>OX422217.1:619222255-619822255 GCA_949130495.1 Sambucus nigra
TGAAGATTCAAGCACTCTAGTGGAGGTAAATGTATTTAGTCATAGGGGTGGGGAACAAGATTTTTTCCCATATTTATTCGCTAAGGAAAAATCTACCCTCAAATATAATAAGCGCCCTATTATTCGTTCAAGACTTCGTAAATTTTCTTAATAATTTCTTTTCTTTAGCACTTGTAAGAGCCATAAGAGTGGCTTTTTCTCCTTCCTTTTATGAATAAATTAAATTTCATTTAAAAAAGTGAAATGTCAATTTCAACTATTATAACGTACTAGGAACGTTAGCTATTGGGTAGCGTGCTGTATGGGCAGCACGGGAATTTAAACTTGTCGCAAGGTAGTTCGATACTTATGTCTAGTTAGCTTTCATAGTTTGGCTAGGTGGGCTAAGTAGAAATCATTAGTCATGCACTATAGTTGAGAGGTGAAGAAACTCAAGAGAGTGTACATGAACCTAGCATGTGTAACTGATAACTAATTTTATATTGTTATAATCACTTGCTAAATATTTTCAAAATGTTTGGAGTACTAACTCTTACTATGAACATTTCAAAAACCTTCTAGGTGTCGAGCCATAGGGATGCCAGGCTTGATATTCTGTTCCAGGAATACGCATTTGCGGCACAGTTGGACGGTCACATGGTTTTGATTATACGCATCTATTTCTCATTCCTAGTGTAGGAATCTAATTCTTGTTACATCTTTCAGTTAGGGCATGCTACCCATTTATTTCCAGACTCAGATGTTGGTTTATGTAAACTTTTTTGGATTATTACTTTGGTATTTTAGCCGATGGTTTATTCAGTACTTGATTTATTCATTCATTATTGTTTAGACTCGGTGACTATGTATGCTTTGAGTTTATGTTGTTCCTCATGTTATATGTTTATCTGTTTGATCAAATATAAATAAAAGATAAAATTTGGCACTGACTTTTTGAATACTAGGCGGTTAGTAAAGTTTTAAAAGGTTTTTACAGTCATGCTAATAATGAACCAAATGAGATTCCTGTTTTAATTTGATATAGGATTGATCACCTGGTATTTAATTATGCAGCGTGCATAAATGGTATCAGATCATCAGATACTAGTGGCCATAGGATCTGTGCTTCTTTTTACATTTCATCATAGTGTTCTTTGATATAGAGACTTATTGTAGGATTATTGTATTCCACGACGTATGCGACTTACGTTCTCATGCTTTTAAGTATAGTTGATGTGATTCATATATGAGTTCAATCAGGCTTTATACACCGAACAATATATGATGACTAGCGAGGGTTGATAAAAGGACTGCATGAGGAGAGTCTTAGTAGAAGCTAGTGAGTATTATGAAAATGGTGATCGCGATAGAAGTAACTATGATTATTTTTCAGGAAGATGAAAATAGGATAATCACTCGAGAGCAGCAGTTTACCCAAGAACTTTCGTAGATAACTGCGCTGAAATTTCAGACTCACCCAGCGTAGTTGCCAAGGGGTGGGGGAAGGTCGGAAGGACTCTTTCGAGGAGCCATCTATAAGGATCTAGGGAAGAGAGGAAGTGTGACAGGCCAATGTAAGGAGGTAATCCAATGACAATTGTGTAGGGTAGAGTGTAGCGACACTCAAGACTAGAATTCAAGCGAAATTCTTAGCTCATAGGAGAAGCATTGAATGATGAGAATCAACCACTACATATAGAAGTATATGCATAATTAAACAATAAAACTGAATGCGATTTGATTGTAAGATCTTCCATCTGTTGTTTGGATAAAGATGCAAATGGAGTTTCGGAACTTATCACAAATGGATAAGATAGAGACAGATCGTGAGAGAGACATTTACTTGTTTGACGAACTTCTTATCTGACGAAGGGGATACAAAGAATAAAAAGGGTTCGTAAATTGATAATGGACTCATGAGTAGAATATACAAGCATGGATGGAAAATTCGACTAGAATGATTAGTGTCGATGCCATCCGGGTCGTACGCTTACAAGAGTTTATTAAAGCTTCCATGCGAGGGAAGCCAAGGGGGTTCGAGAATCTAGTCGAGGAGAAAGACTGGATTAATTATTCTTAGCGGAGCACCGTAGGAGGGTATACCTAATAGGGGACCCATTTATATGATTCAGAATAGTTAAATTCCTACCAAGTGATGGTGGATTTACTCGAGCCCATCGAGGCCAGCAATGAGTTCCATAGGACCAGTATAGCCAAAACGATAACTGGGGTAGGAATCGGGGATAAAACTACCAGGTTCGAGAGAAGGACACCCTAACATGGCCAATAGATAATCGGAAGACTATAAGGTGTCCTATGTGTAGAGAGTGGGGCTACTTATATTAAACTTGTCCATAGCGAGAAAGTGAGACTAGTCATACTGAGAAAGTAGAGGGGAACAGTGGCAGTGGGGCACAACCGCCGAAGGAGCAATATTTTCGACAGAGGAATCGGGCTAAGAGAATTAGGCCTAAAAAATTTAAACCTTATAATGTTGAGTTTATACAGGACCGGTAGGGTCCTCAGTAGTTGCAGTATTCCATTCTTCAAGAATGTTAGGGCCATGGAAAGGGCAGGGGAGACTAGTAAGGCTAGGACCAAAGACAGGGGAGTTCTCTCGAAATTTGTCTCAGTTGTGAAAAGAGTGGTCATAAGAAGAAGTATTACCCGAATAGAGATAGGAGGTAACTACAAGATGAGACTTGGATGTACAAACATTATAGCAGATCATGGGTCAGTCCCGACATTGGAGTTACGTTTAGGAACCCGATAATTGAGCGAGGTAGGTGACATAGAGAGGTGTCTTGTGTATGAAGACTGGGAAATCATGTGTAGCTCTTCTCTACACCTAATTAGGTGATAATAACGGGATGCCCATTCGGGACAATTAGTATAAGAAGATTTGGTTCGGTTGGGACGAGGGTGTTATGTCCAGGAACCATTTGAATCACTAGTGCTATTGGAAATTGAAAGAGTGAGTCTTATCTAGGGGTGATTTGGGTTTGTTTATGTTACACAAGTGAGTCACAATAGTTTGTTAACACTAAATTTGCATGTGAAATGGGTTTAGCAGATGTATCACAAATATCACTATAGTGTGTGTATATTTACCGTTGAGTAGTGGGGCTCTCTTTAGTTCCACTGAGAGAATATATATCTTAAGAGGATAGATCATTTTGAGAGGTGATATTTTAAGTATGGTTTTATCCTGGGTACGAACTGGTAAACCATGGTGGGTGATTACAGCAAGACTATCGGGTTCACTGTTTTGGGGAAGAATGTATATTTTTTCTATGTCTCACTTAAAAGAGGGTTGAGTACGAGATGATATTTCCTTTAAAATCGATGCATTATCATCCAACAACGTCTCATCACTCCAAATGTTTTTTTGTCCCCTGCGTGTAACATCCCACAACTAAGGTCAAAGAACTTTCTCAATGCACTATTCCTTGGAATTATCAATGAAATTCGTAGGTACAAATCATATAACTAAGATATCACAAATCTTATCTCTCGACACATACATCAATTCATCTATGCCTATGTCTCCCAAGGCATCACGCGATACGATGCTCACTAAGCTTTCAGCATGTAAACAATAATGAGCTAAAACTTTCCACTTAATGATGAACCCGCTATACCCTGAATCACATCAGTAAGAGTCCCTATGAACCAGAATCCAATATTACTAGACAACTGTACTCTCTGAAGTATACTTCATAATTATTGATCATGTATAGGGAACACTTTAAGCTGAGAGATATTAAAAATATAAGGCGAGTGAATGAGTATATATGTTATAGTGCATATATATGTGTGTGTGTATATATATCATACTGTGTTGCATAATAGACATATAAGAATGTGTTTGTATTATATTTATAATCCCGGTGTGTAGGGATGTTTACTGGCGTGATTCAGGGTAGACTGTCTTATTAATCGAGCAGAGAGATATATCTCGTCATTTATTCGCACTAAGAAACTAGTGATACTAAGAGTGTTGTGATGTGTGTTGTCTTTTGTAACATGGGAGTGGACGGGTATACTATTATGTCAAGAGACAGGTATTTGAGGATATGTACTATGAATTGAGGGCCTAATGGATATCGACGACCGATAATGTTGGGTAGTAGTGTATTGAGGGGGTTCCTTATTTGGATTTCGCTTGTGAGACATCCCACGCATGAAACATAGCACAATGTTGGAAGTGGGGAGATATTTTGTCATGAGGACATAGGTTTTCTACCTTGATTATTATACATATATGTAGTTATAACGGTGAGTTGAGAGTTATATTATAATTTAAGGCCGATAGAGTCGTATACTGTTGATGTGAGAAAACATTGTGGAACATTTACACCACGTGTAGATCGGTGGGGCACCCTAGAGAATAATTAAGTTGCGATTGGTACGGTTGTTGAGTATAACATTATCGTATAGGCAGGCCAAATATGAAAGGCTTAGTTGAAGCAACTTTATTACGTTCAGTTGAATTTGGTAATTATGCGCAGTATATAGGGTGTATGGGCTCCCTAGTTAGTTGTATTTTTAGTATAGTCCGCAGTTGGAAGATGTGGAAATACATGGGTAATAAGAGTAAACAAATATGGGAGTTAACACATGGGTAAGTTGGAGTTTTCCCCAGTAGAGGAGATACTTTAACCGTTAGTGGATAGGCTCATAGTAGTGAAAAAAGTTGGAAGAAGTAACAAAGTATTATGTAAGTGCCAATGTGAGTTGGAAAATTATATGATGGAGTATTTTAGTACGAAACGTCTAAAGAGAATTAGTCACCAGATATAATGGTAGTGTGTAGGCTGTTGGACTAAAGGATATCATTAGGAGAGATATAAAGAGAACAACATAATGATTTAGATTGTTTAGAAATTACAAACGTGTATGAGAATATATCCGAAGTTGTGATTACCAGGATTATTCAAATTTCAAGGATGAAATTCTTTTGTAATGGGAGAAGTATGTAATAACCCGTATTCTGAGGATATAGAAATTAATTGAATTAGCGATTTGTAATTTATTTAATTTGGAAAAATTATTTAATTTGGTGAATTAGAAATTTAAATTATTTAGGGTAATTTAAATTGTTTTTGATTATTTTAAATTTCACATGTGTCGTATTTCGAGGTCACAATTGGAGAACTTTATAAAGTGACCCAAATGATGATTTAAAGGTCATGATTGGTTAAAATAGTCAAATTAGTATATCCGGGGGTAGTGTTTGGGCCCCGAGACAATTTTAGACAAAATCGATAACCGTTCGAGGGTAATTTAGTAATTTCGTACCCTAAGGTTGAGGGAGCTGCAAAATTACAAGTCTTATATTAGATGGTAAGGGTCGTAGGCTAGGGTTAGAGAGAGAGTAAACATAGATGATCCATTAGATAAGGAAGAGGATCCATTATTGAACCTAGAGAGAGGTTTCTTGAAGAATTGAAGATGGATTAGCACCCTTAGCATTCTTGGAGTGTGGATTGGAAGGGACGACAACCTCCAACAACTCAGAAAATGAAATCAGACCCTACTAATCTAAGAGGTAAGTGGTTATTTGCAAATTTAAAATTGAAGTTATAAAACCCACGTAAGAGTAGGGTTTATAATTATTGATGAATGATGAAAATTGAAAGTCTAAGAGATTTTAATCCATGTTCTGGGTAGGATTGCATGTAAAGTGTATTCATGTATGTAGAGGATATAAACCCAGATGATATAGGATGATTTAATGTTGGATAATGGTTTGGTAAAGAAGCATGAAGAAATAAGCTTAAAAAATGGTGAAACCCGTAGCTGGAAAGAAGATAAATTCTTAGACCCCTCTGTAACACCCCGTAATTTCGAGGACTTTAAATTTAATTAATTTTGGGCGAAATAGAAATTATTTATTTTAGAGAAATTAAAATTTATAATTTAGAGCAAATTATTTGATTTGGAGAAATTATGTAAATTTGAAGATTTATTTAATTTGGCAAAATTGAGATTTAATTATTCAGATTATTTTTGTGTCACATTTTTGGGTCAAAAAATTTGAGAAGGTTATAAAATCATTCAAACAATTCTGAGTGTACGGTTGAGTCCGGATGGGACGAAATAGTCGAAAAAGAGTACTGAGGGTAGTAAATGGGTCTCGAGAAATTTTTAGGCATATTTAAGCTCACATAAGAGTGTTTGGGCCCTTTTTATAAGGCCCACAAGCCTAAAACTTGGATTGAGTTACCTAAAAGTGAGAGGGTGTGGTAGTTATAACACATTTAAAAAAACTCAATTGAGAGAGAGAGAAAAGTGGGTGCAATTGGAGAAATCGTAGGAGCCAAAATTAAGAACAAATGTGTGTGTTCTTCACCAAATAATCATCATCTACACCAAAGAATTCAGACCCTACAAACCCTAAGGTAAGTGGTTAAACTTTCTTTCTATTTTAATTTGTGAAAATGGCTTCATATCATAATGGGTGTGACACATCCAAATTGGGTGGAGATTCATATCATATCTGGGTTTTCAATTTATGGAACACTTGATGAAATTATAGGTGGGATTATTTGGGTTAGATGATTCTAGAAACTTAGAAAATCGATTCATATGTTAAACCGGACGAATTGATATCTAAATTATAACTATAATCAAATGAATTAAACCCGAAAAAAAAATGCCCAACCCTAAATTTATGGATTGTTGGGTAAAATTGTGAACGATTTAAGGTATTAGGGGGTGTTAGGACCTGATTCTGTAAGTATTTATGATAGAGGGAGGTTTGGGTGAAGATGTGAATAAGAAATGGAACCATGAGTTTACAACAAATGGGGGAAAACAACTGGAAGGAGACGCTTCCCGGCCTGACCGGCTGATCATGCCCAAGACACCGGTCGATCGCGTATAGCAGGCCTTGGGCAAATTTCGGGGGCGGGTCTTTTTCTTTGGCTCTAATTTTTGGTAAATCTTCTAGGGGTTTAATAATTGGAGAAAATCACATGGAAATAATACATAGGGATTTAGGGAATAATTGTTTATGGTAATTAACACTAATAAAGTGGGTGTTGAATTTATTAAAAAGCTAAAATACCGGCCAAGCGAGTGGGTTCAGAAATTATGGGCGAGAGGCATACCATGGAGAAATTAATTAAATTAAGAGTCGGAACATAGACTCGGATATATTTTGGGATTAGTACTACGAGTGCTTAGGGACAAATTTGGTCGAGTTAATTTATTATAGAGTGATACAATAAACTATGGAATATTCAAGATAACAAGGCTGTTAACCTAAAAATGTTGAATTTGAGGAATAAGTTCTACGAAATAGAATTTCGGACTGAAGGTGCAGTTCTAATTAATTTAGTTGAGTGACACAACTGGACTGATAAATAAACAAATGTGGGTTTTACTTAAATTACAAGTCGCTATATAGACTTGGGAATGTTAGGCTAATGTTACGGTATATTGTGCACATAATAGTCTGGATTAATTAAATATATATATGTAGTGATTGTGTAGTATATATATATATATATATGTGTGTGTGTGTGTGTGTGTGTGTGTGTGTGTGTGTTTGTGATTTATAAATATTAATGTGAATAATATTTATAGGAATACATACCCCTCTAGTGCTATCATAGGAGGTTGCGCGATGTGGGTGCATCCCCTGGATTGAGGTGCAGGGTGAGTATATTCCACATGTCATAGCGTTAGAAATCAAGAATGACACGCTTTGGGTATGATTCGGTCTCATTTCGGGGGAAACTATGACCGCCTCCAATGCGTTTATTTCGTTTTACTCATTCGGGGAGCTAACCGGGAAGGGTGTCCGGGTGGATGAGTATACCTGAAAATGATAGCATTTTTTAGAACATCATGTGAGTACCTACTCAGGAGGATGGTTATATATTTACGACTTGTGTGTGAATGTTGTAATATGATGATACGTATATATGGTGCATATATTTATATATGGGTAAAAAAATACATGATTTGAATTGTATTGATAATATATAACTGGTGAGAATGTTATATGATTCCAAATGAAAAGATTAAATCAGCTCAGATAGAAAATAACTTATTAAACGTATATTTAACTTACTCGGACTAGAGTAGTGTGACAAGATGGAGTTATATAAAAAGAACTAGTTACGAGGTAGATGACTAGAAAGGTTATATAGAAAACAGTTGGTGTGCATAGTAATTGAGGGGTGAGTTGGTCCTCAAGGGAGTGCGACACTAGCTTAAATATGAAGAGCATTCATGCATTTTAATTTACTGCAATTTAATTCACTTGCTAAATATTTTCAAAATGTTTTGGGTTTTAACCCTTGATATCAAATAATTTCAAAACCTTTAGGTATCCAACCACAAGGATGCCAAAGTTGCTTTTATTTCAGAGTTATGCAGCTGCGGCATATGTGGATGTTGTAGGATTTAATCTTATCCACTTTAGTCATTTCATTCCTAGAGTAGGATGCAATCAGTATTTTATTTTGAGCATGTCGCCCTAGTTATTTCATTTTGTTTCAGTCGGATGATGTACTCAGTTTATTATTTGGGTGGTTTATATTTTCGAATTTGGATTTTGTATCCAGTGATATTCTTAGAAGGATTGTATTTATTTATGTACACCCTTGTTTGACTCAGTGTTTGTGTGAATGGTTTAAAATTTTATTCATCCGCATGTTGTTGTTTTTTGATAAAAAGATAAGAATTGACATCGTTTCTTTTTTAATACTAGGTGGTTAGTAAGTTTTAAAAAGTTTTCGAAAGTGATGCCAAGAATGAACCAAATGAGATTCCAGTTTAATTTGACATAGGACTGATCGCCCGGTATTTTATTAGGCAGGGTGTCACACCCTCCAACCGGTTTGACATACCCCTCAAAACGGTTCGTAGGTAGACCCGAACCGGTTCGCTTTTACTCCCAAACTGGTTCAGAGGTACACTGTTCTCGAACTGAATTCGCGTAGAGTTTTAAGAGGTCAGAGTTGGATTCCTCCAATCGAAGAGAATTAAGGTGAGGATTAAATATGTTTAAATTGTGATGTAATTGATTCGAAAGAGTGAGAATGATTTACCTAAATGTCTAGTGAACTTTATAAACGGGTTAAAATTGGCGATGTAATTGATTCGAAAGAGTGAGAATGATTTACGAAAGTTTCGAGGGAACTTAATATGTAGACCAGTACTCTATGTTAGACTTAACTACTAAATTCGTTTAATGGGTAACTAGGGCCCTTAGAGTAGAGAAGAATACTCGGATTAATATGATAGTGAGTACAAATCGTAAAATAATAAGTATGGTCAGTATTCGAAGGAAATATGTACTATGTACGAATGATGATAATTAGGTTGTGTGAGTACCTACTGAATAAGTATATATATAGATTTTTTGGCGTTTATTATGTGCCTAATGATTATGTGATGAGCATACTTACGATGTCTGCTATCACGGAGGTTCTCGTGCAGAGGGCGGGTCCACCTTGACGATTCTAGTGAGGTCTGGATGAGGGCCCCAAAAATAGAACTTAGGGCGGCTCACTATATGATGTGTATTAATGAGACTGGCATGTTATTTGGGTACGTTAGGTATGTGCGTATCCCAAAGGCTTAGAATTATATTCGCCACCATTTCTTATGATTTTATTTTGGGTTCGTGACATTCTGGATCATTGGTCTTAATTTAGTGACTGATACATGTCCTTGATAAAAGAGTATACCCTTTATTAACGGTGGTCAGTATAAGAGACATCATAACAGTATATATTAGTGTGTAAAATATATACAAATGAGAACTGTAAGGACTAATTTCCAATCGAGTCAATTTGTAGTATTAGCTTAATTTCGGACAAAATTATTTGAGTCGTAGGATAAAAGTTGTACCTTCAAGCCTATGGTGTGTGGGTTGAAGACGTAAAGGCCAAGTTCAATTGAAGACATCTTTTCCAGTTTTAAGCGTCATTTTTGATTCATCAACATTATATCATTCCAAGGTCTCTAAAGGTATGAGAATTTATATATTTAGGATCTTGGAAATTTTAAGTGGGTGCATTTTATAAAATATTTTTATCGACTTTATTTTTCTCAGAAAATCAATTTTAAAAACTTTTTATAAGTTTTCGGGCATAAAAAGAAAAGTTACGATTTTCTGAAATTTCGTTAGAGCGACATATTCTCGTTGAAATGAGATCGTTCGAATGATATTCGAACGATTCCGCTAACGAACTTATGTGCAAAATCTTCTGAATTCTCGTCAGACGTGTCTTTCAAACGGACCTGTTTGAAGAACTTCTAAAGAGATCTGACATTTTTAGTCTGAAATCTCGTTAGTAAAGTCATTTGAACGAAGTCGTTCGAACGACCTCGGCAGTTTTTTAAATAATTTAGAATTTTGTAATTTCAACCACCCACTTCCCCATAACTTTTTACCAGTTTTATATAGGAGGGAAGTCAGTTTTTTTAGAGGAGATGTTCTCATTTTCCTTGTGAGTTTGAGAGAAAAATACTTCCAAGAAAAGTTTCTTTTCATGTGTTCATAATTCAAGAACAATTTGTCACCAAAATAATGTTTATACACCCAAGTTAGTTTAAATCAAAGTTACTTTATATATATACTTTCTTGGAGAGCTTTTGGCACCAGGTTTTCATCTCTAGACATCAGAGAGTGTTTGGGTTCCCTTTATACCCCAAAAAGGAGAGTTTGTGTTTGCTTCGGCGTTCTCACACGGTGAAAGGCATTATGTGTGGTTGATGATGACCGAGCCCCATTAGTGGATTCCGAAGCTGCGGTGGAGTCCATGGTTATCAACTAGGTGGAGATTGAAGCAATAAGAAGCATCAAGGCTTGAACGGAGTCAAGTCGTTGTTATAAGTTTGTTGTCTTATTTTTGTAAAAATTACCATACCTAGAGGATTTGTAGGCAGGGTTGTTCGAGGTTTTCCCCATTTGGGTTTTCCTCGTACATCGCCGTGTAGTGTTTTGTTAATTTTATTTTATCTTGCAAAACACCTAGATGAATGCTTAGGAATTAAAAAGATAAAATTGGTTAAAATCATAACTCAGTTTAATTTGGTGCTAATTTAAGTTTGGGTAAGTTTTAGTTTAATTTAATTCAAGTCAGCATTAATTTAATTTGATAATATTCATTCTTAGTTTGTTTAACTTGAATTTCGTTTAAGTGAAAGTTAAAATGTTTGTGTAGTTTAATTTCACTTTTAAGTTTAATTTAATTTTTTTTATGTTTGATTGTGCGTTTAAAGTAAAGAAAATTAAATAATTTTTGAAAAATTAAAATTTGGTATATCATTGAGCCATCTCATAATTTGATTCTAAAATTTGGGAGCTTTCGCTTCAACAAGTGGTATCAGAGCAGGAACGCTAAATTACTGTGTTAAGATCCTTGCTTGTTTGTTTGGGGGTAAAAAATGGAAAATTCGCTTTTCATAAAATTTCTTATTTTTGATGGTTCAAATTACGCGTATTGGAAGGCGCAGATGAAATCGGCACTTAAATCCCTTAATGAGCGATTTTAGCAATCGGTAGTTAGTGGGTGGTTTCCACCTATGTGTTTAGTAGAAAATGAACGTGTTCCAAAACCCATAGAGCGTTGGAGTGAGAATGAACTTAAGTTAGCAAATTTTAATTCTCATGTTTTGGATGCTCTTTTTAGTACCGTCACACCGGATGAATTTTGACATATCATGACGTGTGAAATTTCTAAATAAGCTTGGGATACTTTACAACTCACCCATAAGGGAACTAGTGTTTTGAAAGCTTCAAAACTCCAAAACCTCACCACTTAATTTGAAACTAGCAAAATGGTTGAAAATGAAACTTTTGATGATTTTTACGGTAGACTTTCGGACATTGTTAATTCGTCTTTTAACTTGGGGGAAAAGATATTCGACAGTCGTGTAGTAAAGAAAATTTTAATATCCTTACCCGATAGGTTTATTCCAAAAGTGATGGTTTTAAATTCTTTACCCACTTTAGCCTTTACGAAACTTGAGGAGCTCGTAGGTGATTTGGAAACCTATGAACTATATATGTTTACCTCCAGGAATGAGAAGAATAAAGATAAGGGCATCGCTTTGAAAGCCCGAAAGGAGGAAAAATAAGTTTCGAATGATGAGAGTGACATCGATTTCGAGGAAATGACTATGTTTTCTAGGAAGTTTAGAAAATTTCTTAAGTTTAATAAAGATAATCTGAGAAAATGATTTTAACAAATTTGATAAATCTAAGTATGACAAAGCCGAAAAGTTCCTAAAAAACTTGATGAATATCTTAATAGGGATGAGTCGAATAGATGCTATGGTTGTGAGGGTTATGGTCATAGGGCAAGAGAATGTCCCATTAAACTAAAGAAGGAGGGAAATAAACCAATTTCATATAATGCCACCATTAATGACGATAGTGATAAAGAAGAGGGACCCGATTCTCCCATTGAGCACAACTTTATCGCGTTCATAGAAAGTCATGTAAGTTATAGTGAGAAATCATCCAACAATGACATCTTAATACATGACACTTTTGAGGCCAAGATTGTGAATCTTAAAATTTTGATGGTATTGAGAGTGGAGAAGAGAGAGAGAGAGAGAGAGAGAGAGAGAGAGAGAGAGAGAGAGAGAGAGAGAGAGAGAGAAGATGAGGTTAATGTGAGTGAACTTCAAGTGGCCTTTCTTGAACTATATGAGGAATCAATTAAAATAAAAATGGGTAACTTGAAGTTAGAAGCTTGTTTGAGAGAAAGTGGCAAGGTCAATGATAAGAGAACTTTACTAGAAGACCTTATGACACGTGAGAGAGCTCTTCATGAGAAGCTTGAGTATGTATAAGGTGAGATAGATAGCCTTCGAGGTTTAATGGAGGCTATGAAGAAAAATATTATTTATTTTGAAGAGAGAAAGTTTTTGCTTGAGTAAAAAAAATTCAGAGTTGAAAGAAAAATTGACAGACTAAAGTCGAGTCAAATTTGATTTGGAGTGTACGTTTGAAAAATTAGATAAAATCTTAGGAACCGTATAAGTAAAAAATGACACATTTAGTTTAGGCTTCGATACTCATAATGCTTTCGCTACCAAAGCCAAAACTACATTTTTTAGAGAATCGCCTAGGAACACTTCCAAAGGTCAATCCTTAGGTACTACTTTTCGTCGAGTTTTCACTTGTTCACATCGTGGTCGAAAATGTCATCTTAAAAAATTTTGTTTTCATCTTAATAGAGGTCCTAGAAAATCCAAGAGTAAGGTCACCAAGGTAGCCAAGGTCACCCAATCTCGAGATTGTCATTCTTCACTTGTTTGGGTTAGGAGATTCGACTTGGTAGATTTACAAGATAGGATTTATGATTATAATTTTCTATCACATGATACCTCCCTTTCAAAATCTAAAAGTTAAATGTGTTAGCTTTATTTGCATACTCTAGCTTTTGAGGATCATGATATATTTTTGCTAGTTTTATAATTGTTTGTCATTTTCTAGTCGTTGCTTATCATATATCTCATGCTAGAATTATGACTTGTTTATTTTTTTTGTATTTAATTTTTTATTGTTGTATCTTAATGAAAAATACAAAAAGTGTTTTTTTTTCTTTTGAGTTAAATTTTTTTGTGTCGAAATTTTGAAAAACTTAAAACGATTTTTTTTGGGTATTTTAGTTTTGCACATTTTTTTGACATGTACTTGGGTTGAATCCTCATTTTTCTCTCCCATGTGACTAGAACTTTTGGTTAATATTTCCAATCCTTATAATGTTCTTTATCATGCTTGCATAGAGTAATTGGATTTTGTGTTACTTAATGGATTATATTTTTTACATGCCTCGATTCACACATGCACAAGCTCATTGAAATTTAACTTCACATGTATATTTGATCTAAGTGAGATGTTCTCCTATCAATATAGTCATCTACATGTTGTCATGACTATGGATGATTTGTGCATGTAATAACTGTTTCTCGGATGTAAAAATGAAAAATATATTTATCCGACGTAATTATTTTTCAATGGTATCAGGCTGCGAAAGTCAAAATTACTTTGCGTGAAAATCCACCATTGAAATTTGGTCTTTAAAAATTATGGCATCATAAAAAATTAGGTAAAGGCCTGCAAAGTTTAGTTGGTATGTTCATAAAAGAAAATAAAAGAACAGGAATATTAATGAGGAAGTTTGGTTGGATATGTCAATGGGTTTGCACAATGACAATGCATCCTAGTTAAGATATTATTGTTATGACTTTATTGGTTTGTAGAATCATTGAAATACTAGGCTTGTGTGCATTATGTATGTTTGTTCATTGAGTTCACTTTATATTGTCACATGAAGCTATGTTTAAATTTGATAAAGTTTTGAAATCAAATGAGAACTCCGTGAAAATGTTTAAGTGATTGGGTCTTTAATTCTTTAGTCTCTAGTTCACACCCCTTCACTTCCGTTTTCATATTACACATTTATGCCATAAGAGTGTAGAAAGCTTATTTTATTTTATATTGTGTCATTTGTGTGTTTATATCGATATGTATATCCTTATGCTTCCTTAATATTTTTTTGTGTGTATATATATGACATTTGTCTATTTTTGAGTGTTTGCCTTGCTTGCTAGTCCATAAATGCTTTAAATTCAAAATTGGTATCTATCTTGTTGTGAATTTTAGTTTGATATTCTATGCTTATCAGAATATATGTTAATGGTATCTTTTGATCTCGCATCATAAGTTGGTATCTATTTATCCTTGTGTGGATTAGTTGTTCTTCATTGTTGCCCATATGCTTTAATTGCTCCTATCATTTTACATCATCGCATGTTTAACTTGTTTTCCCATATTTTATATCCCTTGTGTAGACTTAGGGGGGGGGGGGGGGGGGGGGACAGTATTTGTTTTAATTGGGGCAGAAATAAGTTATTTTATAATTCTTTTACCTTTGCCTATTCCTGAACAAAAATGGGGGGAAATGGTATCTAAACCTTAATTTAGGGAGATTTAACTTGGGGGGGGAGGGGGGGGGGGGGGTCGCGGTCTTTTTAGGTAAATCATGTTAGATAAAAGGGGGAGTATTATTATCTTATGCACTTTATATTGTTATATATTCCCTATGCATTTGATGGTTTGTTTAAGTGTGTAGGATTTCCTTTTTAGCGGCAATCTTATCAAAGCGGCAAAGCTACTATGAGTCTGTCATGCGTCTATTCTTTATTTTTTGGGGTGGAATTATGTCTAGACGTGCTTGACGGCCCATAGGATTTTTTTGTTTGGTTTTGTTTCGGAATAGATAAAGGGGGGGGGGGGGGGGATTTGTAAGGACAAATTTCCAAACGAGTCAATTTGTAGTATTGGCTTAATTCGGCCAAAACAATTTGAGTCGTAGGATAGAATCATATCTTCAAGCCTATGGCATTTGTCTTGAAGACGTAGCGGCCAAGTTCAATTGAAGACATCTTTGTTGGTTTCAAGTGCCATGTTCATGTCATCAACATTATATCATTCCAAGGTCTCCAAATGTATGAATGGATTTATATATTTAGGACCTTGGAAATTTAAATTCGGTGTATTTTATAAAATATTTTTAACGACTTTATTTTTCTCAGAAAATCATTTTTAGAAACGTTTTATAAGTTTTTGGGCTTAAAAAAATATTTTCGAATTTTTTGAAATGTCGTTAGAACTACATATTCTCGTTTGAATGAGATCGTTCGAACGAGCTCCTAACGAACTTCTGTAAAAAATCTTCTGAATTCTTGTTAGAAGTGTCGTTCAAATGAACCTGTTCGAACGGACTTCTGGTTTTTGAAATTTTTTAACAGTTTTTAATTTGAACCACCCACTTGCCCATAACATTTTACAAGTTTTATATGGTCGAGAAGTAAGTTGTTTTTAGAGGAGAACTTTTCATTTTCCTTGTGAGTTTGAGAGCAAAATACTTCCAACAAATGGTCATTTTCATGTGTTCATAATTCAAGAACAATGTGTCACCAAAACACATGTTTATACACCCATGTTAGTTTAAATCCAAGTTTGTTTATATATATACTTACTTGGAGAGTTTTTAACACCAGGTTTTCATCTCTATACATTATAGAGTTTTTGGGTTCCTTCTATACCCCCAAAAGGAGAGTTTGTGTTTGTTGCGGCGTTCTCACACGGTGAAAGGCATCGTGTTTGGTTGACGGTGATCGAGCCCCATCGGTGGATTCCAAGATTGCAGTGGAGTCCGTGGTTATCAACTAGGCGGAGGTTGAAGCAAAAAGGAGCGTCAAGGCTTGGACGGAGTCAAGTCGTTGTTGTAAGTCTGTTGTCTTACTTTTGTAAAAATTACCATACCTAGTGGATTTGTAGGCAGGGTCGTCCGAGATTTTTTCCATTTGGGGTTTCCTCTTACATCGTCGTGTTGTGTGTTGTGAATTTAATTTTATCTTGCAAAAACACCTAGATGCATGCTTGGACGTTAAAAAGATAAAATTGTTTTAAAATCACAACTCAGTTTAATTTGGTGCTAATTTAAGTTTGGGTAAGTTTTAGTTTAATTTAATTCAAGTCGGAATTAATTTAATTTGATAATATACATGCTTAGTTTGTTTAACTTCAAATTTTTTTAAGGTGAAAGTTAAAATATTTGTGTAGTTTAATTTCACTTTAAGTTTAATTTAATTTTTCTTGTGTTTGATTGTGCGTTTAAAGTAAAGAAAATTATATAATTTTGAAAAATTAAAATTTGGTATATCATTGAGCCATCTCATAATTTAAGTTTAAAATTTGGGGGATTTTTCTCCAACAATAACATACTACCTGTGTGTGATAGTAGACAATAGATATGGTATCCTGAATGTAAATTATGTAGAGAAACTTAATTAAATGATAAAGTGAAAACATGTGTGAAATGTTAATTCCCCTATGATAATGATGGTCATTATAAGAGACACTGTAATGGTATATATTAATGTGTAAAATGTATACAAATGAGAATTTTCTACTTACATGTGAGAGTAGTCAGATAGATAACATATATCCAAAGAAATGAATTAGGTATTGAAACTTAATTATTTGAGTAAATGAGAATAGAAGTGAAACGTTAATTTCAAATATTATAACGTACGAGGAACGTTAGCTATTGGGTAGCGACACAAAAATTTAAACATGTCGCAAGATAGTTCGATACATATGTCTAATTAGCTTGGGTAGTATGGCTAGGTGGGCTAAGTAGAAATCGTTAGGCGTGCACTATAGTTGAGAGGTGGGGAAACTTAAGGGAGTGTACATGAACCTAACATGTGTAACTAATAACTGATTTTATATTGTGATAATCACTTGCTAAATATTTGGAGTACTAATTGTTGCTATAAACACTTTCAAAACCTTTTAAGTGTCCATCCATAGAGATGTCAGACTTGATATTCTATTCCAGGAATACGCAGTTGTGGCACAGGTGGAGGTTCGCAGAGTTTTGATTAGACGCATCTATTTCTCATTCCCAGTGTAGGAACCTCTATCCTGTTACAACTTTTTGTTAGGGCATGTTGCCCATTTATTTTCAGACTTGGTTGTTGGTTTATCTTTACATTTGTTGGATTATTACATTGGGATTTTAGCCAATAGTTTATTCGGCAGTTGATTTATTCATTCAGTATTGTTTAGACTTCGTGACTGTGTAATAAAAGATAAAATTTGTTACTGACTTTTTAAAGAAAAAGTTTTAAAAGGTTTTCGACACTGATGCTAAGAATGAACCAGATGAGATTCCTGTTTTAATTTGATATATGACTGATCCCCGAAATTTAATTGAGCGGGATGTCACACAAAATTGCATGCAAAATTACCAGGACAAAAATATTGTTAATCGTCTTTAACCATAAATGCATAATTTTTAGATTTTGGGATTTTTAGGAGTCAACTTTGATATCTTATATCTCCCACATTATCTGATGACATTGAAAATATAAAAAATTTAGAGTCTTAAACGAATTTTTAAAAAATAACGAATATGCAATTGAATGGCTAATCAACAAGCAAACTAACTCGAATACTAACGCCGAAACAAACCTATGAGAAAATAACACATGGCGCATAATATTAGTAATCAGATATTACTGAATATGCGAAAATTAAAAATCGAGCATCGACTTGTTTGTACGGCCTTGTACAAGCTTGAATCTGAGACCGGTTTCATGTAGGGCTTCAACTCGTGAGTTGTGTCGGACAGACTATAAGAATTACTCATAGTCCATAAATAAAAATCTTAGTATGAAAAACCCCAAAAATCTTTAGGGTTTGTTTATTAGGCCACGTTGCCATGGCAAATGCGTCAAATGGTGGAGATTGACTTCATATCTTCTCTAAAAAAAGATTTTACCCAGTGCATAAGGCTCCCGCTTCACTGTCGGGTCTGGTAAAGGTAGATGTCGACTGATCTTACCCCCATATTGTTTTATAATAAGAAGAGACCACTTCTAAGTTTCGAACTCGAGACCAACCGTAACTTGGACGATTGAATTATATCTTCTCTCTTATAATTTATATTATTATAATTTATTTTGTCTCGTAACGAATAACGGTAGAAACCATTGTCCTCTCTACAATAAAATTAATCATTTTAGTTGTCCAACATTAATTATAAAGAATTTATAAGTACACAAAATACACATAAAGTTAATCATTTTGTCTCCTAATGAATAACTGTAGAAACCATTGTCATCTCTACAATAATGTTAATCATTTTGGGTGTCCAACATTAATTATAGAATATTTATATGTACATTAAATACATATAAATAAATATTAATATTATTATTCAAATGAAATGAATTGGGTTGATTGTTGGACCCAACTATAACACATACTATAAGACTCTTATATAAGATAAACATATGCATCATTTTTATTAGTCAATAACATAACATACATAGATGCAGACATACTCTCACATACATACACATAAATAAAACATAGAGACACATACACATAAATCCTATTGAACCCGAAACACTATGCGCTTCAATCCAGATGACTGAGCCAGACATAAACCAAATTTTAGGATTGTTAACAACCCAGATGAAAGGCCTACATACACCTGGATGTTCCTGAAACCCTAGTGGGTCAAACCAGTACTCGGCAGGCAGACACCATGACGCAATCACAACCTGGGTTGCAAGGGTTATTAACAGAGCAAGATCCATCACGGCATTGAAAAACATCTGAGTTGAGGAGAATGTCAGAGTTGAACATCTTACGATTGTTAACAACCGAATCGGCAGTGGAGGTGACAGTGGAGGCCATAAACACCAGAGTTACCAATAATGTCATCAAAACAACCTTCTTCATTTCCATGTGTTTCTCTTATTTGAGTGTTTGTTATATCCCAATGGCTCTCCACCTTGTCCTATTTATAGAGGATTCTATGGAACGTATACCTCATCAAACCAAGGCTAAAACCGTCAAATGTACCGGTTTAAAATGATGAAAAACACTACCAGGAAACAATGATTTGGTTGACTTTCTTATATTAATATACAATAAAGCTATACATACACACTTTCATATACATTTTTTTATATATATTTTATTAAAATTTTATATCTTATTTTTGTGGATCCCATCAAGACATTTTATTCGCGTGTATGGAAAACGTGTATCAAACTATGTAAGTGTAGTCATACTCATTAATATAACAAGGGTCTCGATAATATGTGCCCTAAGGACATAGATTAAGAACTAAAAAATAGTATGGACAAAGTTCTAACATACATTTATTAGGATACAGATACTCATGTGGCGTTTTAATACTTACCATTTTGATGCTCAAAACGTGTGCCCTAAGGGCACATGTTATCATTTTTCATATAACAAATACAGTTCTCACATCTGTTTATATTCAATGTTAAAGCTTTTCTATTAAAAAATGTCAGACTTCTTTTCTAAAAAAATCTTTTTTTAATTAAATTGGATATTACTAAAAAAAAACTATTGTGTTATTTTTTAAAGAACGGTAGGTAAAATGGACGTTGTTTTACCAAAAAAAAGGTTGACGTTAATTGTTCAAAACAAAAATACAAACATCATTTTTTAATAAAAATTGGACTAAACTTTTAATATAAACTAAATATTTTTGTTTAAACTTTGATTCTTACAATTTCTTATAACACATAACTTTAAAAAAAATTATATTACTATTTTTTTAGACTTTAATAAACGACATGACACGAATAATGTGATTTATATTTTTAAGACTACATACTATATGACACGAATAGAACAAGTAAAATTATGAATTAATCTTCTCATGCCATTTTAAGTTATTTGTGTTCATCAAAACAACCTTCTTCATTTCCATGTGTTTCTCTTATTTGAGTGTTTGTTATATCCCAATGGCTCTCCACCTTGTCCTATTTATAGAGGATTCTGTGAAGAGTTTGATTACACCAACCCACTTTCATAATACATGTCATATAAAACAAGGCAATAAAAATTCGTACCCTGTAACCTTACGAGACTCAACACAACAAGACATAAGATTCTAATACATTTTATATGCTAAATGTGTATGAAATTGTGTCCAACTAATTTTATTCTTTAAAATTAGAACAAAGTCGTTTTTTTTTTAAATCAATGCCAGCTAAGGTGTAAAGACCTGACATGATCAAAACAGAATGGAGTAGTCAAAACGTTAAAAGCCAGGGCCTACGGCGTCGTTTTAAAATAACAGAGACAACCAATTTTTTTTTGGATCAATTATTAAATAGTCCCTACTATAAATATATATTTTTTAAAAAAAACATATATTTTTAGTTTAATCTATTTAGTCCCTCAAGCACTCAATATCCTCTTATTTTTAGAGGTTCGCGTGAGCGGCACTCCCTCTCCAAAATATGTGGCAAATGACTTTTTGAGGCAAAATAAAATAGTTTGGACTAAATGGATATTAAAAAATGTCCGAGGGACTATTTGGTATATGTCCCTTTTTTTTTCAAAAAAAAATCGGAAAACAGTTGTGGTTTTATAAAACCGCGGGCGGTAATAGGCCTGCAGTTGAAACAAAATGACGACGTTTTGGACAAGAAAACCAGGAACAAAAATATATGCGACGTCGTTTACAAACAAGTTGAAAACAGGCTTTGTTTTTTAAAGAAACATATATATATATAATACCGTGGGCAGTTTTTGAAAAAACAAGGAGCGGTCAAATCGTCACAGCTAAACCAGTTTGGTGAGTATGGCCGAAACAGTGTTTAGTTGAAAACAAACTATGGTTCTCCTAAAATTATAAATTGATTCATGATTCATTTACATATTAATCCATTAATTGTGTTTTATTTTATTGATAAAATTATTTATTAATTGTCTCATTTTAACTCATGTTTAAAATTTGAAATTAAATCATTTCACAAAAAATATGAAATACATTTATTTGAAATTAAAGTCACATAAAGTGCATTATCCTCTCTCCCCCCCCCCCCCCTCTCCCTCTGTTAATTATTTTTTTTTTATAGAACTTTAACATCAATTTCAGATTATCAAATATTACGTAAAAATTGACTTAAATTCATTTCAAATCAACTCATTCACAATTCACTAATTTACAATGAACCAATTTACATAATTAAATAATTTGCGCAACCAAACCGGTTTAAGGCTCTTCTAAAACCATTGTAGAAACCGAGGATATGACAGATAGAGTACTAGACATCATAAGGTCCAAGGCATATACTGTGGTCAAATAACATATATAATAGACATGCGCATACATAGACTATATAACAACACGCATACATACAAATATATATGCATTAAACACGCATACATAAAGTCATACACATATATTAATATACTATTAGAACTTTTAAAATTTAATCTCGAAAATTTTATTTTTATTAAAAAATATTAAATCATAAATTTCAAAATAAATTTTCAAACAAATTCAATAAAATATTTTTAACTTCAAAAATTAATTCTGCAAATTTTATTCTTAAAAAAATATTCAGTGTCAAAAATTTATTTTCACAAAAATATTTATTCTTATAAAAACTTCAAATTAAAATTTCGAACTAAAATAAATTTGTTATGACTAACCCAGCACTATCATAAGATATGATAAACAAAATGCAAATGTAACGTGGTGCCGTGTCCTACGTGACGTGTAATAAAATCCTATGAGCCATAGAGTGTATGAGATTACCTTTTTTGAAATTACTAGGGCTGTGATTCGACCGGTTCGAAAAAAATCGGCGTGCCAATTTCCGATCAGATTTTTTTCGGAATTTTTTTTTTTCGATTTCGGAATTTTCAAAAAATTTGGAAAAAATTAATTTTCCGGCAAAATTCGGAATTTCAACATTTTTTCGAAAAAAATCACATAATGTACGGATCCATGTTCTTTTTTTTCTTAAACTGATCCATATTCATTTTTTTATTAAACTATATATATATATATATATATATATATATATATATCTGAAACTATACAATATATATATACACCATATACATACCAGTGAGAAATGAGGAATGAGGAGGAAGGTGGAAAAATGAGGTGGAAAACGTGAGGTGAGAGGGAGAGGTTTTAAAGCGAGAGAGAGATTCTTTTGTTTTAGTTTGTTTGGCTTAGAAGGCCTAAAATCTAAGGGTTGTTATAAGATATGTATGTTAATCCAATGGCTCTAATTAATTGAGGTGTGAAACCAAAAAAGGGTATATATTTTTTAAAGGGTTAATTTTCGGCAAATAAATTGGAAGTTATAATCGGAAAATAAATCGGAAAAAATTTTGAAAATTCGGATCGAAAATAATTTCGGAAATTCAGTTTTTGAAAAAAATTCCGATTTCCGATCTGCTTTTTTTCGGAAATTTCAGAATCAGAAAATTGGAAATCGAAAAACAAAAATTCTTTCCAAAATCGGAAAAAAATCGGATCGAAATTCTGAAAAATCAAAAAATCGGGAAAAAAAAACACAGCCCTAGGAATGACGGACCGAATCGAGAGCTCATTTGATGTAGACAACAATCAAAAGCTTGGCGTAGGTAGGCAAGACACAATCCTAATTACAAAAATATTTTGTCAAAATTCAAGTCCAACTAGATGACGGTCTATATAGCTAAAGCACGAAAAGCAAACCCTAGGTGTGCTCTATATAGGTACCTTCATGGGTTAGAACCCAAAACATTTGAAAATATTTAGCAAGTGCATTTAAATGCAAGAAATGAAAATGCAAATGCCCTCCATATTTAAATTAATGTCGCACACTCTCTTGGTTTACCTCACCCCTCAACTAATGTGCACGCCTAACGAATGATACATAATACACCTAGTCACTCTCCCCGTAACTAACCTTGTCCCTAAATATGGTACTAATCGTCCCACTATAGTATCCCAAGTGAATATAGTACATATTTATGAGTTACTATACACATTAATATTCATGAAGCATCATTTCTCACTTTAAATCATATATCATTCTCACAAGTTATATTAACTATACATTTCACACCATGTATATATATAAATTTTCATACATAATTCTGCACTATATATACGTATAATATCTCAACATTCACACATATGTCGGATATAAAGGCTATCACTAAACGCTTAAGAGGCGACCATAGTCCCCCCCCCCGAAAGTGTCCGCTCCATACCGTAACGTTCCCACCCCTAATATACAGATATTATGGCCCGGGGAATATACTCACCCTGCATTTGCTAGTCAGGGGACTCACCCCCATCACGCAACCTCCTATAATAGCATTAATATTCATATGGTTTTACTATATATATTATTCACACAAATATATATAAATCATATATGTACTACACATCGACATAAATATAGAAATCAAGGCTATCTCAGTATTATGCCAATGCCCAAGCCTAAAACTTTAAAGTTTATGGTCCAACTTCATTTTAATTAATTACACACTAATTAATTCCCATTATTTTGGCGTAACCCTTTCAAGTATACCCGAACTCTCTATTTCTCGGCCCGAAGTTCAATAGTTTCAATCCACCCTTTAATTTCATGCAATCAAGTCTAATCACTTAAACAATAAGATTACAATATGCTAAATCATGAACTTACATCTCCAATTTCAGGAAATCAAGTCTAATAAATTTCAAGGTAAAGTATGCTCAAATTATACCCTAATTCAATGCTCAATTTCATAATTCAGGTAGGGCAGGAACTGTAAATTTCGAACACAACATGTCTGAACTTGGGGAGTCGCAACAATATAGCAAACATCAGAGATGGTTTGAACGAAGAGAACTGTCGTTCGAACGACAGTCGATCTCATTCCAATGAAATACCAGGTCCTTCGAACGACCCTGGTATTTCTCCTTTCTCTCTTCTACTCAAAACCCAGTCCGCCATTAATAAGTTTTCAACCTCTGTTCTAAGCAGATTTCGGCATTAAATCGTTCCCAGATTCATCCTAATTCATTCTTTTGTTATAAAAATTCTAGCCCTCATAATTCCACCAAATTCAATCATCAATTTCATCAACTATCAAAACTCCTACAGATTTATAACTCTCATTAAAAGGAAATCCCCATTTTGCTCAAGAACAAACCCTATAATTTAATTGAATTCCACCTCTTTTAATATGAAAAGATAGATGAAATTTAATAATTACAATTTAAACCACTTGCCTTAATAATGAAGATATAGGGCTTGAATGAAGGTGTTGAATTGCAATTGAAACAATCTCTCAAAGATTCCCAAGTTCCCTTTCTCTTTGGCTCCCCCTTTAGCTTTTTTCCCTTTTTAGCCTTCTAATGTGATTTAATGTTGCCTACCCCTTACCCATTTGGGGTTAAAAACCCTATTCACATTTTTGGGCCTATGGGGCCTTATAAAAATGGTCCATTCTCCCACTACAACAAATCTGCCGAATTGTCACGGTCATTGACCTTGACAATTATGGGGGGGGGACAACTTTTGTTGTCACGGACTTGTCATGATCATTGATCGTGACAAGTTCGTTAGACTTGTCACGGTCCTTGACATTGATAAGTTTTGTCACGGTTAAGGACCGTGACAAACCCGTGATAATGTTTAAAAAAATATCACGGCCATTGACCGTGACAAGCCCGTGACAACAATCCTTTGTCACAAACTTGTCACGGTGAATGACGATGACAATTCTGGGCAGAATTGAAAAAAAATATGCTAGGCAGTTTGGCCACTGACACTGTCCTGCAGTATATTTGTACCTGTTATAGCAATGTTGTACCTGTTCAAGCATCATATATCCAAATAAAATTGAGATAATGCAAATATACATTCAAAATAGAGATAATATGCATCACGATATAAACTAAATATAATTCAAATGTACCAACTTAAAAACAATTCAATTCAAATAATTTCACTACATGTCTTGGGTAAGGTTAAATATGAGGAGGTAAGTAGGCCACACGATATACAAATTGACACACCCACTGATATACATTGTGCCGCATTGTTCGTGCAACCGCAATGGGGAGTTCTCCTTCCCGGGTATAACACGCGTTATGAGCACGTTGGACTGGATGTCTTGAAGCTCACATCCATGAACTAATACACCCTGGACAATATTCGGGTCCCTCAACCCCTGCCCTATGCGCTGGCCATCAAATATTTCCAGTATAAACACGCTCGGTCAACCAAGTGTCGACATCGATCGGTCGAAGGGATCCAAATAGGGAAGTGGATCATCAAAGTCCGCACGTGTCGGTGATGAAGTAGCGAGGTCCACATCTTCGTCATCCTGCACCTCGTCCTGCCGCACCTCCTTTTCCCGCATCTCCTCCTCCACCACCTTCTCCTTTACTCTCCCCTTGCGTTTTTCTCCTAACGAGCGCTTCATGAATGAGAACATATCTTGGACCGTCACCTCCAAACGGGATAGCTTCGCATCATGCGAGTCCACCGTTCGATCCAACTCGGTGTCGCTCGTCTCCAATCCAATGATCATAGATTTAGCCACCCGCGAGCTCACCCCCTTGTCCTCCCCTTGCGATCAGAGCAAAATACTTGGCTGAGTGCGTCTGTGGATAAAGATGCCTTGTCGTCATCAGACTGCGAATCATGCACTTCCTTCAGCTTTGCCTGAAACGAAAAAATCACATTATTAGTAAAATAAGTAAATTAAAAAATTATAAAGTAATTAACAAAAAGTAAACTCTCGGATTACTTAAAATCGTGGCCGCGACACTCGGGGACACCTCCTTATCCTTCCCCATTTTCGTCCGAAGAGCCGCATAAGTATCGAGCCTATGTGGCCTACCCCCAGGGCCACTCCCTGTCCTTTGAAATAAAATAAAGTAAAATTAGTATTGACCCTGCAAAGTAAACTAATGCAGAATAATATATTTCTGTAGTTATAGAAAAATTAAATCTTACCATCATCCTATGCTCCATCTCGGCTTACGACATCTGGTCGGTGTAGTTCACGTCCGTATCTTTTGCTCGATTTTCCCTCCCTGATTGGAGAGATGCCAATTGTCGCTCCCCGATTTTATTGTCAACGAATTGTTGCCATTTTGCCAATGAGATCGTCTCCTTCGGCGGGACGGATTCACGCATTCGGATAACGGACTCTCGTGTCTTCCCAAAGTACCTGGTCCGCATATTTTTCTTCCACGTCTTGTGTTTCTCCCTCAACTGCTCTAAGACGGAATCGCGTAGCTTTGGATCTCGGCTGAATTGTTCATGTCCAACAAATACAATGTTAGTTGCGAATAAATATAAACATAAATATAAATTGAAATTGAAATTGAAATCGAAATATTCATATAAATATAAATATAAATACATTACATGTAGTGCCACCCAAACAGCTAACTTTAGCTCATATGGCACCTCCTTCCAACTAATGTACCCTGGGCCAATGATCGTCATTACCAGCTCGAGGGATCTCGCTAATATCCTTGACTTGTTCTCGATGGCCATCCCCAATTTTCCATATTTAGGGAGCCTAGGGGCCTAGGGGCCCTCGTCGCCTTCGCTACCATCGAGACCAGACGACATTATCATAACCAGCATCATCATCCTCGCCTTAATACCTGAAGGAGCCATTTGCTGTAACAAAATGTTATTAGTACAAATCAAAATGAATTAGAAGAAGACATGCAAATATGTGCAATTACTACAAATAAAAATGAATTGTTACTGTTAAACATCCCCCCCCATCCCTTCCCCCTCCCCCCACCCTCCCCCACCCCCTTCCCCCACCACACATACACATAAAAAACCCCACCCCCTCCCCACCCCCCACCACACACACACACACACAACCCCACCATACACACACACACACACACACACACACACACACACACACACACACACACATACACACACACACACACATGCACATATATGTACAAATCAAAATGAATTGTTACTACAAATATGTATAATTACTATATACACACATGCACACTACACATCTACACCCCCACCCCTATTGCCCACACACACGCACACTACACAAGAGTGAAAATGATAAAGTGCAAATCAATTAAAGCATTGAAAATGGTTGTTTTGGTACAAATTGGAATATTTATTACAAATTGAAAAATTGTTTAAAATTCGGGTTATCATAAAAAATGGATTGATATTTGGTAGGAGCAACCAAGTCATCCACACTACTATTTAGACGCTTTGGTGCGTGTTGGACAATTAACCACGGTTCGTTGTTGATATACTCCGAGTAAAACACTTGGTTAACTTTTTGAAATGCACAAACAAACGGCTCATCGCTCACGTGGTCGTTGCTCTTCAACCTGGATAAGTCAACCATGGTCAAATTGGTGACAGGATCAACTTTACAAGAATTTCTATCCTCAACTCTTACCCAGTCATAGTAAAATACAACCTCTTTAAAGCTTATATAATCCAATTCAAATATATTTCGGATTACACCATACTAAGTCATTTCAGCTTCAACGAGGTTTTTCTCTTTTGCGCTCGCTCGAAAGAAAGTAAGAGCCTTGTATGAAATGCTCGAGTTTTGTACATTTGTACTTTCCTCGTACACTTTAGCGCAGAAAACGTAACCGTTTAATCGATACTTTTTGTACTCTTGTGTCACGAACACCGTTCCAGTGGCTCGACAAGCAAGCCTTAATGTCGCATCACCCGTCTTTAAGAGCTGAGAATATAGATAAATTAATTATATTAGTTGTAAAATTTGAGTGTAATGTAATGTTATATAACAACCATTTTCATTATAATTACCTCTTGTGTCAACCACAGCCTAAATTCGTCGTCTAATTGTAACATTGTTTTTCTTCATTTATTGTTCTCATAGGCTACATATTTTCTGCATATTACAAAATTAATCATGTATAAAATAATATAAAATAATGTTAAAAATTATAATAATCGAAACTTACTTTTTCCATTCTTCGACATCTTAATGTGTGTCAAATAGATAACGAGCTGCTTGTTCATATTGCAAACTCGTTAATTTCACTCATTTTCCCATCACATGACCACCATCATCGACGAACTCATCAGTGTCATCAACGTTGGTCGAGTCAGTCTTATATTCCCGAGTATATATTGATGACTCCACAGTGATTTATTCCTCTGCAATTGATCCTGCAATATATCGCGTATTCTTGACGTAATCTTTAAAAACTTTCATCAATCTTTCAAACGGATACATCCACCGATATCTAACTGGACCACAAAGAAGTGCCTCGTCTCATAGGTGTACCAACAAGTGAACACTTATGTCAAAATATGCTGGGGGAAAGTACTTCTCCAACACACAAATCGCTTTGGTCACCACCAATTTTGCCACCACTATATGTTCTCGATTTACTAACTTCTCACATAAGAGTGAGAAGGTAATACTAATTTGTATAATAGCCCTCCGCAAATCCTTGTGCTTGGAGAAGAAGTGCTTAAACAATAAAAGAACCAATTGCATGATCACATGCCAATCATGGGATTTACACTTATGTAAATCATGAGTGGCATAATTCACAATCCTTTGCAAGTTGGACGCAAAATCAGATGGGCCCTTCAAATTATATATTGTGTCTAAAAGCACCTTCCTTTCCCCACTCGTCAAAGTAAACGCACCAGGGGGAATTATTGTCCTTCCCCTACTATCTTCTTTCAACCATAGTTGTGGCTTAAGTTTCAACGATTTAAGGTCTTTTCGTGCATTTTCTCCATCCTTCGAATGTCTCCCCCCAAGGTAAGTGCCAACAATATGTTCAACGTAGTTCTTCTCTGCATGCATCACATCCAATACATGGCTCACCGGGTTATTCTTCCAATATGGCAAGTCAAATAAAATTGACCTCCTAGACCATGCCTTTCTTGTCTCAGTTTCATTCCCATTTGGGGTCTTTTTATGCTTGACATTCTTAAATTTGGGATTCTTACCTAGCATATTAGGGCCACATTCAGAAGATTTACTTTCAATTTCTAAACCCGAAAGTTGTCTCGGCGATAACCTATGTTCAACCCCGCCCAATAAAAAATTGGAACCTTTCCCAAATATGAAACTATGAGCAAGGGGTAAAAACCTCATGTGGCAATGGTATACATTTTTTGAGCCAAAGGATAGACAAAGAGATTCAGTCTCCTCTCCACAAATAGGACAACCCAAATAACCATGTACTACACAACCGGATAATGTCCCATAGGCTGGGAAATCATGAATTGCCCACATCAACACAGCTTTCAACGTAAACTCTTCTTTTCTAAAAGAGTAAAATGATTGCACACCCTCTTCCCATAACTCATTTAATTCTTCTACCAAAGGAGCCAGGTAGACGTCGATGTCATCACTTGGTGCCTTTGGCCCATGTATCAACAAATGATACCCGTCTCTACCAGTCTGAAATCGTAATATAACTTTCAACCCACAGTGATAACTACATACATGTATAATAGTTGAGGTACCAAACCCATGTACTAATGACCAAACATATCCCCACTTCCAATATTGCGCTGAGTTTCATGCGTGGGACGTCTCGCAATGCGAAATCGAAACCCCCCGATACACTACTACCTAATATTGTCGGCCGTTGAGATCCGTTAGGCCTTCCGTCCATAGTACGTACCTCCAAATATCCATCTCTTGACATAAAAGTATACACGCCCATATTATTCTACAAAAGAGAATATACAATATCGTTCCCTTACTATTACTAGTTTCTTAGCGCGAAATAAATCATGAGCTATGTCTCCCCATCATCAAAAATTCAGGTCTCATACATTGTGAAGGAGGGAGGTTGAGTGGGGCTAGGATCACTGGCCATACACTCTGATTGGTGCTTAGATTTCCAAATGAATTGAAACCATCTATTTATATAGCCAAACGAATGTTGTGTTATTCTGGAGCAAAATCTAGATACTCATAATTCATCCTCCTCTAGGCTGTAGAATCAATAAGATGACACATGATATTACCCCCTACTTCTTCCCTAGCATGCCAAGTCATTTCCTCCGCTATCCATGGTACTGTGAAAAATCTCTTTAATCTAGGCCCAACGGGAAAATATTTCAACACCTTTTGAGCCACTTTTGATCTTGTGCCTTCCTTACTAGTAGATTGGACATATCTAGGTTCATCGCATACTGGACAACGATCGAGATTTTCATACTCCTTTTCTGTAGAGTATGCAGTCATACACACAAGTATGAATCGATTTATACTTTATTCCCAAACCTTTCAAACTGTTCTTCATAACAGGATAGCTATTTGGAAGTGTATTCTCCTTGGGTAATAAGCCCTTCACCCATTTCATAATTCCTATCACGCTATTGCCAGACAAACCGTACTGCATCTTCAAACTGTGAAAACCAACCATGGCATGTAAAGTTGTTTGATCTTTCTCACAGCCAGAGTATAATGGTTGGTTCACCTTAAATTTTAAACTTTGGTAGTCATCATCAAGTTTTATCGTGATATCTTCACGAGCACTTGAACCTTCTACATCATCAGTAACCTCATTCTCCTCTGCTTTATAAACTTCGTACGCATCATCAACTAAATCCTCTAACATATTATGATCTATGTCGTCCCCTTCTACATCTATCCTACTTGTTGAAGGTTGTTGTGGAGGTTGGTCGGGGACAAAAGGAACTTTCAATTCACCGTGAAAACTCCAAAATCGATAACTATCTTTCATACCCGATCTTAACAAATGTAGTTGAACTGTTTTCCACTCAAACACCTTACCATTCTTACACCTAGCACATGAACACGAAAACTCTTCATCATTATGACATCTCTTTCCGTATTTCAAAAATCCGTTAGCACCTCTGCGAAACACATCCCCCATTCTATTTATCTCACCCATCCACTCTTTGTATTTCGGATATCCCATCACAGCTACCACAACTAATCACCTATTAAAGGTAAACAAAACTTAGATTTATAGTATGTTTCATTTAATTATGTCTTATTTATATTCGATTTTTAAATTTCAAATTCAAATTCAATTAATAATATAAATTTTTATTTCCTCCATCTCCTTTAAAGGGTGAGTGGTCATATCCCATTCAATACCGCATTTTTCTGTAATATACTTAATAGCTCATGCACATTGTTAAGATTTGAAAAAAAATTCGGCAGCATATTCCCGTAGTTCTCCAAGTACACAACGTAGATTGGCAAGTGTGAGTGTTATTTCAATTTGTCAATTGAAATAACAGTCACACTTGTCAATCTAGTATGTAACCAGAGAACATTAGGATACGACTGCAGAACTTCCTCTAAAATTAACAACTTTAAGCCACTAAGAATATTATACAGAAATTATGCAGTCCCAAACTGTCCAAACGGGACAATTTGAGAGATCTCATTACAGGGGTAATGACTCTCGAACGGGTCTAAGGGTTATTGAATGCGTACGCATAAGAACTAGAAGGCTAGTATATATGCGCACTATATGTAATTTCAAGTATTTTCATTTAATTATCATACTATACATATATATTGTTCGATATAAAAAGTAATTTTAAAAAAAAGTTGAAAAATCTCATCCCCATATGGACAATAATCCAGTGGTCATGCCACTTTTAAAATTAACCAACCAAACATCGATCAACTATAATCAAACAACAACGTCAACAACAAATGTGTATCCCGTACTCCTTCTAATTCATCGACTCAATTAATTATTTTCATCAATTAAACTATACAATTATTAATTTACTAATTTACAATGAGGGGAAACCCTACTTTAATATATTAATTTACTAATTTACAATAAGGGGCAATCATATATTAATTTACTAAAAAAATTAATAATCAATCAATTCGTTTACAAGGGACACTATGCACAAATACGCACATACACGCACACTACACACATGTGCACATACACACACACAAACACACGCAGCCCCCTACCCTACCCCCCCAACCTTGCCCCCTCCCCCCCTTCCCCCCCCCCCCCCCCCACACACACACAAACAACCCCACCCCCTCCCCACACCCACTACACACACACGCACGCACACCCTGTCCTACCCCCTTCCCCCCACCACACACACACACACACACATGCACATATACACACACACACACACACACACACACACACACACACACATATATATATATATATATATATATATATATATATATATAAATGGAAGAGAGAGACAGAGAGAAACTAACCTGAAAGTAGAGAGAAAGAGAGAGAGAGAGAGAGAGAGAGAGAGAGAGAGAGGGAGAGCAGCGTAAAGAGAGAGAAAAAAGGAGGGAAGAAATCGGTGGGGGAAGAAAAGGAGGGGAAAGGGTTTTTTGCTGGAAAATTTGTCATGTACGTGTCATGGTCCTTGACCGTGACAATATTATAAGAATTGTCACGGTTAATGACCGTGACAAGTACTTGTCACGGTCACTGATCGTGATAAAAAAATGCGTGTTTTTTTATCATGGTCAATGACCGTGACAAGGCTGACCGCTGGAAGGGTACCAATTTACCCATTTTAGTGTAGTGTCCCTTTATGGGACTCAAATATGTCTAATTAGGCCCTGAGACCCAATATATGCATGTAACCACTCATTTTGGACTATTTTGACCCTATCGGACTCAACCGCACACTTAAAATTGCCATCCGGAATAAATTTTTAAAATTAACTCTCACCCGTTAACTTATTTAAATATATTCACTTTTAAATATACCCATTAATTAATTCTCATTAATTTATGAATTACTAATTACCGAATTATTTAATTAAAATAATAACCCATAAATTACGAGGTGTTACATACTTCCCCCCTTACAAGGAAATTTCTTCCCCGAAATTTAGACGTACCTGCAGTAAATAGCTCTAGATACTATTCCTGCATACCGTCCTCACGCTCCTAAGTAGATTCATCGGCACTATGGGGACCCCACTGAACCCAGACAAGCGATACTACTTTTGATCGTAACTTGCGCTCCTTGCGATCTAAGATTTCTACTGACCTCTGCTCGTAAGAAATATCGGGCTGCAGATCTATCTCCTCAAGTGGGACATGCCAAGACGCCCATGGACTACTCTTATATTTCTTCAACGACGCAACATGACATACACCGTGGATACGCGGAAGATGATCGGGTAAACCCAAATGGTACGCTACCGGTCCAACGTTCTTAATGATGGGGAAAGGGCCCACATACCTTGGCGCTAACCTCCCCTTTTTAGCAAATCTCATCACCCCTTTCATTGGGGATACCCGCACTAAGACCTGATCACCAATTTCTAACTCTAAATGCTTTCGGTTCGCATTCGTATAACTCTTTTATCTATCTTGGGCTATACAGATATGCCCCCGAATTAACTCAATCTTAGTGGAAGTATCTCGAATCATCTCCGGCCCCAAAAGTTTGTTGTCCTCCACCTCCAACTAACAAGCTGGTGAGCAACAAGGCCTACATATAACGCATCAAATGGGGCTATGCATATGGTAAATTGGTACGAGTTGTTATATGTGAACTCGACCAAAGGAAGGTACTGCTCCCAACCTCCACTAAAATAAAAAATCCACATATGTAGCATATCATCGAGCATTTGATTCACCCTCTATGTTTGCCATCCGTATGGGGGTGATATGCAGTACTCAACCTCAACTTCGTGCCCATAGCCTCTTGGAGGCTCTGCTAAAAATGTGATACAAAAAATTTTATCCCCATCGGACACTATATTGATTGGGACCCATGCAATCTGAATATCTTCGCGATGAACAACCTCACATATTGCAAAGTCTCAAAATTCGTACGTACCGGTAAAAAGTGGTCCACCTTGGTCAAACGGTCTACTATTACCCATATGGAATTGTGACCTCTCTGTGAAATAGGTAACCCGGTAATGAAGTCCATAGATAGGATCTCCCACTTCCACACTGGTATCTCAAGTGGCTTTAATATCCCCGACGGCTTCTGGTGATCTACCTTCACAAGTTGACACGTGGCGCACTTCAAGACGAACTTCGTAATATCTCGTTTCATCCCAGTTCGCTAGTATTGCCTTCTCATATCTTGGTCGTTTTGTCCCCACTGGGATGTACCACAAACTTAGATACATGAGACTCCATGAACACGGTGTGTATCAAATATTTGTCCTTTAACACGACTAACCACCAATTAAAGCATAACCCACCTTCGAAGATAATGGAGTAAGAATCTGCACCCTCTACTAGCAACTGTTTCACCATGTTCTGGCACAAAGGATCATCCACCTCAGCTCGTAGAACCCACATAATAATCTCAGGGTGACTGCTAAAATCGCCATACATGCCCTGGCGATCTTATCATCGTGCCTAAGTTCGCTCCATTTCTCCTTCCAAGCGGCTGCCAAATCTTCCTTGGGCCGTCGGCTCAATGCATCTGCAACTACATTGGCCTTACCAGGATGATATTGAATATCAAACTGAATCCTTCATGAACTCCAACCACCTCCTTTGCTTCTTATTCAAGTCCTTTTGAGTAAACAAATATTGGAGTGGTTTATGGTCCGTGAATAAGGTGAACCTCTCCCCTAAAATATAATGCCTCCAAATCCGCAAGGCACAAACAACTGCGACCAACTCTAAATCATGTGTCGGGTAATTCCTCTCGTGGGATTTTAGCGTTCGAGACGCATAAGCTATAACCTGCTCTTCTTGTTACAACACACCCCCTAGTCCCCTCTATAAGGATGCATCAATATAAATCCGATAATCCACTCCTGCTTTCGGTAATACCAAAATGAGGGCCGAAGTTAGCTTGACCTTCAACTCGTCAAATGCCAACTGACACTGATCACTCCATACAAAGGGTACCCTTTTAGAGTCAAATTAATCAATGGCATTGCTATCTTGGAGAGCCCTCTGATGAAACAGAAGTAATACCCAACTAACCCTAAAAAGCAACTGATCTCAGTCGGTGTCGTGGGCTAACCCCACTCCCTTACCGCTGACATGTTGCTTGGGTACACTGAAATCCCCTGCTCCGACACAATATGGCCCAAGAACTTCACTTCTCGAATCCAAAATCCATATTTCTCATACTTGGCGTATAACTGGTGATCCCCCAATGTCTTCAAGACTATACGGGGGTGCTCAACATGCTCTTCCTTCATTCGAGAATAAACTAAAATGTCAAAAATTTTGGAGAAGAACCCTGACCCTCGCAACTGGTCAAAAATATCATCAATACTAGGCAGTGGATACTTGTTTTGGATCGTGACATTATTCAACTCCTGATAATCAACACATAAACAGAGTGACCCGTATCTCTTCTTCCCAAACAACATGGGAGCACCCCATGGCGATGTGCTCCGCCGAATAAATCCCTGACCCAAGAGTTGCTGAATATGTTCCCTCAATTCACGCATCTTTGAAGGGGTCATGCAGTAAGGCACTTAGGCTATCGGCCTAGTACCCGAAGCTAGACTAATGACGAACTCAATCTCTTGATTGGGTGGTAACCCCTGTATGTCCTGAAATACGTCCTCAAAGTCGCTCACTATCGGAATCAAGCGTATCGGGATCACCACCTTCTTTGAGGTCTCTTACTCAAGGTAATATAAATGAGTGTGCGATCCTATTTCAGGAAGGGGCATCACCACTAATAACATTTCCTGCCCGGGGTACCGAACATTATAGCTGTCTCGTAACAATCAACCATCGCTCTATAATCGGCTAGCAAATCTTTACCCTATATAACATCATAGCCCTCCAAATCTAAAACCAAGAAATCCACCGCAAAGCACAAACCCCCAATCATAACTTCTACTTCCTACAAATGGAGTGAATAAGCGATCCACTACCTATTAGTGACTCCACAAACATGAGTAGACTATCGGCTGTGTCTAATAACACAACCACTCTAGCAAAATGGGTAAAAAAAAAAGAATGCGATGCACCAGTATAAAAAAGGATTACACAAACATGACCATAGGTAGGGAACGTGCCATTAATTTCTAGCGGTGCGGGTGGTGTGGGAGAGATCGAAACATCTCGGACATTGTACACACGTTCGTACTGCAATTGTCCCAACTGTTATGGAATCGGGGGAGTTGGTGCTGCCTGAGGTCTTTGTAACTGATAACCCTACAGAGCACCATATTGTTGGCCCCTATATCTTCGTGGGCAATCTCTCCTGAGGTGGTCTGCCTGACCACAAATGAAATAGCGTTTCTAACTATTTCCCTGATATTGGCCCTGTTGGCCCTGACGTTGCGGTCCTTGAGGTTGGCCCTGGTGAGGATGCCCCGGATGTTAGCCCTGATGGACACCCCTATTATTCCCCTGGCCCTGGAAGCCCTAAGGAATCTGCTACTGATTAAGGCCTTGCTGGCCTTGCCTAAAACCCTGGCCTCCAAATTGAAATCTCTTGGCGGGATTCCCTTGACGGGTATCCTGCCCCTGCTGTGCACCACTCAAAGAACCTCCATTGGCCTTGCCCTACTGGCTCGGCTCTCCACCTCTCTTGATTCACTTTAGGAGTAAACGATGATCCTGACAATGAAGTAGGGTCGCATTAACCATGTTCGTGTAAGTCACTAGAGCTGGACTTCCTATCAAATGTTGCCTAATCCTAAAGGTAACCCATCAACAAACAACGTCTTCTTCCTTTCCTCGCTGCTTACCTGATTTAGCAGAAGCGTGGCCAGACGAGTGAACTCCTTCTTGTACTCAGCAACCGACCTATCCCCCTGAACCACCTCCCTCAGCCTCCTCCTAATCTCATTCTCGACGGCTGGAGGAAAGTATTTACTGTCAAACCGCACCCAAAAATCTACCATAGTCATAGATTCTCTCTCTACAATAGTAGTAGTGGGATCCCACCACTGTAAGGCGACACCCGTCAGTCTAAATGTCACGAGCATCTGTCGTTGAATCTCACTACAGTCTACCATCCGTAGGTTCCTCTGCATGTAACATCTCCACTGATAGGATGCCATCACGTCCGCATTTCCCTCAAACTCCGGGGGATGGCCTATCTAGAAGTCCTCCCTAATCCTCTGCCACTCAGTCGGCCCCGGATGGACCTGGCTTGCTAGAGCCACATGATGCGGTGGCTGCTCCTGGGGAAAATGGTCTCCTATAGCAGTCATGGTGGATTAACTGCTTGAGATACGATGCCAGCTACCTGCTCAGTAGAAACAAACCACTGTGGCGACTGGGGCTACGGAACATCTGGCTCCTGGGGAGCCTTACCCCGTCCTCCCTGGGCAGCTACCCTCATAGGGCTCCCTCGCTCTCTCCTAGGATGAATCTGAAATGTAGAACGAGTTGTGTTAGTTCACAATTAATACAAATCTTGAAATAAGAGAAGAGCGATAACCAATAAACATTTGCATGAGTCAACAGTCCTAACAATAGGGCTCTGTGCCAAAGAAGGCAACACTGAAACTAAAGTAAGCTATACAGATTCTAGGGACACTAGAAACTGATCCTCTAATACCATTTGGGACACCCCGCTAATAAAATACTGGGTGATCAGTCCTATATCAAATTAAACAGGAATCTCATATGGTTCATTTTAGCATCACTATCGTTAAGTCACTAATTATTAACCACCTAGTCCTTCATTAAGCTGATGCCAAATTTTATCTTTATTAATCCAACTCAACCAACAGACTAGGAAAGAAAGTTAACTAATACAAGAAAGAAAACTATAAATGCCACAAAGTAAGTATAAGAGTTTATCAAACAACATCGACTACAAGCCATCCACAAAGTACAAGTGTAAAAGAGTAATGATACATGCCAAGACTCAATATAAAAGTACAACCAAAAAAGTTCCTATCTAGAGATACAATGAGGCAAGCGTCTACACAGAGAACCCGCAACAATCCACATAAGCTGCAGCCGCACGCCCTATAGGAAGAATCAGACCCGGCGCCTCTATGGTAGGACACCTAAAAGGTTTTTGAAAATATTTTATAGCAAGGGATAAAATCCAAAATATTTGAAAATATTTAGCAACCATATTTAAATGCAAGAAATGAAAATGCATATTCTCTCCATATTTAAATTAGTACCCCTCAACTAATGTGCACGCCTAACAAATGATACATAATACATGTAGCTACTCTCCTCGTAACTAGCCTTGTCCTTAAATATGGTACTAATCGCCTCACTATAATACCCCAAGTGAATATAGTACATTTTTATGAGTTATTATACACATTAATATTCATGAAGCACCATTTCTGACATTAAATCATATATCATTCCCACAAGTTATATTAACAATACATTTGACACTATGTATATATATAAATTCTGGTATATAATTCTGCACTATACATACGTATCATATCTCAAAATTCACAAATATGTCGGATATAAATGCTATCACCAAACGCTTAGGAGGTGACCATAATTCCCCCCGAAAGTGTCCGCTCCGTACCGTAACAGTCCCACCCCTAATATACGGACATTATGGCCTGGGAAATATACTCACCCTACATTCGCTAGTCAGGGGACTCACCCATATCGTGCAACCTCCCATGATAGCATTAATATTGATATGGCTTTACTCTATATATTATTCATACAAATATATATAAATCTTATATGTACTACACATCGACATATATATAGAAATCCAGGCTATCGGAGTATTATGCCCAGGCCCAAGCCTGAAACATTTAAGTCTATGGTCCGACTTCATTTTTTACACACTAATTAATTCCCATTATTTTGGCATAACCCTTTCAAGTATACCCGAACTCTTTATCTCTCGGCCCGAAATCCAATAGTTTCAACCCACCCTCCAATTTCATGCAATCAAGTCTAATTACTTAAACAATAAGATTACAATATGCTAAATCATGAACTTACATCTCCAATTTCAGGAAATCAAGTCTAATAAATTTCAGGGTTAAGTATTCTCAAATTAAACCCTAATTCAATGCTTAATTTCATAATTCAGTTAGGGCAGGAATTGTAAATTTCCAACACAACATGTCTGAACCAAAGGAGTTTTAGAAATCTAGCAAACATTAGAGATGGTATGAACGAAGTGAACTATCGTTCGAACTAGAGTGGATCTCATTCGAACGAAATACCAGGTCCTTCGAATGACCCTGATATTTCTCCTCTCTCTCTTCTGCTCAAAACCCAGTCCGCCATTAACAAGTTTTCAACCTCTGTTCTGAGATGATTTCTGCATTAAATCGTCTCCAGATTCATCCTAGTTCATTTTTTTGTTATAATAATTCTAGCCCTGACAATTATACCAATTCAATCATCAATTTCATCAACTATCGAAACTCCTACAGATTTATAACTCTCATTAAAAGGAAATCCCCATTTTGCTCAAGAACAAACCCTACAATTTAATTGGGTTCCACCTCTTTTAATATGAAAATATAGATGCAATGTAATAATTACAATTTAAACCACTTGCCTCAATAATGAAGATCTAGGGCTTGAATGAATGTGTTGTGTTGCAATTGAAACAATCTCTCCAAGATTCCCAAGTTCCTTTTCTTTTTGGCTCTCACTTTAACTTTTTCCCCTTTTTAGCCTTCTAATGTGATTTAATGTTGCCTACCCCTTACCCATTAGGGGTTAAAAACCCTATTCACATTTTTGGGCCTATGGGGCCTTATAAAAAGGGCCCATACTCCCCTTATGGGGCTCAAATATGTCTAATTGGGCCCGGACACCCAATATATGCATGTAATCACTCATTTTGGACTATTTTGACCCTATCGGACTCAATCGCGCGCTTAAAATCGCCATCCGAAACAAATTTATAAAATTAACTCTCACCCGTTAACTTATTTAAATATATTCACTTTAAAATATTTCCATTAATTAATTCTCATTAATTTATGAATTACTAATTACCGAATTAATTAATTAAACTAATAACCTAGAAATTATGAGGTGTTATATACTTTCCCCCTTACGAGGAAATTTCGTCCTCGAAATTCAGACGTACCTGCAGTGAATAGCTCTGGATACTGTTCCTACATACCCTCCTCACACTCCTAAGTGGACTCGTCGGCACTATGGTGACCCCACTGAACCAAGATAAGCGGTACTACTTTTGATCGTAATTTGCACTCACTGCGATCTAAGATTTTTATTGGCCTCTACTCGTAAGAAATATCAAGTTGTTGATCTATCGCCTCAATTGGGACATGCTAAGATGCCCTTGGACTACTCTTATATTTCTTCAACGACGCAACATGAAATACATTATGGATACGCTGAAGATGATCGGGTAAACCCAAACGGTACGCTACCGGTCCAACTTTCTCAATGATGGGGAAAGGGCCCACTTACCTTGGCGTTAACTTCCCCTTTTTACCAAATCTCATCACCCCTTTCATTGGGGATACCCGCACTAACACCTGATCACCAATTTCTAACTCTACATGATTCCAGTTCGCATTCGTGTAGCTCTTTTGTCTATCTTGGGCTATACAGATACGCTCCCAAATTAACTCAATCTTAGCGGAAGTATCCTAAATCATCTCCATCCCTAAAAGTTTGTTGTCCCCCACCTCCAACCAGCAAGATGGTGAGTGACAAGGACTACCATACAATGCCTCAAATGCGGCCATGCATATGGTAAATTGGTACGAGTTGTTATATGTGAACTCCACCAAAGGAAAGTGTAGCTCCCAACCTCCCCCAAAATCAAGAATGCACATCCGTAGCATATCTTCGAGCATTTGATCCACCCTCTCTTTTTGCCATCTATCTAGGGATGATAGGTGGTACTCAACCTCAACTCGATGCCCATAGCCTCCTGGTGGCTCTGCCAAAAATTTGATACAAAAAATCTTGTCCCAGTCGGACACTATATTGATCGGGACCCATGCAATTTGACTATCTCCGCGATGAACAGTCTCACATATTGCAAAGTCTCAAAATTCGTACGTACCGGCAAAAAGTGGGCCACGTTGGTCAAACGGTCCACTATCACTACACCAAAAATAGGAATCTGGCACGGTTTAAAACTGTGCCAGATCAAATTTGGCACGGTTTTGAACTATTCAAAAATCAAGTGTTCTAAAATGGCCATTTTTTTCTGGCAAAATTTAAAAGTGTGCCAGATTTGACCAAATAGGAACACTTCTGGCACACTTTTAAACTGTGCTAGAATTTGATATTTCTAAAACACTTTTGGCACATTTTTGAGCTATGCCAGATTGAGCACATTTTCATAAAAAATTGTCACAGTTAAAAAACGTGCCAAAATTTGACACACTTTTGGCACGGTTTTGAACTGTACCAAATTTTTGGATAAAAGAAAAAAAAAATAATTATTTGAAAACAAGAAAATTCACAAATTGCAAATCTTGCACGTTGTTGATAAACTAATGTACATACAAACTTCAAAATATTACAAGTCCTTAGTAGTTCACAGACCAAAAAAAATTGGGCAGAGTTTCCTCTATTTTCTAGACATTCTAAAACCTGCTAATATAAAACCTGCGTAACAAAAAGCCCGTACGATCACAAAATATAACAATTAACTTACAAAAGCCCGCACGACCATAAAAGTTAACAATAAAACTACAAAAGCCCAGATGGCGATAACACAAAAAAATAGAATCATGAATAAACCCCTTATTGTAAACTATTGAGTACTCCATCTGTTCCACGTGAATAAATGCTAACGATTAAATGTTATCCTGCAAAAAAATAGGATAGAAAAAAAAAGATATTAGTGACCAAGTAATTTATAAAAAAAACTTAGTCAAGCTAAAAAATTACATATGGGAGTTGAAATTATTATTATATTCTAAAATTGAAAATCTTACGCAAGTTATTACTACCTAATCAGTTCCTACGAGTTACATTGGTCCCATGTGAGGTGTTATTGCTTCTTACGGGATCGTTTGGGGGATGGTTTGGCTTTTCACCCTTCAACAGCTTGTTTAGAAGCCTAATCCATCTATTAGCAAATTATCGTCATAATCTCAAACCGAGAGGCCCGTGATAATGCTGTCAGTTCGTACAAGTTACATTGGTCCGGTGCGAGGTGTTCGTGCCTCTTACGGGACCATTTAGTGGCTGGTTTGGGTTTTTACACTTTAAGGGCTTGTTTTTAAGCTTAATCGATATATTTTGAAATTATCATCATGTTGTGAAAGTGAGAAGCCCGTGACTACGCGGTCAGTTCATACAAGTTACATTGGTCCCGTGCGAGGTGTTCGTGCCTCAAACGGGACCGTTTGGGGGTTAATTTAGGTTTTCATCCTCAAACGAGTTATTTTTAAGCATAATCTACGTATTTTGAAATTATCATCATATTCCCGCGACTAATCGGTCAGTTCATACAAGTTACATTGGTCCCGTGCGAGGTGTTCGTGCCTCTTACGGGGTCATTTGGGGGCTGGTTTGGGTTTTCACCCTTAAACGGCTTATTTTCAAGCCTAATCTACGTATTTTGAAATTATCGTCACATTCTCAAACTGGGAAACTCGGGACTACGCAGTCAGTTCGTACAAATTACATTGGTCCCTTGGGAGGTGTTCGTGCCTCATACGGGACCGTTTGGGGGATGGTTTGGGTTTTCACCCTTTAAGGGATTATTTTTAAGCTTAATAGATATATTTTGAAATTATCATCATATTCTCAAATCGAGAAGCCCGTGACTACGCAGTCAGTTTGTACAAGTTACGCTGGTCCCGTACGAGGTGGTTCTGCCTCATACGGGACCGTTTGGGGGCTGGTTTGGGTTTTCACCCTTTAAGGGGTTATTTTCAAGCCTAATCTATGTATTTTGAAATTATCATCATATTCTAAAACCGGGAGACCCACGACTATACGGTCAGTTCATACAAGTTACATTGGTCCCGTGCGAGGTGTTCGTGCCTCTCATGGAACCATTTGGGGCTGGTTGGGTTTTCACCCTCAAACGACTTGTTTTCAAGCTTAATCTACATATTTTGAAATTATCATCTTATTCTCAAATCAGGAGACCCGCGACTACGCAGTCAGTTCGTACAAATTACATTTGTCTCGTGCAAGGTGTTTGTTCCTCTTACGGGACCGTTTGGGGGCTGGTTTGGGTTTTCACCCTTTAGGGGCTTGTTTTTATGCTTAATCGATATATTTTAAAATTATCGTCATATTCTCAAACCGAGAAGCCCGTGACTACGCGGTCAGTTCGTACAAGTTACATTGGTCCCGTTCGAGGTGTTTGTGCCTCATACGGGACCGTATGGGGTTGGTTTGGGTTTTCATCCTCAAACGACTTATTTTTAAGCCTAATCTACGTATTTTGAAATTATCATCATATTCTCGCGACTACGCGGTCAGTTCGTATAAGTTACATTAGTCCCGTGCGAGGTGCTCGTGCCTCTTATGGGGCCGTTTGGAGGATGGTTTGGGTTTTCACCCTCACATGACTTATTTTCAAGCCTAATCTATGTATTTTGAAATTATCATCATATTCTCAAACCAGGAGACCCGCGACTACGCCATGAGTTCGTACAAATTACATTGGTCCCATGCGAGGTGCCCGTGCCTCTTACGGGACTACTGGGGGCTGGTTTGGGTTTTCACCCTTTAAGGGCTTGTTTTTAATCTTAATGGATATATTTTGAAATTATCATCATATTCTCAAACCGAGAAACCTGTGACTACACAGTCAGTTCGTACAAGTTATATTGGTCCCGTGCGAGGTGTTCGTGCCTCATACGGGACGATTTGGGGGCTGGTTTGGGTTTTCACCCTTTAACGGCTTATTTTTAAGCCTAATCTATATATTTTGAAATTATCATCATATTCTCAAACAATGAGACCCGCGACTACGCGATCAGTTCGTACAAGTTTCATTAGTCCCGTGCGAGGTGTTCGTGCCTCTTACGGGACCGTTTGGGGGCTGGTTTGGATTTTCACCCTAAAATGGCTTATTTTCAAGCCTAATCTATATATTTTGAAATTATCATCATATTCTCCATCCGGGAGACTCACGACTACGCGGTCAGTTCGTACAAGTTACATTAATCCCGTGCGAGGTGTTCATGCCTCTTACGGGGCCGTTTAGGGGCTGATTTGGGTTTTCACCCTCAAACGGCTTATTTTTAAGCTTAATCGATATATTTTGAAATTATCGTCATATTATCAAATCAAGAGACCCGCGATTACACGATCAGTTCGTACAAGTTACAATGGTTCCGTGCAAAGTGTCCGTGCATCTTACGGGACCATTTGGGGGATGGTTTGGGTTTTCACCCTCCAACGGATTGTTTTTAAGCTTAATCGATATATTTTGAAACTATCATTATATTCTGAAACCGGGATACCTGCAACTACGCTGTCAGTTCGTATAAGTTACATTGGTCCCGTGCGAGGTGTTCGTGCCTCTTACGGGGCCATTTGGGGGCTGGTTTGGGTTTTCACCCTTAAACGGCTTATTTTCAAGCATAATCTACGTATTTTGAAATTATCATCATATTCTCAAATCGGGAGACCCGCGACGTGGTCAGTTCGTATAAGTTACATTGGTCCCGTGCGAGGTGTTCATGCCTCTTATGGGGCCGTTAGGGGGCTGGTTTGGGTTTTCACCCTCAAATGGCTTGTTTTCAAGCCTAATCTACGTATTTTGAAATTATCATAATTATTTCAAATCGGGACGCCCGCGACTACGCAGTCAGTTCCTACGTGTTACATTGGTCCCGTGCGAGGTGTTTGTGCCTCTTACGAGGCCGTTTGGGGGTTGGTTTGAGTTTTCACCCTCAAACAACTTGTTTTTAATATTTGAAATAAATAACATGAAAGTAGCCAAATGATGCTAATATTTGAAGTAAATACGTGAATTGACCAAAGTAATGAAAAAGCATGGATCATATATATACCTCAATGACCACGTGCATTCCAGCTCGATCCCTCTCATCACGAATGTCACTTATGCCTTCCAAATTCTGAAAATATAAAAGATAAAAATCAAAAGTAGCAAGTGGGAATTGTATCAACAAAATAGAGAAGTACGAATATGATTATCAACAAAATTCAAGTTAAAAGATAAAATAGAATCTGAGAGAGAATGACCTCAACTAGAAGAATGATTAACAATAGTTTTGTTTGTATGTTTCTTACATAAGAAATAATATAGTATATAAAGTTTAAATGTTTGAATCTATATAGGTAGAGGCTAGTCAATGAAAGGTGGGCACTAGGTTCTCGATGTAAAAATATATATATTACACTACATAGTAAAACAAATACTTGAAAATTTGGGTGGGGCACATGCCCTGCTCCAACATAGATCAAATTAAGCGACATGGACACACACATATGGATAAATAGGCTGAATATGTTGCGTAACTTACATCTCCATATATGGGATTTGCAGTTGCCCATACGCTGCATCGAGCATTCAATGATGCGTGGATACCAGGTTCGGTATATGTTATAACCTGTTTATAATATATATCTGTTATAATCTGTTTATATATGCATACATGTGCGACAATGCATATATATACAATGTATAAAGTGCATATATAGAAGAAAACAGGTGCTACGGCAACAATTCTATCACGGGATTCAGAATGTGAAGACTGAAATTTTGAATACCTGTTGCACATTTGTCCATGATAAAGACTCAAGTATTGAATACTTGTTGCACACAATCTCAAATTTTTAATACCTATTGCACATTTTCAAATGAAAGAAACCAAGTTACCTAGTAGAAGCATAAATAATTATTTAGTACACACTTAAACCCAAAAACTTAACCAAACAATATAATATCATGCAAAATAACATTGACATTGTTGAAGATACAAATAATTTTAAGTAAAACATCCATTACCTCAAGAGGATTTCCCAATTCCATTTCATCAAAACAGTCGAGACACGCCCTTCATGCTGCCATTAGAATTTTCAGTCTGATTAAGGATATCAACAATGAATTTTCAGTCTGATTTTGTACAAGAATAAGGATATCTATAATGTTAGAAGGCTAGATAGGAAGCATAAATTTCTAAGGGATCTTATTAATCCTGTAATTGAGGATATCAATAATGAATTTTCAGTCTGATTGATTCCACATGCATGACATTATAACGGATTATAAGGCACAATTCAAGACCTGGAGATTGAAGGAACTTGTGGACAGTTACTTTGATCTGTAATTCGAGTTTCCTCTCCAAATTCCTTCTTTCTTTTCATCTTCTTTGAACTAAAAATGGCAATCCTAATTCCAAAAGTTACTATTTCTCATAAACCCTAACCTAAAAGGAAGTTTTATAGATTTACCTCAGATATTCATGGCAGTTACTTGATGCAAATAGAGCATTTTATTCTTTCTTAATCGCAATGTACAAAGCAGGATACTGAATGTGTTTTCCCATCTGCCACAAAGCATGGTTCACTCACGATGAAATCTCAAAATTTTAAGGAAAAATACAAATAATGGCTTTCTCCCTCATTTAAACAGAATAACTGAATTTTCTTAAAAATCTGGCAGCACCTCAAACTTTGAATAAGTGAGGGAAAAAGTTCTTTTATATACTGCATTGAGTATGTACGAAGCCACTATGATTCTCTCTAATGATTAAAACTATAATGCATTTCATGAACCTATTAAAGATATTTACTATCACTTTTATATTCTAATTGACACAATATGGATATTTAACCAATATTATAGCACTAAATCTGGGGCTACATCTATGACACAGAATATCGTAATTGTATATTGGATAAATTCTCCTTCAAAAGGAAGAAATTCAAGAATATAGCAAACTTTAACAAAAATGAAGAAAACTTTAAGTCAAATTCTCCTTCAGTTGGATAAGTCTACTATGTCTCTAAATAGACATAGCTTAGCTAGAGTGTGTGTAGAGATGGATATTACCTTCACGGACCTTGGCAGAGTTTGGATTGGATTAGGTTCTAAGGGTTTTTAACAAGATATTTCTTATGAAAATGTCCCTTCTTTATTGCTCCCACTGTCAAAGAAAAGGCCATGCGATCGATAATTATATCATCAAGAATCCTAAAGTCTAAAAAAATAAAGATAAATTTTCCAAGAATCCTATGTTTATGAAGAAGCCTATTCAAGAACCACCAGTCATTTCTCAAAAACCTGTTCAAGAAATTATTCAAGAACCTCCTACAACTGTGTTGAAGAGAATATTGTATTTTTGCCTCCTCATCCTATTTTAGGGGAAAATGTTTATTCCCGGTGATGATTTTTTCGAGAAATCCAAGCCAAGATCCATCCAAGAAGCCTATTCAAAAACCTCCAGTCACTGCTCAAAAACCCATTTAAGAAATTTTTCAAGAAAATTCCTACAAGCTGTGGTGAGGAGAATACTATATTTTTGCCTTCTTATCCTATTTCAGAGGAAAATGTTGATTTCTTAGTGATGACTCTTCCAAGAAAGTCAAGCCAAGATCCATTCAAGAAGCTTATGCAACAGTATGCAGTAGATCCTTTAAAAACTGTGAAGTAAACTGAGAAGATTAAAAGGGAATACCTTTCGAGCAATGAAGCCATGGTGGTGGACAAGTGTAATCTTTCACTTAGAGGTACTGAGCTACCTGAGTATGAAAAATTTACCGTTCCCAATGTGATTTCCCTATCTGATTCTGAAGAACAAGATGCATTAATGATTCTCATTGAAGAATTGCAATTGTTTTCTTCAAATATTGGAAACAAAATTGCCAGAGACAAACAATGCAGAGATAAAGATAAGAAGAAGACAACTATTCATTGTGATCAGAATTCTAATGCTTTTTTGATGGGGAAAATCAATAATAAGAGCAAACCTATTTTTGATCCTCTTATATATATATATATGACTCATAAAGGCCATTTATATATATATTTTTAATTTATGAGAGCCTTAATTTGTTTATATGACAAATTTTCCTCTGGAGTTGCCTATTAATATCCAAACATAACATTCAACATAAACAACGTATAAATAGATAAGTCTTCACAAATAATTGGACTGAACTCTCCATGATAAAGATTGCACATTTGACAAAAGATAAATAGTATTAACTATTGAAAATTTTACAGGTGACAGGGACATTTGCCTTTTCGACATAGAAAGTCTTATCAAGTTCATAAGTCCTTAGTTTCCATAAAATCCACATCCCAAATTAAAAGAGAGAGTCTGATACTACTTAATGTGAGGCATAAACAAAAATATCTGAAAAACACAATTAATCAAGTTGTGGGTGTGGGTGTGGGTGTGTGTGTGGGGGGGGGGGGGGGATAAGCACCATTGTGTGTACAATAACATGTTACATTGTAATCTACACAATGCATTATACCCAATATGCCATAGTGACTTTGAAGTACATATGGACATTAACTCTCATGATAATATAAGTAACTTTAAATCATATATTTTGTAAAAGCACTAAAACATAATTAAGTATGAAATAGGGGAAAATAAAAAAGAATTACATATTGGATTAAGCAATCATCAATTGAAGGAGAGAAAAATATATTGGATTAAGCAATCATCATTTGAAGGAGAGAAAAATAAATCAGTACTTGTCACACCCTCATAAATATCATCATAATGTGGGTGAAAAATACAAAGATTAGGATCTTGATATTAGTTAATTAGGAAAATTAAACTACTTGAGCGTCCGGAATATTGAAATAAAACATCATAGGACTTTTTGTCAAATACACTCAAGATGTGTGTTTTTGTTGGGGTTTCTTGGGACAAACACGTTATACTTGTCTATGTCATGCGTTGTGTGTCATCTATGAATTGTTATAATCGTATCTTGCAATGTTGTGTGGCGGGAGGCCAAAACATAAATTTCCACCTATAAGCTTGACTGGCATTGTTATAATCAAACTCGCACAATTCAAAAAACACTTCTAATAAAACGACCATTCAAATATGCCTAACTGTATATAGCTCAAACTATTACCGAATTCATAGTAATACATCCTAAAACCTCTTGTTTTGTAAATCTACCTCTCAAAGGTTAAAGGACAAATATGATTTTTTGGGTGACACGTCCTTTTGCCAATATATCAAACACCATGATTGCAAAGTTGTAAAGTTGAGCCAACAAATTAAATGGAATGAAATAATATAATTAATTAAAGCTTACTAATCTCCTAAAAATCTATTATATTAAACCGAAGGAAAAAAATAAGCGACCTAAGTAAAAAATGTAAAAATATAGAAGAGGGAGATATCTACATAATCAACAGAACCTCCATTCATAGTTATAATTACATAATTAGATCACCTTACTTAAATATTTGAGGAATGGGATCAGTGAGTATATTTTCTCACCCGTGAATTTTCTTTTTTAAGACTTTTGGTACCTTGAATGAGTCATCTACAACCTAGGAGCAGTGTAAAAGATGTAAACAACTAAAACATAAAGTTAATGCATATCAACAATCTCACGTGCAAGTAAAGTTAGTGCATATCAATAATCTCATAAGTCAAAAGGTAACTGGTCGCAGCCTTAATTCACAAATAAACATATCCAAATATCAACGTTCACAAGACATAATGACTGTAATAACAAAAATTGGTAATCTATGATAGACAAAGAAGTTGCTAGCAAATTAAATTGGTACAAGGGGGGAAGTCCCGAGTCTATTAAAAAGGTCATGACCATATTCTCAAATACTTAGTTAGAAAGAGAAACACCAGAAATCATTTGTTACCAGTTGGGATAAATCAAAATCCAAACCCTAGAATTTCTAAGCAAGAACACCTATGAACAATAATTCAGTTCTTCAACCAAGCTAACCCTGAACCCTTCAAAAACCATTTAGATCCAATACAAAACATCACCCACGTGCACAAATCCTCCCTACACTAATTGACACCCAATAAATAGTAAAGCCTAAAAAATCATTAAAATTTCTAAAACCCAGAAAGGGGGTAAACCCGATTTGGGTATTGCATCCTTTTTATAGGAGGTTAGATCTGATTCGGTTGGTTTCCTTTTTCATCCAACCAAGAGATTCGATTGTTTTCCCTTTTCATCAAACCAAGATAGATTAATATATATATATATATATATATATATATATGAGAAGGATCACAAGTGGACCAAAAGAATGGACTTTTTAATGGACTTAACAAAAAAGACTAATAACTCACTAATTTTAATTCTTTGGTGTAATGGGTCTGCGCCAGCGGCACCCAATAACCGAGACTTATTAGTCTTTTTTGTTAAGTCCATTCTTTTGGTCCACTTGTGAACCTCTCCCATATATATATATATATATATATATATATATATATATATATATATATATATTCGCTTAATATCAAAGTCAAGTAATGGGAGAGAAGTCATCAAAATCGTTCAAAGCCCAAAAGCGCATAACAAAACCCTAGATTTTCTACAAAATCTCATTTATGATTTCAAACAATATTAAGAAGAAAATCATGCAAGGAAAACATAAATCCAAGAGGAAGGAATCAAGAAATCACAATCAACGATTATCTGAGTGCTTGCGTGAGAGAGCGGGAGAGGTGAAGACTTGGGTTTGAGCGGGAAGCCTCAAGAGTGAGGAAGTGTAATTTTTTTAGAGCATTTTATATTTTAGTAAGTTTACTTAATTTTGGCACACTTTAAAACAGTACCAAAATTTGGCACTGTTTTAAAGTGTGCCACATTGTTATTAAACCGTGCTAGAATTTGGCACAGTTTTAAACTGTGCCAAATTTTTAATATCACGGTGTGCCAAATTACTATTTTTGGTGTAATGTATGGCCCATATGGAATTGTGCCCTCTCTATGAAATAGGTAACCCCGTAATGAAGTCCATAGAGATGATCTCCCACTTCCACACCAGTATCTCAAGTGGCTGTAACATCCTCGATAGTTTCTGGTGATCTACCTTCACAAGTTGACACATGGTGCACTTTGAGACAATCTTTGCAATCTCTTGTTTCATCTCTGTCCACTAGTATTGCCTTCTCATATCTTGGTACATGTTGTCCCCACCGGGATGTACCGCAAACTTGGAGTCATAAGACTCCATCAACACAGCGTGTCTCAAATCTTCGTCCTCTGACACGACTAACCGCCAATTAAAGCGTAACCCACCTTCAGAGATAACCGCCAGTTGGAATATGAACCCTCTACTAGCAACTATTTCACTCTGTTCTGGCACAAAGGATCTTCCGTCTGAGCCCGTACAACCCGTATAACAATCTCAGTGTGACTGATAAAACCGCCATAGATGCCCTGGCGATCTCATCGTCGTGCCTAAGTTCTCTCCATTTCTCCTTCGAAGCTGCTGCCAAATATTCCTTGGGCCATCGGGTCAACACATCCGTAACTACATTGGCATTACCAGGATGATATTGAATATCAAACTGATAATCCTTCATGAACTCCAACCACCTCCTTTGCCTCATGTTCAAGTCCCTTTGAGTAAATAATATTAGAGTGGTTTATGGTCTGTGAATAAGGTGAACCTATCCCTTAAAAGATAATGCCTCCAAATCCGCAAGGCATAGACAACCGCCACCAAGTCTAAATCATGGGTGGGGTAATTCCCCTTATGGGTCTTTAGATTTCGGGACGCATAAGCTATAACCCGCTCTTCATGTTACAATACACCCCTAGTCCCCTCTGTAAGGACACATTAGTATAAACTCGATAATCCACTCCTTCTTTCAGTACCACCAAAATGGTGGCCAATGTTAGCTTTCCCTTCAAATCTTCGAATGCCAACTGATATTGATCACTCCATACAAAGGGTACCCCTTTTCGAGTCAAATTGGTCAATGGCCCTGCTAACATGGAGAACCCTCTGATGAAACGACAGTAATACCAAGATAACCCCAAAAATCTCCTGATCTCAGTCGATGTCGTGGGCTAACCCCACTCCCTCACCGCTGACACGTTGCTTGGGTCCACTGAAATCCCCTGCTCTGACATAATATGGCCAAAGAACTGCACTTCTCGAAGCCAAAACCCACATTTCTCATATTTAGCGTATAACTGGTGATCCTGCAATGTCTGCAAGACCTTACGGGGGTGCTCATCATGCTCCTCCTCCATGTGGGAATAAACCAAAATGTCATCTATGAACACTATAACAAACTGATCGAGAAATGCTCTAAAAAAACTCAATTCATAAGGTCCACAAATACCACTGGTGCATTGTTGAGACCGAATGGAATCACCCAAAACTCATAAGAACCATACAGCGACAGAAAAGTAATTTTTGGTACGTCTTCCTCCTGAATCCTCAATTGATGGTACCCCGATCGTAAATCAATTTTTGAGAAGAACGCTGACCCTCGCAACTGGTCAAAAAGATCATCAATCCTAGGCAATGGATAACAGTTTTGGATTGTGACATTATTCAACTCTCGATAATCAACACATAAATGGAGTGAGACATATTTCTTGTTCACAAACAACACGGGAGCACCCCATGGCGATGTGCTCCATTGAATAAATCCCAGACCCAAGCACTACACCAAATCCTGCGAATGGTCACGCCCAGTGAGTCACGGCCCAAGTCCGCAACCAGCTAGTCGCGAACTTAGGCCGTGACCAACTCAATATTTGGCATGACCATACTCATTAACACACTGAGTCACGGATGCTTTGCAAGTGGTCACGGACGAAATCCATGACCACTGTGGGTCACGGACTTGGGCCATGACCAGGGCGTGACCATTTTGGCGCCTAATCCGTGCCAAAATCCCTCCAATCTTGGTCACGGATGGGTCACGGACTTGGGCCGTAACCATAGGCATGATGAAGTAGAAAACACACACACTAAGGGTCACAGGTGAGGGCCGTGACCATTTCTTGGGAGGGGTCACGACTATGGACCGTGACCATACGCAAATTAATGGGCTAGTATGATTTCATTAAATGGTTTTGTTGGTGGGTCACGGCTGAGAGCCGTGACCAGGTTCAGTATGAAAAAAAAGGCGCGCTGTCTATTTTCTCCCATCCGCTACTTTGTTTCATTCATTTCCCCCAACGAAACCCTCCCCATACCCTGCCTTCATCTCTCCTCTCTCGCCTCCTCCCTCCGTCTCCCTGGCGGCATCCCCTCTCTGGGTTTCGGATTTGGAGCTTGAGCGTCAGCTAAACCCCGGGTACGGTGGGGTTTCCATCGAGGTCCAAGTTTTAGCTCCGGGGCAGGGGATTTGGTGATCGGTCGGAGGTTTTTTGTTTACATTGAAGTCCAAGGTTAGTTCAGGGTTGCTTGCTGATGTTTTTTATTTCATTTTTTTTTTATTATAGTCTGATTTTCCTTTAACACAACCATCTCATGATGTGTATAGAAAAAAAGGGAAAACATTGATTTCAACATTATCAAATTTACATAACCCATTTCTTAGTCACATTGGGAAATCTCATTTGCACAACCTAGATGCTCACTCGAGACATACCTTTTAATTAGGCAGTATACATAAGGAATGTAGGATATGGAAGTAAATTAAGTTAAGATAGACTATTATGGACTCACTGCATAAATCTAATGTAATGTTCATATTGTCGTTTTTATTACATTTTTTTATAAAATCATGTTTACATGTTTGTTGGCATTCAGATTGATTGCTTTTTGTTAATGATTTTTCTATCTTTTTATCAAATTTCCAAAATAGTGTACTGTAAGTCCTTATATTCCTTATATGACAAGGTAGGTACGCATTTTGATCATTAAGTATAATCTAATTTTTGTTGTGTTGACAAGATATAAGATATAAAAAAATATTAAATATTAAAAATGAGGGTCGTTAGGGTTTCGGATAAAATTCCTCCTCCGATAAAAAAATATTAAATATTAAATATTTTTTGACTTAGGCTTAAAAACATGGCGTTAGAGGGTGAAAACTCAAAACAGCCCCGAACGTCCCCGTGGGTGGCACCAACACCTCCCACGGGACCAATGTAACTCGTAGGAACTGATCCCGCAGCCGCGGGTCTCCCGGTTTGAGAGTACGACTATAATTTCCATATTTCTTGACTTAGGCTTAAAAACATGGCGTTAGAGGGTGAAAACTTGAAACATCCCCCGAACGTCCCCGTGGGTGGCACCAACACCTCCCACGGGACCAATGTAACTCGTAGGAACTGACCCCACAGCCGCGGGTCTCAAAACGACAGTAACTTTCATATTTCTACTTGGTTACTGATAATTTTAACTCATATATGCAATTTTTCAGCTTGATTAATTTTTTTGTAAAACTACTTGGTTACTGATATTTTTTTTATGTATCATATCATTTGTAGGATTTTTGCACCCAGAACAAACGAAGAAGGCAATGGTCTACAACATGAAGATTGTTTATATGTTGTGGACATTCAGGATTTTGTTTTTTATGTGTTACAGCCGTGCGGGCTTTTATTATTTAGTTTTATGGCCATGCGGGCTTTTATAAATTGATTGTTGAATTTTATGGTCGTGCGGGCTTTATAATAAACAGGTTTTACATTTACAGGTTTTGAAATGTCAAGAAAATAGGGGAAATTCTGCCCAATTTTTTTTTGGTCTGTGAATTATTAAGACGTGTAATATTTTGAAGTTTGTATATATTTATTTATTAACAACGTTCTCGATTCGCAATTTGTGATTTTTTTTTATTGTTTTGCCAATAATAAATATTTCTAACACCTCGTACCTGTTCAACGTTACACGTAGCAACACACGGTGTACTCACAGGACCCCGAATTTAAGGATTGGACCAAAAAAAAATATATTTTTTAAAATTATAGTTAAATATGGTCATGGACTTTATCCATGACCATTTTTATTTTTTTCGTCACGCATAAAAATGGTCGCGGCCATAATCCGGGACCATTTTTTTCGTCACGGTCGTGGGTCACGGACTTGGGCCGCGACCATTTTTTTTATTTTTTTTTGTCACGGTTGTGGGTCGCAGACTTTGGCCGCGACCAATTTGTCACGGTTGTGGGTCACGGATGAGGGACACGGCCAATTTTTTTTAAAATTTTTTTGTCATGGTCGTGGGTCGCGGACTTTGGCCGCGACCAATTTGTCACGGTTATGGGTCACGGATGAGGGCCGCGACCATTGTTTTTTAATTTTTTTGTCAAGGTCGTGGGTCGCGGACTTTGGCCGCGACCAATTTGTCACGGTTGTGGGTCACGGATTAGGGCCGCGACCCGTCACGACATGGGTCACGGCCTAAGTCCACGACCATCTGCTGTGACCCCTCTCGATCGTGACAATTTTTTGGTCACGGACTTGGGCCGCGACCCACGAAAATTGACAAAAATGGTCACGGCCTACGTCCTCAACCCACAACTTTGGTCAGGGATTTTGGCCGTGACCAATCGCCAGTTTTGGTGTAGTGAAGAGTTGCTGAATTTGTTCACTCAATTCATGCATCTCCGAAGGGGCCATGCAGTAAGGCACTTAGGCTATGTGCATAGTACCCGAAGTTAGGCTAATGACGAACTCAATCTCTCAATTGGGTGGAAACCCCGATATGTCCTGAAATACGTCCTCAAAGTCGCTCACTACCAAAATCGAGCGTATCGGGATCACCACCTTCTTTGAGGTCTCCTCCTCAAGGTAATATAAATGAGTGCGCGATCCTCTTTCCGGAAGGGGCATCGCCACTAATAACATTTCCTGCCCCGGGATACCAAACATTATAGCTGTCTCATAACAATCAACTATCGCTCTATAACCGGATAACCAATCTCTACCCAAGATAACATCATAGCCCTCCAACTCCAAAACCAAGAGATCCGTCGCAAAGCACAAACCCAATTACAACGTCTAGACCCTACAAATGGAGTGAATAAGCGATTCACCCCCTATTGGTGACTCCACACACATGAGTAGACTATCGTCTATGTCTAGTAACACAACCACTCTAGCAAAATGGGTCATAAATAAAGAATGTGATGCACCATTATAAAAAAGGATTATACAAACATGACCATGGATAGGGAATGTGCCCTAAATTATTGGCGGTGCGGGTGGTGCGGGAGGGATCGAAATATCTCAGACGTTGTACACACGTCCGTACTACAATTAGCCAAATTTTTGTTGAATTGGGAGAGCTGGTGCTACCTGAGGTCTATGTGCCTGATATCCCTGTGGAGCACCATGTTTTTGTCCCTTATATCTCCATGGGCAATCTCTCCTGAGGTGGTCTTCCTGACCACAAATGAAACAACGTTTCTAACTGTTTCCCTGATATTGGCCCGGTTGGCCCTGACGTTGCAGCCCCTGAGGTTGGCCTTGACGTTGCAGTCCCTGAGATTGGCCCTATTTTCCCTAGTGAGGATGCCCCGGCTGTTAGCCCTGATGGCCACCCCTATTGTTCGCCTAGCCCTGGAAGCCCTGAGAAATGTGCTGCTGATTTAGGCCCTGCTGGCCTTGCCTAAACCCCTGGCCTTCAAATAGAAATCTCTTGGCGGGATTCCCCTAACGGGTATCCTGCCCCTGTTGTGCACCACTCAAAGAACCTCTGTTGGCCTTGCCCTACTGGCTCAGCTCTGTACCTCTCTTGCTTACCTTTAGGTGTAAATGATGATCCTGACAATGTAGGACGATCACATTAACCATATTCGTATAAGTCACAATTATCGGACTCCCTATCAAATGTTGCCTGATCCTCCAGGGTAACCCAGGAACAAACAACGTCTTCTTCCTTTCCTCGTTGCTCACCTCATCTGGCACAAGCGTGGCCCGACGAGTAAACTCCTCCTCGTAATCGGCAACTGACCTATCCCCCTGAGCCACCTCCCTCAATCTCCTCCTCATCTCAGTCTCGATGGCTGGAGGAAAGTATTTACAGTCAAACCGCACCTAAAAATCTACCATAGTCATAGAATCTCTCTCTGTAATGGTAGTAGTGGACTCCCACCACTGTAAGGCGGTACCCGTTAGTCTAAATATTCGGGAATCTATCGTTGAATCTCACTATAGTCTACCATCCGTTGGTACCTCTGCATGTCACGTCTCCATTGATAGGATGCCATCACATATGAATTTCCCTAAAACTCCAGGGGATGGCCTTTCTGGAAGGCCTCCCTAATCCTCTGCCTCTCATTCAGCCCCGAATGGACCTGGCCTACTGGAGCCACATGCTGCGGTGTCTGCTGTTGGGGAAAATGGGCTACTATAGTAGTCATGGCCTGCCTGAGCTATGATGCTAGCTACCTTCTCAGTAGAAACAAACCCCTATGGCGACTGGGGTACGGCACATCTGGTGCCTGGGGTGCCTCACCCTGTCCTACCTGGGCAGCTACCCTCCTAGGTCTCCCTCGCTCTCTCCTAGGAGGCATCTAAAACATAGAACAGTTGTGTTAATTCAAAATTAATATGAATCTTGAAATAACAGAAGAGCGATAACCAATAAACATTGCATGAGTCAACAATCCTAACAATAGGGCTCTATGCTAAAGAATGCAATGGTGAAACTAAAGTAAGCAATACAGATACTAGGGACACTAGAAACTAATCCTATGATACCATCTAGGACACCCCGCTAATAAAATACCGGGTGACCAGTCTATATCAAATTAAACAGGAATCTCATATGGTTAATTTTAGCTTCACTGTCATTAAGTCATTAATTACTAACCACCTAGTCCTTCATTAAGCTGATGCCAAATTTTATCTTTATTAATCCAACTCCACCAACATACTAGGAAAGAAAATTAACTAATACAAGAAAGAAAACTAAACATGCCACATAGTAAGTACAAGATTTTGTCAAACAACATCGACTACAAGCCATCCACAAAGTGCAAGTATAAAAGAGTACTAATACATGCCATGACTGAATAAAAAAGTACAACAAAAAAAGACCCTATCTAGAGATACAATGAGACAAGCGTCTACACAAAGAACCCGCAACAATCCACATAAGCTGTAGTCGCATACCCTATAGGAAGAATCAGGCATGGAGCCCCTGTGGTAGGACACCTAAAAGGTTTTTGAAAATATTTTATAGTAAGGGTTAAAACCCAAAAGATTTTTAAATATTAAGCAAGTGTATTTAAATGTAAGAAATGAAAATGAAAATGCTCTCCATGTTTAAATTAGTGTCGCACTCACTTGAGTTTACCTCCCCCCTCATCTAATGCGCACGCCTAACGAATGATACATAATACACGTAGCCACTCTCCTCGTAACTAGCCGTGTCCATAAATATGCTACTAATCGCCCCACTATAATACCCCAAGTGAATATAGTACATTTTTATGAGTTATTATACACATTAATATTTATCAAGCACCATTTCAGACTTTAAATCACATATCATTCCCACAAGTTATATTAACTATACATTTTACACCATGTATATATATAAATTCTTGTATATAATTCTGCACTATATATACATATCATATATCAACATTCACACATATGTCAGATATAAATGCTATCACCAAAGGCTTTGAAGGCGACCATAGTCCCCCCCGAAAGTGTTTGCTCCATACCATTTCAGTCCCACCCCTAATATACGGACGTTATGGCCTGGGGAATATACTTGTAATACCCCGTATTTTTATGCTATATTAATTTGCGGATTTATTGAATTTAATGTGAGTTAATTATTTAATAAAAATCCAGAAATTAATTATGTTATAATTATTAACATGACGACAGTTAGTAATTATGGGAAATTTGTTGAATATTACTAATGAGCAAAGTAATATATTATATTGGTTATATTGAATGTCATGAGTGAGTTAAATGACAATTTCAGAAATCTAAGTCGGAACGTGCTGTGTCGCGTCGGGACTAAATTTTGATTAATAAAAAGTGAATATTTTATGAGTTGCCCGTAAGGTCGTTTTGAGTGCGCCAACGCGTCCGGAAGGGTCGAGATAGTTAGAATAGTGTACCCGGGGGTGTAGTTTGGGTCTCGGGGAGTTTTTAGGCCTAATTGGTACCCCGGGAGGGTGTTTTGCACATTTCACCTTTTTGGGTAATTAAACCCACGAAAATACCAAGGGTTATATCAGATATCTGTATTGTCATCTAGGTTTAGAAACTCTAAACACAAGTGACGGCCATAGGAGAGGGAAGAAGAAAGCACCAAGGCAATACAAGGCCCCAAAAGTCATCCGTTTGCACCACGACCACCACCACCGTGTAGATCGCGCAACGGGCTACGCAACCACACCAAAAACATCTGCAAATCAGAACGTCAAAAAATCACAGGCAAGTGTTTATCTTGCTATTTTCATTGGTGCAATCTCCATATTAGTTTAGGAATGATTAGGGATGAAATATGTGGAAGAAAACCCAATTTGTGATAGGAAAATCCATGTAGTATTGGTTGTGATGATGATTCTGGAAACCCTTGCCATGTAGAGGAAATTAACCACGAAATTTTGATGATTATAAGAAACAAATTCTGGAAAAAGATTTATTAGAAAACTGTTTAAGAAAATTCTAGGGTTCTTGATAATTAGATATAATTTTGGGTTGAAAATCCATGTTTAAATGATGAATATGTATATGCCTTACGTTAGAAACATCTGGTATATTGTTATAATGTTAGTAGTAGAATATTTGGACGTTTGGGGTTGGAAAACATGTATTTGGATGAAGAAAATTGGTAGAACCCGTAACTGCAATTCTGCAGAAATCAAAACACCTGCTTGATCGATCGATCGAGCATAGAGCTTCGATCGATCGAAGGTTCGATCGATCGAGTCCCAGACCTCGATCAATCGACCCCTCCTGGCAGACTCCTATTTCCCTTGTTTAATTAGTTAAATTAAATTTATTGTGAAATAATTCTTGGGTATTCTTAATAAAATGTTTTGGGAGATAGGAAAGACCAGTAGGACATATGGATAAGTGTTGGGAACTCTATTATAAGACGAGAATTTTTCTTTTGGGATAATTATATTATGAACGAGGAAACTACATATTTCAAGTGAGAGATTACAGCAAATAGCTACGATAGTGAATAGAGATAAACCTACTGAATTTTCTACTTAGAAGGATAAAGTCCACGAGTGTCACGTAATAAGTGAGAAAACGCTTCGAGCTAAGGTTAGAGATGAAACCTTATACGTAATATTAATAATGTTAAATTAAGGATAAATATTGTAATTATGGGTGAGAAGAGAAACCTATATTAATATGATGAAAGTGGTGTATTTATATGATTGTGTGTACATATATTATATACATGTGAAAAACATACCGCGCTACTTGCTACCCTTGAGGTTACCGCGCTGGGGCAGTCTTATCTCGATGGGACCTTTATGGGGGATATTGACTTGTACCCTAGAAGATAGATATCCTTGGTACAGGCTATCGAATTGATAGTTCAGACGGTCCTAAGAGACGCGAGTATGTGCCATCCTCTTAGAGACTTGGAATCTATGCTTCGCCTCGATATTATTTGTGTATGTGTTAATACAGTTCGAGAGTGATTCCAAATTTGTATTCCCCTTGATATGAGTGGTATGGGGTTTGGATAGTAGAAGTATGCACGCACCATAATTTTATTTGGGGTTCTGTTATTTTATATATATATGAGATTTGGAAATTGAAACTGCCTACTGTGATTTGATAAGTAGGAAGTGGTTGATGACTCAAATAATAAATACTTGTTTTGAGAAAGTATAATATGACACTGGAAAACTTTATTGATTTTATAAAGTTAAAATGGAGAACTTTGGTTACTAATTGAAATACCCTTTTCGAAATGGAATCGTTAAATGTTGAATCTTACGAGTAATCTAAGATAAGTTAAATCATTGGGAAGATTAGTGCGATAAATGATAAGATAAAAGGTTGGGAAGGTTAGTACGATAGGCGTGCACATTAGAAGAGAGGTGAGAATTTCTCAAGAGAGTGTCGCTCTAATATGTTGTTGCATTGGACTGTATCAATTTAAATACTTGCTAAACGTATTTTAAATCAAACACACTTTAGGGCTCGGACCCGTTTCTCTCTCTCTCTCTCTCTCTCTCTCTCTCTCTCTCTCTCTTGTATATATATATGTATATATTTCAGGTGCCCAGCCACAGGGGCGTCTTGCTTAGGATCCCTTGAAAGGAACGAGCTGCAGCTTAGGTGGGAGTTGCAGGTCACTTGCGTAGACGTCTTCCTTTATTGACTCCACTTCTAGCATTCTCATTTATTGGGCATGTGTCGCCCTTTCCATTATTTCATTGTTATTGGGACATTTGTATTTCAGTTAGTTCTAGTATTGTCACTATGGGATTTATTCAGTTTGAATTGTGTTACTTTATATTTCGCATGTTGACATTCGATTGACGAATGTTTTAAATTAATTGGATTGTGTTCCAGGTTTATTGTGGCGTGATTCTTAATTGTTGAAATGTTGTTAATAAATAAATAAATCATTTTCTTTAAATAAAAATATTTGGAAAGTAATGTTTAAATATGGTTTTGACACTTAGCTTAATTATTTAGGGTGTTAAATTGGAAAGTTTATTTTTACGACAGTGATGCTAAGAATGAACCAAACTGTTCACCTTGATTTAATTTAATAAAGGAGTGATAGCCCGGTATTTAATTAGGCGGGGTGTCACAGGTGGTATCGGAGCATCAGGTTCTAGTGTCCATAGGATCTGTACAGCTAATTTTTTCTTTCAGCTTAACGTTATTGTTATAGAGCCCTATTTTTAGGATTGTTGTACTCTTGTTTTACGTTTAAGTCTTTAGATAATAACTGTAGACTAATAAACTTCTTCACGTTTCAGATACCTCTGAGACGTGCTTCGAAGGATAGGCGTGCCCAGGCCGAACAACCAGCAGTTCCGGATCAAGGCACGATGAATGCAAATGAAGTAGCCACCATTGTTGCTCAGGCGGTGAATGCCGCACTAGCGGTGGTTTAGCAGGCTCCACTCCAGGTTTAGGCAGTTGCGCCAGTACCAGCACAGCTTCCATCTGCATGGGAGAGGGTTCGGGATGCCTTTCAGAAAGCGCATCCCCCTGAGTTCTCTGGTAGCTCCGATATTGTCACAGTTAGCCAGTGGAAGAAAGACATCCAACGATACCTCCGTATGTATGAGTGCACTGATGTGAAAAAGCAGTTATTGGCTTCCTTTAAGCTGGTAGGAGCCGCATTGCAGTGTTGGGAGTCCACTACCACTTTGGAGGAGAGGGACACGATCCCTATTCATTCATTTTGGGAGCGGTTTGACCGAAAATATTTTCCACCCACCGTGCAGACTTAGATGAGGTGGAGATTACTGAATCTGAAGCAGGAGAGTCTTACCGTAGCAGAGTATGAGGAGGAGTTCACGAGACTTCTCACCATTGTGCCTGATGAGGCACCTACTGAGAGCAAGAAGATTTTGCTGTTTGTCTACGGGTTAGCTTGGAGGATCCGTCAGCACCTTATTGGAAATTTATCCCTGAGTACTTTCACTGATGTACTCAATGCAGATTTATTACATTGCCAGGATCACCACTTCCATCTTCAGGGAAGCAAGAGAGAAGGAGAGTCCAGCCAACAGGGCAGGGCCGGGGGTAATAGTGCCAGTGGGGCACCATCTCAAGGATAGACTCGTCAGCACGAGCAGAGTTCCCATCAGGGGGACCCTGCTAAGCGATTTCGTTCAGGTGATTCTAGGCAGGGATTTGGGGGTTTTAGGTAGGGCCATTAGGGCCAGCCTAATCAGCAAGGCCAGCAGGGCCAACACCGACAACAGCAGGGTAGCAGGGCCAGCAGCATGCTAATCAGGGACAACAGGGCCAATGGCGGGGAGGTAACGGCCATCAGGGTCGTGGTCAGCAGGGATAGAGGGGAGGAAACTTCAAAGGCCGATGTTTTGGGTGCGGTAAACATGGCCATAGGCGTCAGGATTGCCCAGAGGGCGATAGGGCCTGACAGCAGCAGGGAGCCCGTAATGAGCCACAAAGATCACTTTTTCCACCTGCCCTCCCAGCTCCAGCCCAAGTGCCATCCCTACCAGCCATTCCAGCAGCTCCAGTGCAGCAGGGGCAATTACAGTACGGACGTGTCTATAACGTCCACCAGGCAGTAGCTCCACAGGCACCACCCGCGATTGAGGGTATGTTTCCTATCCATGGTACTATGGGTCGGGTTTTGTTTGATACGGGGGAAACACATTGTTTTATAGCTATGCATTTTACGAAGGCCTTAGGGTTGTTAGCCACAACAGAGAGCACAGTGACATGTGTAGACTCACCACTGGGGAGTGGGTCACTTATTTTCTTTATATGCCGAAGAGTGGGGGTAGAGATTGGTAGCTTGGTATTACCTGCAGACATGTTAGTCTTAGACATGCACGAGCATGATGTGATTATTGGTATGGATTGTCTCACAGCTTATAGAGCCATGATTGATTGCTTCGGTGGGAGCATTGTTTTTGCCATTCCAGGGCAATAGATGCTTGTAGTGGCGATGCCTCGCCCAGAGGGAGGCTCGACCGCTCATTTGTATTATATAGAGGAGGATACCTCTAAGGAGGTTGTGATTCCCTTAGATTCGATCCCAGTTGTCAAGGAGTATTCTGATGTGTTTCAGGAAATACCAGGCCTACCCCCCAGTCGAGAGATAGACTTTGTTATAGACTTCTTGCCAAATACGAGACCTATAGCACGCACACCGTACCTTATGGCTCCGGCAGAGATGCGAGAGCTACGAGATCAGATAGAGAAGCTGTTAGGTCAGGGCTTCATTCGTAGGAGTACCTCACCTTGGGGCGCACCAGTTTTTTTTGTGAGAAGAGAGACGGTTCACTGAGATTATGTGTGGACTACCGGGAGCTAAATAAGGTCACGATACGGAATAAGTATCCGTTGCCTCGAATCGATGACCTGTTCGACCAGTTGAGGGGAGCAACTTTCTTTTCGAAGATAGATCTGAGGTCGGGGTACCATCAGTTACGTATTAGAGAGAAGGATGTTTCAAAGACTGCCTTCTTGACGAGATATGGGTCCTATGAGTTCAGGGTGATACCGTTCGGACTCACAAATGCTCCAGCCGTTTTCATAGACTTGATGAACCGAGTATTCAGAGAGTTCTTGGATCAGTTTTTCATCATTTTCATAGATGACATTTTGATATATTCACACTCCGAGGAGGAGCATGCCGAGCACTTGAGGCAGGTTCTTCAGACTCTACGAGAGCATCAGTTGTATGCTAAGTACGAGAAGTGCGGATTCTGGTTGTGAGAGGTACAGTTCTTGGGGCATGTTGTTTCTGAGAAGGGGATAGCAGTTGACCCGAGTAAAGTATCAGCGGTGAGGGAGTGGGGACAACCCACGACACCGACGGAAGTGCGTAGTTTCTTGGGATTAGCCGGATACTACAGGAGATTCATTCGGGGATTCTCCCAAATAGCGGGTCCATTGACGAATCTGACTCGCAAGGGGGTACCATATGTTTGGGATGACGCTTGTCAGTTGGCTTTCGACGAGCTCAAAGACAAGCTTACTTTAGCGCCAGTCCTTGCGTTACCGAAGCCGGGTGTGGAGTACCTGGTTTACACCGATGCATCCTTATGGGGACTTGGGGGAGTACTTAAGCAGGAAGAGAAGGCTATAGCTTTTGCCTCCCGCAAGCTTAAATCGCATGAGAAGAATTACCCCACCCACGACCTGGAGTTAGCAGCGGTTGTCTTTGCATTGAGGATATGGAGGCACTATTTGTTGAAAGAGAAATTCCATTTCTTCACAGACCACAAGTCATTGCAGTACTTGTTCACTCAGCGAGAGCTGAATATGCTTCAACGCAGATGGCTAGAGTTTGTGAAGGACTACCAGTTCGACATACAGTATCATCCGGGAAAGCCCAACGTAGTTGCGATGCATTGAGTCGTAGACCGGTAGACGAAGTAGCAGACATATGGAAAGCAAAGTGGAAGGAGTTGGGTCACCAGGACGTAGTAGCATGCTCTTTCATATCCGTGATGTCAGTCACACCCGAGATTGTTACGAGGGTGATACAGGAACAGACCACATACCCGTTTTGCCAGGAGCACATTGTGCGGCTTCTAGCCAAGGGTGCTGAGTCCTATTCTGTTAGTTTTGATGGAGGTTTGCGGTTTAATGGGAGATTGGTGGTTCCAGAAGGATCAGAATTATGTCATGCAGTGATGACTCATTCTCATGGGTCCCGATTTACAGTACATCCGGGAGGCGATAAGATGTACCAGGATATGAGGCGACAATACTGGTGGAGTGGGATGAAGAAGGACATTGCTGAGTTCGTGTCCAAGTGTTCTACCTGTCAGCTGGTAAAGGTGGACCATCAGAAACCATCAGGATTACTTCAGCCATTGGAAGTACCCGCGTGGAAGTGGGAGAGTATTTCCATGGATTTTATTATAGGGTTGACTACATCACAGCGGGGACACGATTCTATCTGGGTGATTGTATACCGTTTAACCAAGGTGGCTCATTTTCTATCGGTGCGGACAGATTACACCACGGGTCAGTATGCTCAGTTGTTCATCGCTGAGATTGTCAGATTACAAGGGGTGCCCCTGAATATTGTGTCAGATAGAGACAAGATTTTTGTGTCACATTTTTGGGAAAGCTTTCAGGAGGCTATGGGTACTGAGTTGAGGTTGAGTTCAGCTTACCACCCACAGATAGATGGACAGACAGAGCGTACTAATCAGATGTTAGAGGATATGCTACGCATGTGCGTTCTCGATTTTGGAGGAGGTTGGTAGCCACATCTTCCACTGGTAGAGTTTGCCTATAATAACTCTTATCAGTTCACGATTGGCATGGCCCCATTTGAGGCTTTGTATGGCAGGCCTTGTCGTTCCCCAATTTGTTGGCTCGAAGTGGGGGATAACAAGTTGCTAGGACCGGAGGTGATTCAGGAGACCTCCGAAAGGATTGAGATGATCAGGAGTCGCATTCGGGTAGCCCAGGACAGGCAAAAGAGCTACGCCGATGCGAAACGGTTCTTCCGGGAGTTTAGTGTGGGGGACCAAGTGTTATTACGTGTATCTCCTATGAAAGGAGTGATGAGGTTCGGGAAGAAGGGGAAGTTGGCTTCGAGGTACGTGGGACCATTTCCCATCATCGAGAGGATTGGGTCGGTTGCATACAGGTTGGGACTGCCAGAACATTTACATCGCATCCACGATGTATTCCACATCTCGTTGTTGAGACGATATCTTCGGGATGATATGGTCCATACCCACCTTGCGATAGATGAGATCGACTTACATCCTGATAGCTCTTACGAGGAGAGACCGGTGGCTATCCAAGACTATAGTGAGAGGAGATTGAGGTCGAAGATAGTTCCACTTGTGCGGGTCCAGTGGGAGCATCATAATGTGGAAGAATCCACTTGGGAGCGCGAGGCAAATATGCGCGAAAGATATCCAGAGTTTTTTTTACCAGGTATGCCTTATTTTTCGAATTTCGGGACGAAATTTTGTTATTAGGGGGGAGTATGTAATACCCCGTATTTTTATGCTATATTAATTTGGAGATTTATTGAATTTAATGTGAGTTAATTATTTAATAAAAATCCAAAAATTAATTATGTTATAATTATTAACATGACGAGAGTTAGTAATTATGGGAAATTTGTTGAATATTACTAATGAGCAAAGTAATATATTATATTGGTTATATTGAATGTCATGAGTGAGTTAAATGACAATTTCATAAATCTAAGTTGGAACGTGCTCGTGTAGTTTGGGTCTCGGAAGTTGCCTGTATGGTCGTTTTGAGTGCGCCAACGCGTCCGGAAGGGTCAAGATAGTCACAAAAGTGTACCCGGAGGTGTAGTTTGGGTCTCGGGGCATTTTTAGGCCTAATTGGTACCCCGGGAGGGCGTTTTGGACATTTCCCCTTTTTGGGTAATTAAACTCACGAAAATACCAATGGTTATATAAGATATCTGGATTGTCATCTAGGTTTAGAAACTCTAAACACAAGTGACGGCCATAGGAGAGGGATGAAGAAAGCTCCAAGGCAATCCAAGGCCCCAAAAGTCATCCGTTTGCACCACAACCACCACCACCGTGTAGATTGCGCAACGGGATACGCAACCACACCAAAAAATCTGCAAATCAGAAAGTCAAAAAATCCTAGGCAAGTGTTTATCTTGCTATTTTCGTTGGTGCAATCTCCATATTAGTTTAGGAATGATTAGGGATGAAATATGTGGAAGAAAACCCAATTTGTGATAGGAAAATCCATGTAGTATTGGTTGTGATGATGATTCTGGAAACCCTTGCCATGAAGAGGAAATTAACCACAAAATTTGATGATTATAAGAAAGAAATTCTGGAGAAAGATTTATTAGAAAATTGTTTAAGAAAATTCTAGGGTTCTTGATAATTAGATATAATTTTGGGTTGAAAATCCATGTTTAAATGATGAATATGTACATGCCTTACATTAGAAACATCCGGTATATTGTTATAATGTTAGTAGTAGAATTCTTAGACGTTTGGGGTTGGAAAACATGTATTTGGATGAAGAAAAATGGTAGAACCCGTAACTGCAATTCTGCAGAAATCAAAACACCTGCTTGATCGATCGATCGAGCATAGAGCTTCGATCGATCGAAGGTTCGATCGATCGAGTTCCAGACCTCGATCGATCGAACCCTCCTGGCAGACTCCTATTTCCCTTATTTAATTAGTTAAATTAAATTTATTGTGAAATAATTCTTGGGTATTCTTAATAAAATGTTTTGGGAGATAGGAAAGACCAGTAGGACATATGGATAAATGTTGGGAACTCTATTATAAGACGAGAATTTTGCTTTTGGGATAATTATATTATGAACGAGGAAACTACATATTTCAAGTGAGAGATTACGATAAATAGCTACGATAGTGAATAGAGATATACCTACTGAATTTTCTACTTAGAAGGATGGAGTCCACGAGTTTCACGTAATAAGTGAGAAAACCCTTCGAGCTAAGGTTAGAGATGAAACCTTATACGTAATATTAATAATGTGAAATTAAGGATAAATATTTTAATTATGGGTGACGAGAGAAATCTATATTAATATGATGAAAGTAGTATATTTATATGATTGTGTGTACATATATTATATACATGTGAAAAACATACCGCGCTACTTGCTATCCTTGAGGTTACCGCTCTGGGACAGTCTTATCTCGATGGGACCTTTATGGGTGATATTGACTTGTACCCTAGAAGATAGATATCCTTGGTACAGGCTATCGAATTGATAGTTCAGACGGTCCTAAGAGACGCGAGTATGTGCCATCCTCTTAGAGACTTGGAATCTACGCTTCGCCTCGATATTGTTTGTGTATGTGTTAATACAGTTCGAGAGTAATTCCGAATTTTTATTCCCCTTGATATGAGTGGTATGAGGTTTGGATAGTAGAAGTATGCACGCACCATAATTTTATTTGGGGTGCTGTTATTTTATATATATTATACGATTAGTTAATATATGTATGAGATTTGGGAATTGAAACTGCCTACTGTGATTTGATAAGTAGGACATGGTTGATGACTCAAATAATAAATACTTGTTTTGAGAAAGTATAATATGACACTGGAAAACTTTATTGATTTTATAAAGTTAAAATGGAGAACTTTGGTTACTAATTGAAATACCCTTTTCGAAATGGAATCGTTAAATGTTAAATCTTACGAGTAATCTAAGATAAGTTAAATCATTGGGAAGATTAGTGCGATAAATGATAAGATAAAAGGTTGGGAAGGTTAGTACGATAGGCGTGCACATTAGAAGAGAGGTTAGAATTTCTCAAGAGAGTGTCGCTCTACTATGTTGTTGCATTGGCCTGTATCAATTTAAATACTTGCTAAACGTATTTTAAATCAAACACACTTTCGGGCTCGGACCCGTTTCTCTCTCTCTCTCTCTCTCTCTCTCTCTCTCTCTCTCTCTCTCTTGTATATATATGTATATATTTCAGGTGCCCAGCCACAGGGGCGTCTTACTTAGGATCCCTTGAAAGGAACGAGCTGCAGCTTAGGTGGGAGTTGCAGGTCACTTGCTTAGACGACTTCTTTTATTGACTCCACTTCTAGCATTCTCATTTATTGGGCATGTGTCGCCCTTTCCATTATTTCATTGTTATTGGGACATTTGTATTTCAGTTATTTCTAGTATTGTCACTATGGGATTTATTCAGTTTGAATTGTGTTACTTTATATTTCGCATGTTAACATTCGATTGACGAATGTTTTAAATTAATTGGATTGTGTTCCAGGTTTATTGTGGCGTGATTCTTAATTGTTAAAATGTTGTTAATAAATAAATAAATCATTTTATTTAAATAAAAATATTTGGAAAGTAATGTTTAAATATGGTTTTGACACTTAGCTTAATTATTTGGGGTGTTAAATTGGAAAGTTTATTTTTACGACAGTGATGCTAAACATGAACCAAACTGTTCACCTTGATTTAATTTAATAAAAGAGTGATCCCCCGATATTTAATTGAAAAGTCTATATATTATTCATACAAATATATATAAATCTTATATGTACTACACATCGACATATATATAGAAATCCAGGCTATCGGAGTATTATGCCCATCCTCAAGCCTAAAACATTTAAGTCTATGGTCCGACTTCATTTTAATTAATTACACACTAATTAATTCCCATTATTTTGGCATAACCGTTTCAAGTATACCCAGACTCTCTATCTCTCGACTCGAAATTCAATAGTTTCAACCCACCCTCCAATTTCATGCAATCAAGTCTAATCACTTAAACAATAAGATTATAATATGCTAAATCATGAACTTACATCTCAAATTTCAGGAAATCAAGTTTAATAAATTTCAAGGTTAAGTATTCTCAAATTATACCTGAATTCAATGCTCAATTTAATAATTCAGTTAGGCAGGAATTGTAAATTTCCAACACAACATGTCTGAACCAGGGGAGTTGTAGAAATCTGGCAAACATCAGAGGTGGTTCGAACGATGAGCACTGTCATTCGAACGACAGTGGATCTTGTTCGAACGGAATATCAGGTCTTTCGAATGACCCTGGTATTTCTCCTCTCTCTCTTATGCTCAAAACCCTGTCCGCCATTAACAAGTTTTCAACCTCTGTTTTGAGGAAATTTCTGCATTAAATCGTCCCCAGATTCATCCTAATTCATTCTTTTGTTATAACAATTCTACCTCTGACAATTCTACCAATTCAATCATCAATTTCATCAACTATCAAAACTCCTACAGATTTATAACTCTTATTAAAATGAAATCCCCAATTTGCTCAAGAACAAGCCCTATAGTTTAACTAGATTCCACATATGTTAATATGAAAAGATAGATGCACTTTAATAATTACAATTTAAACCACTTGCCTCAATAATGAAGACCTAGGGCTAGAATGAAGGTGTTGAATTGCAATTGAAACAATCTCTCCAAGATTCCCAACTTGGTTTTCTCTTTGGCTCTCCCTTTAGCTTTTTCCCCTTTTTAGTCTTCTAATGTGATTTAATGTTGCCTACCCCTTACCCATTTGGGATTAAAAACCCTATTCACGTTTTTGGGCCTATGGGCTTTATTGAAAGGGTACATACTCTCTTTATGGAGCTGAAATATGTCTAATTAGGCCCCGACACCCAATATATGCATGTAACAACTCATTTTGGACAGTTTTGATCCTAGCGGACTCAACCGCGCGCTTAAAATCGCCATCCGAAATAAATTTATAAATTTAACTCTCACCCGTTAAAATTTCAAATATGTTAACTTTTAAATATTCCCATTAATTAATTCTCATTAATTTATGAATTACTAATTACCGAATTAATTAATTAAAATAATAACCCATAAATTACGAGGTGTTACACTTGAGAATTGTATCATGAGGCCTGGGATCACATGATTATTACATGCTTGTTTCGAAAGCCTTGTTCAGGGGTGTTCGGGGTGAAAAGATTAATCTGAGGCGTGCGAAAGCTGGCCCGAAAATACCATTTCTAACAAAAAAAAAATAAAAAAAATAAAAAATGACCCCAAATAAATGAGATAAATTGTTTGATTACATGTCATACACATGTCCTCCACTTTTTTCTTTTTTTGAAAAAAAATAAAGAAAAAGAAAAATTGATTTGTTTTCATATTCCTCACAATTTTAACATGGGATAAGATTGTTTCAAATTTTAAAATTTTGGATTCTTAAGGTTTGCTACTTGTGAATCTGTGTTTAGAAGAAATACAATTTAAATATTATTTTGAAACACAACTTTCAAATTTGGGTTTTCTATTTATAAAAAACGTTGTGTATTTGGCAAACTTGTTTTTAAATTTAAATTTCTCAAACATTGAAAAATTGATAAATATTTGTGTGTGTGTGTGTGTGCGTGCATATTTATTATGACATACAGAAAACTTCCATACATATACGATGCATAAATGTATATATATACACACATGTATAAATGCATAAATATATCACGTGTTCTTTAAGTATATTTAATGTGGTATGTTCGAGAGTTTGACTATATATTCAATGAATTTTAAACATTTTAGGGTTCCCATAAAAAATCAATTCAAAATATTTTGTTAGTACTTTAAAAAATGTATCAGTTATTAATCAACTTGAAAACTGTCAAAGGTTAACCCATTTTTTTAAAATGCCGAAAAATATCATTTTGAGATAATTTTTTGGGTATTTTGAAAAAGTGTTAGTTTTTAAGCAGCTTACAAAATATCAAACATTGACCCATTTTTTTAAAATACCAACAAACATCATTTTGAATTTTTTTTAAAGAACCCTGAGGTGTTTAAACCCTTTACAAAAAATATTCAAAAAACTATGACACCCTGCCCAATTAAATATCGGGTGATCAGTCCTTTATTAAATTAAAAAAGGATTTCCAATCGGTTCATTCTCAGAATCACTGTCGAAAACTAAATTAATTACTAATCACCTATTAGTTAATTAAGATGGTGCCAAATTTTATCTCTTATTAAATAGATAAATACATGCGAAAATAAAATAGACTAATCCATACACACAAACTGAGTCTAAAACAAATATTGAATAAATGACTTCTTGAATAAACAATCGGCTATAAATCCCAAAATCCAAAGTAAAATTCCAACAGATAAATAAATAATCTAAATATTAAATCTGAAAGTAAATGGGCAACACGCCCTGAATTAAACTGCAATTGAGGATAGATTCCTGCTCTAGGAATAAATAAATGATGCGTCTAATCAAACTCTTGCATGCATTCACGTGTGCTGCAGCTGCGTATCCCTGAAATCGAATATCAATTCTGGTGTCCCTGTGGCTATACACGTAAAAGGTGAAAATATTTATAGCAAGAGTTAGTAATCAAAATATTTTGAAAACATTTAGCAAGTGCTTATCAAAATTTTAGGAGAAGTTATTAGTTACACCTGTTACGCTCATGTATTCTCTCTTGAGTTTCATAACCTCTCAACTATAGTGCATGCCTAACGTTGTGTACTTAGCCCATTTAGAAATACTACCCATTCTAACTAGACATAAGTATCTAACTATCTTGTGACCCATTTAAAATCCCCACGCCGCCCATGCAACACACTACCCAATAGTTAACATTTCTCGTATGTTATAAGAGTTGATATTATCATTTCATTTATATTCTCCTTTAATCCATTAATTAAGTTTCATTATTTAATTTACTTTTAGGATATCAAATCTACTATCTACTATCACACACAAGTATTATATTCTCATTTGTATATATTTTACATACTAATATATGTTATTATGGCGTCTCTTATAATGACTACCGTTAATAAAGGGTATACTCTGCTATCAAGTCTATATATCTCTCAATAACTATTGGTTCAGAATGTCACCTCGAACCCGAAATCAAATAGTGGAGGCGAACATAGTTCTAAGCCGTGAACTACGCACATACCTAACGTAGTCGAACGACATGTCGGTACCATTATATTCACGCAAATAATGGTCTTCCATATGTTCTACTTCCTGGGGCACTCGATAAGGCCACACTGGAATCGTCAAGGTGGGATTGCCCTTTGCGCAGAACCTCCGATGATAGCAGGTAGCGTAGTTATGTTAACACACACACACACACACACACACACATATATATATATATATATATATATATATATATATATAATAGAGAAATGCCTGTGCCTGAAGGCATGCCAAAAATTTCCAAAGTACATAATCACAAAACAACGAAATTTTTTAAAGTATGTAATCGAAAAACGGTGATAATTTGGAAAGTATGTAATTGTGAAACAATGAAAATTTCCAATAAAGGCACTCATATAATATTGGAGAGTATAAAGTTGTGCATAATATAAATTATAAATGTTTTATGTATTATAAATGTAGATTTATTATTTAATATAAATAATAAATATGTAAACATTTTTTAAAAAATTAGGCAAAATTTCCTTTGTTTATAGGACTATCTATCCTATTTAAGAAATAAAAAAATTAATCCAACAGAACAAATAATCCGTTTCGGACCTCATATAAGCAACATAATCCAAGTATACTCAATTACATAAAATCAGGGAAAGTTCCAATAGACCAAAATTTAAAGCATCTAAATCCAAATATATGTTTTACATCAAACATCTTGTATATTTTGCTAGGAGATGCTTAGAAAAATCTGTGGTCCTGACACCACGTTCTAAAATCCTATATAATTAGTAAAGTCTTCTGCATAAAACATCCAAAGAGGTAAGACACTGCAGATGAAGTTCAAGAGGATAGAGTATCTGAAACAAACATATTGAAACATGTGAGATTGAAAATAAAATACAAAGATAATCTGTAACGTATCCCTTACATTGAGCGTGAAGTAGTACCTTACATTAAGAGTGTAGTAGTAGTGAAACAGGTGTTAGTGAAATATCACCAATCCTTCAAAACAAAGAGTACTAACACAATATTTCTCCAACTTTTAAGAAAGATCAAGAGTGGCTTAATTTGAAACTTTGTTAATTAAGCTTAAGAGAAGTTATCTAGAAAGCAAATTACTAATAATTTTAGCATGCAGGAAGTTAAGTAGTTCCAAAAAAATTCAGTTATGTTGTCCAGGAGACAATCTGTTCCTTAATAAAATGCATCGAGTACACACATGTTCCCATTCTCTCTGCATAAGATAGATTAAAAAAGTGGATAATAAAATTCACATCTAGTTATATGCCACCTTATAACAACTAAATTTAAAGTAGTCAATAGTAAAGAGTTTACTACTCTCCAAATTCTATTTATGACAATGACGTGTGCATACAAATAGGTCGCATGGGACTTTTCATAATACGAAACAAATAATAAGAAATTATAAAAAGAATTACCAATAGAGGGGGTGGGGATTTACAAATGCTCTGGATCAATTAAATGTCATGAATAATGCACTATTCGGTCACTGCAAGAGAGGGATATAAATGAGAAATATTATTGAGAAAGCCTCCTACAATAATATAGTCATGGCAAAAACTATTCACAAATAAACAGTCCTTACCAACTCATTGTTAGGCGTATTATAAACCACATCTGTAGTTCGATTTTGTTCGCGTCATACCTTCAAACCCTTGCACTCTTAATTGTCCTACGAAGAATGGGTATGATAGAGAATAAGGGTAGAACAATTCAACAACTTCGTTTTTGCAGGTTTTCTGTCTAACTCATACTTGAAAATGGGGACATATGCCATATCACTTCACATCAACCTAACTTAAAAGAAAATTGTTACAATACCAAACAACCTGTAAAGGCAAAAACATACAAACTCATGTTTAACCATTGAAACGAAACATTTTCCTATAACTACGAAAATGAAAGGAGAATAAACTAAATCAAACACAAACTTCAAAACCATACCCTTATATCACTACATAAATTATATTTGATTTTTTTTACCAAAATTATAAAACTTAACACACATACCTCATAAAATAAATAGAGAAAGAGAGAAAATAATGTATAGATTATACCTGAGATAGCATGAACCCTTCAACCTGGAAAACAAAATATAAACTCTAATTAGTATCTGAGTAACAAAAATAATCCCAAAATATAAACACTAATTAGATAGAAAATCAATTTCAACAATCCCAAAAATGATGAAACTACAAACATCAAAAGTTCAAATACAAATGTGACTGTGTTGTGTGATAACACTTTTAGTAATTGAGTATAACGTGGATAGTAATATTAAGTGGGAATAATAACACTTTTAGCTAACATGGATGATATGTGAATACTCATGGATCATAAAAAGGTCCAAATATCAACTTAGAAACTTAAGCATATCCATTGCAAATGGACTCGTAAATTTAGTAAACTCAACATCTTCAAGCACTTTTTTTTTCTCTCAATTAGTGTCCAAACTCTAACATTCACCAATAAAAAGGTGTTCACCAATAAAACAATAGAAAAGGAGTTCACTAATAGATTTAAAAAAAAAAAAATGGCTTCATGTACCAATAGAATCTCTAACCCTTAAATAACTCATACCTTTAAAAGCAGAAAAGACAACATTAAAAGCTCAAAAACAGGAGAACTATTACCTTTGATGATGAGGTGAAGTTTGTTATGGTGACCGCTGTGCAGAGCCCCCATGAAACCTTTGTTCCTTAAATTCTCCCCTCGCTCAAGTTTCGTCGCTCAACTACATTTGTTCATTCGTACATGAGACGCCAACTGGGCCTAATGACCCAAATTCAAGCTATCCACTATGCAGACCAAAACTGGAATTATGGTCAATCGGATACAATATGTTATTGTACTGTACTGAACTACCATAACTTGGGCTAGTCATGTGAGAACTAAACTTTGGTTGCTGACATGTTACTGTACTGCCTCCCAAATGAAAAAATAGGTTCCCTGTAAAAATAATCGATACTATTATCCAATATTGTAAAGAAAGAAAGGATTAATGCCTCAAAGATTGTATAATAGGACAATGAATGTGGGATACAACCCCAATTGAGATATCCAATGGTAGATAACATAGAGTAAAAATGTCCCACTCTATTATCAAATTTATCAACCACTGAAGAGAATTAGTAATAAATGGAAATATTATCTACCATTGAACACAAACTATACTTGATTAATTTATGCTTCCAAGAGTTGGATCTACAAACCAAGAATATAAACAGTTAGACATCTAAAGAAAAAATACAGTTACGAAAGTCTATAATAATTAAAAATAATTATTAATTATTTAATTATTTAGTTTTCAATCTTTTAAACCAATATGGTCTAAGGGAATGCAGGTAAAGACATGTAGGAAACATAAGTAATCAAGTTCAAGCATAAAAATCTTCAATCACATGTCAAACAACCAATGGTATCCTTACTAAATGCACACTATCATTTTTATTTGTTGGTTTTTCGACTGCTTGTTGATTTATTTAATTGGCCTTCAGGTGCAGCTTCAACGGAGGGGGCTTTTGAGGTCGCCTTTGTCTCAACTCGCGAGAGTTTACCCATTGGGGCTAGAGTCCTTATTGAACCCTCATCTTTGAGTATGAGTAAATTTATCTTTTTAAAGGAAAATGATGAAAGGGAAACGATGGAGACATTCCTAAAAAAGAACTCCCCATTGGAAATAATAATAAGTGGACAACTAAGTGAAGAGGAAAAGGTAGAGGAAGAACCTGTGATGAGAGGCACCCAAATGACTTTTCCTCCTAGTCAATCTAAACCTTAAGAAATAATTTCTCATTTTATTTATTCTTTGTTAAATCAGCTTCATGTTACTTTGTGCAGGGGACCAGCATGATCCTAATGCCCAAATTGTCTCCGATTGGCTCTAATCTTATGTCTTATCAGGTACTCATAAACGAATACCACATAATCTTCCATGTCCATGTCATATGAGTGCCATATCTACGACTATGTTAAGATTAATATGACCACCACCAGTCAAATAGATCGTCTGCCTGTGTTGAAAACAAATATTACAATAAGGCCATGGCTATAGAATCTTCCTTGAGATGATAAATAGAGAACTACAACAAAAAGGCAAATAAAAAAATGTTAATTTCAAATGATCAAATAGTTAAAAGTAAATGTCAAAATTTCAAAATAACAAAACATATACAAAGTGTAAGCGTAAGAAAACCTCATAGTTCATATCTGCGATTTTCCACCACCCAAAAAGATTTGATCCGCAGATATGTGACAGAGGGTTTCATATGTGGTGGTATGCATATGTCGTGGACAAATAAGTGTGTAATATGTGAACAATAGAATACATAACTAAATGTATAAACTGAAAAATACCACTCCAAACACACACTCCCCCAAACACAGACTCCAAACACACACACCCCAAATGCCTCAAAGTTATTCTCAATCCCTTATTTGAAAGGTTCATCCAGTGCATATATGCATAGAACAATGCAATTAGGGATGGAAATTTTTGACACGATAACCCATTTATGGTAATAACCAGGAATGACCCGAATTTGACACGATTAGCTTGTATGGATTTAAGAGTACCCAAAACTTATACTCTAATAAAAATCAACGCGACCCGAAAATGACACGACTAGCCCGAATTTCCACCCCTCCAATGCTCATTCAATCCAAATTAAATAAATTAATAACTTAAAAGGTTGATCCATTTTAAAGTATTTACTAACCTAAAACTAACAATTCAATGACACCTCTACTAACTTGACCGCATTATCAATCACCTTCAAAGTACCTATGCAAGGATCAAGGGTTGAGTTCTTGCATGTTAGTCGCTTAAGTTCGAAAACCGGTGTAAAGATATCAAACTCAAATTGAATAGCACTAAACACACATGAATACAACTCAAAGAAAAAGATAAGAAAACTAACCGTACCGAGTATCTAGCATTCCAAAAACTACAACCAATCCAAACCACAAAGGAATGTACTATAAACACCAATAATATGAAACCAAAATTTCTAACAACAGAAGTGTTTGAGAGTTTTCTGACTTATCATTAACACAGTGGTTGGATGGGAAACAATAGAAAAGTAGTGGCCAATTAATGAAGATGGAAAATTGAGTCATGAATTGTAAAAAAGTTAAAAAGTTAACCTACCATAGTGGTTGGAGGGGAAACAATCTAGTAAGTTACTAAAGATTCAAAATTCAATTTCAAATATGAATTTGATGATGTTAGAAGTAGCAGACCTTATTCAGTTTTGGCTATAAGAGATGATATTAGGCTACGTAAATAGAGAAATTACTTGTAAGCATACATTGGATCAGATTCTATAGTTTTGGGGGAGATTATCAATAAAAAAAAGTGTCTTCAAAATACCATGAAAAACTAAGTAGTTAATATAATAGATTCAACAATTTAATGAAGGTCCATGCTTATTTAGTGCTTTAGAGAGTCTAATTCAGTGTAGACTTTTTGGCAAATAATGGAGTTAGATGCTTTTACATAACGGTGGTTTTGGTACACTTTTTAGCTCACGATAGAGGATAACCCCCAAACAATTAGTGAATAGCCGAGCATCCTAGTAACCGATACTGGGCTTCTAAATATTAATATTGATATCCCCATAACCAGAGCCCCTTTTGCATTTCCCATGACCTATAAGTGCCAAAATCAGTTTATTATCACAGTAGAAACTACCTCAATATATATATATATATATATATACTGATAATTGTAAGGAATCTAAAAAATGAAAAATGGAAAAACAACTTTTAATAAAAAGCATGAATAGTTGCTTCCCATTAGAACGTTTTTATAACTTCTTGTTTGTCCACGTGTTTAATCTGCGTAATAATATGATAGTTGAATAGCAGTTAAAACACCATAAAACTCTGCATAAAAAGTTGTTCTATATCCTAATTTCTCGCAACAAAATACACTTCACAATATAAGTTGTAAAAAATCCTCATATGCTGCCTGGACTGAATTTTATTTTTATATACCAATCATTAATTGACCGTAGTTCATGAGAATGGGGAGGCTGAAAATTAAATGGAATAATCTTATGACCTTTCGCTGGCTTGAAAGTAACCCCCAAATATCTACTTATCAACATATCTTATGCTGAATTATTAACATGACCCCCACAAATGACATCAGTTGCTTTGATAAACCTCAACACACTCCTATTTAAAGAGTTAGAAGAGAACTACTTGTCATCAAATTGCTTGTTGTTCCTTTGGTCTCATATACTCCAAAGCATGTGAACAACTGCAGCAATAAAAAACATGTTGTATATCTGAGGACTAATACGCAGTCCTATATCATAATCCATCAATGTTGTATTCTATCCCCTTGGGATTACCTTTTGTGTCCCAAACCTGAGAAGACGTTTGTCGATAAATAAGTTGTTTCGAGCCGAAAACCTTGTCATTAAACACTACCACAACAATCTATTTCAAATAGGATCAGTAATGGAAATTCATTATAATTAAAAGCTAATAAACTAAAAGAGAAGGAAAAATTCAAGATTACCTCAATAAGAGAATATCTGGCTCTATAGATTATAAGTGTCCAAATTTTCCAAAGAATAAAATCAAGTTTGCATCACCTATTAGAAACCCATGAAATGTAGAAAATTAGTTTTGAAACCATTGATAGCAACCCTAAAAGAAGATAATGAAATTCCTAATCTCACACTTAAATTACCTACACAATTGTAAACTAAGGTGCCAAGATTTTTTTTTGTGACCCCCTAACCCCATTAGGATATAATTACCTAAATAGTTCACAAACCACATTTATTATTTATTTAGTAATACATATTGAAACAACTACAAGGTTAAAATGCGGAATACTAAAAATCCAATCGTTTTAAGGAAACATAATTTAAATAGAACTCACATACCATTTAACTTAATTACAACTAGTACGATGTATAAAACTAAACTAACAAGATGCTACCACTATTTACTCAACCTCCTAGACCTGGCAGTGGCAACTTCAGAACCTGAAAATGTAAATATATAAAACCATGAGTTTAAAAACTCAGTGAATGTACAATATCTCTATATAGTAAAAGTACTATTTTAACATCTCAACATATCAATATATATCCATCTCTGTGACAAATTAGTATACATACATATCCGGAGTTAATAAACCCCACATCTCCTACCCATAGGCAATATTCATATCCATAGGTTTTAATAACCTAGCATCTCCTGAATTGCATAGCAACTCAACATATCTTGACTTTTATAAAGCCATATCATCTCAACATCTCTAGACTTTTAATAAGCCATAACATATGAACATATCATGATTTTAATAATCCATATCATCTCCATATATTATACATGCACATCATATCCAAATTCAACCCAGTAAGTACACTCGCATTGGGTTGTCGACTAGGTATTCACATTTCCCTCGGGTGGAGCTGAATTGGGTTAATTTGACCTTACACCTATTAATCCAACGAAATCAGTACTTAATCTCAATAATAATTATTATCTTAACATATCTATGTAACTTTCAATTACTATACAACAACAATATAATTCCACTCAAGTTACATTCCTTGAAACATGTGTAACGACAAAACCATGGTTTACATCTTGATAAAGTTATGGACATTCAACCATAGGAAATACATCATAAGGAATTTATAACTAAACCCAAGTAAATATGAAATCATTCTTCTCAATGTATATACACATGAAACACGTACTCAAAATACTCTGTGGAAAGAGGAGATAATAATATTCTTTTATGGGTTATCCAGTATGGCCTCAAATTATTGTCCTCTATACTCAACCATCCTATATTCATAAATTGTATAAATACAGGTGTCACACCTTATCAATATGAAAAAAATATATGAGTATAATTTCCATTACAAGTGACGGTGTAATTTTTCAAGCTTCATAGTGCAAGTTATGACCATTTCTTCACAAATAAAGAAATCTTCCCTACAAGCTCCTCAATTGTTCCTTCAACTTCCAAGAATTTTCATAATTTTTTTCCATCATAACTTTCCATGAGTTTCAACACATTTTCACTAAACATACTTGGTAGTACATAATTAAAGTTTCATAATTTTTTTACCTCATTTTCTATCTCAAAATCCTGACCAAACTCATGGCATAGCGAAATGAAATATACAAACAAAAACTATATACAAACTTACAACCATCACTAAGGCCTAACCACAAGGATTTAAAGTCTAATCGTCGGATAGGATATGAATATATGAGTGTAATTTCATATCCAGTTGGAATTTCTGAATTCAAGTAAGCATACAAAAATATATGCAAGTTTGAATACAAGGGGTTTCAATACAAAGTAATATGACCTATAAACACCACTTATCTCACATAGGAACCAATACATATTATCACAAAGGATAATGGAATTTTTATCAATAATTCACGATTTATATACTTTGAAATAAGTATAATACATGACTAAAACAATATTACTCACAAAATTATACCTTGGAAACACTTTAAGGATTTTCTTGGAATTTTCCTAGCTTTTCTTGTAATCTTTCTTCCTTAAAACTTCTACTTTCTCTTTCCTTAAGCTTAAATCTCTCAAAACTGAACCTAGGGATATATTTGTTGAATAAATAAGTTAAATGGAGAGGTTTAAGTCGGCTAAGTCTTCCTCCCATGCCAACCAAACAAATTAAAACATTTGGTTTACCAAAAGATAATTTACCACTTAAGGGAATGAACAGATTTTCCCCTTGTTCGTAAATTCGGTCTAGATTCTTACTCGGACATCTGTTTGATGAACCTTTTATTTTGACACGAACCTAACTCATATAGCTAAAACTATATAGTTTTCACCTTGAGTAAATTGTTATATTATAAGGGTCAAAACTAGTCTCCAACAGGAACATTTCTACCGAAAATAACAAAATCTTGTGTTTGGAAAGAATTCGACATTTCATGGTTTATGAAAGTAGGATTATACTAACAATGATCGTTTAACATTAGTTATAATAATAACAAATTATTAATATCACATAAGATAAGCATGATTTAAATATAATTTATCATAATTATATCCGGGTTGTCACAACCTCCCCCCTAGAAAATTTTGTCCCCGAAATTTAATATGAAGTTCACTTACCAAACAAATGGGGATACTATTTATTCATGCTATCCTCTGTTTCCCTAGTTGCTTCTTTAATACCATGGCTCATCCACATAACTTTAACTAAGGGAATAACTTTTTTCTCAAAACTTTATCTGTACGATCAACAATTTCCATTGGTTTCTTGATGTACGACAAGTCTTCCTTCAGTTTAATTGTTTGAGTTTTCAACTGATGAGATAGATCCGCCAAATACTTACGAATCATCGATTCGTGAATCACATCATGTAAAAGGGATAAATATAGAGGTAATGCTAATATATATGCCAGGTTCCCAATTCTTTCCAACACCTCATAAGTTCCAATGTATATTGAACTTATTTTCCGCTTTTTATCAAATCTCATAACGCCTTTCCATGGTGAAGTACGTAGGAATACAAAATACCCCTTTTGAAATTCTAATGGGTACTTCCTCTTATCTGCATAAAATTTTCTACCTACTTTGCACTATCTTTATCTGTCCGCGAATCATTTTGATCTTTTCAGTCATCATATCTATTAATTCAGGACACAAAATTTTCCTTTCACCCACTTCATCCCAACACAAAGGTGTTCTACATCTCCTCCCATATAAAGCTTCATAAGGAGCCATACCAATGGTGGACTGCTAACTATTATTATACGAGAATTCCATCAATGGAAGATGATCATCCCAACTACCCTTGAAGTCAAACACACAAGATCGTAACATGTCTTCTAATATTTGAATCGTTCTTTCAGACTGTCAATTGGTTTGGGGATGAAATGTACTGCTGAACTTCAAACTTGTGCCCAAGGCATTCTGTAAATGAGGCCAAAATTTAGAAGTGATCGTTGGATCTCTATCTGATACAATTGACACTGGTGCCCTATGTAAAGGGATAATCTCATCTACGTACATACGTGCATACTTGTCAAAAGTGTCGGTGGTCTTAACTGGAAGAAAATGAGCTGACTTCGTCAATCAGTCTACAATCACCCAAATACAATCATGCCCCTTTGGTGACCGGAGTAATCCTGCAACAAAGTACATCATTATATTCTCCCACTTCCATTCCGAAATAGCCAATGACTGTAATAATCCCGTTGGCTTTTGATGCTCCACCTTCACTTGCTAGCATACTAAACATTTAGCTACAAATTCTATAATCTAATGTTTCATATTATTCCACAAGTAATACTCTTTCAAATCTTCGTACATTTTGGTACCTCTAGGATGCATAAAGTAAATAAAACTACGTGCCTCTTCTAATATATCCTTCTTTAAGGGTGGATCATTCGGTACACAAATCCTATTTTTATAACACAACGATTCATCATTTTTAATTTCAAAGTCATTGGCTTTACCATCCAGGACATCTTGTTTCTTCTTCTCAAGGAATGGAACTAACCTGCAAATTCTGTATGCGTTCTGCCAGTAAAGGTCTCACTGTAACGTGTACAATTAACGCCCCCATTTTCGTTAAGTTCAGCTCTACTCCCAACAGTCTTAATTCCATAATATTGCCACCCCGTGCCCATTGAATACAAGATAACCTCCCCAATGACTTCCGACTTAGAGCATCTGCAACAACACTGGCCTTCCTGTGATGATGGTGAATGGTACAATCATAGTCTTTAATTAACTCCATACAACGTCTTTGTCTTAAATTCAAGTCTCTCTGTGTAAATAAATACTTCAAACTTTGATGGTCAGTGAAAATTTCACACGTCCCTCCATATAAATGATGTCTCCATAATTTCAAGGCAAAAACAATAGCCGCAAGTTCTAAATCGTGTGTAGGATAATTACGTTCATGTGTCTTTAACTGTCAAGATGCATAAGAAATTACCTTTCCTTGTTGCATGCAAACACGACCCAAACCCTGATGTGAAGCGTCAGTATAAATCAAAACACCTTCTCCACTAGATGGAACAGTGAGAACTGGAGCTGATACTGGCTTATTTTTCAACTTTTCAAAGCTTTGCTGACATTCATCACTCAACACAAATTTCACTTCCTTTTGGGTTATTTTAGTCAACGATAAGGCTATAGATGAAAACCCCTTTATGAATCTTCTATAATATACAACCAATAGTAGTAAAATCCTTATCTCCATTAAATTTCTTGGTCTTTCCCATTGCACAATTTTGTCTACCTTCTTAGGGTCAACATAAATTCCATCTCCCGAAACAGCATGCCCCAGAAATACTACCTGATTTAACCAAAACTCACATTTGCTAAACTTAGCAAACAATTGACAATCACATAAAACTTGCAATACAACTCTTAGATGATTCTCATGTTCCTCTTGGCTAGATGAGTATATCAAAACATCATTGATAAATACAATCACAAACAAATCTATGAAAGGATGAAATACCCAATTCATTAAATCCATAAACACTTCAGGAGCATTTGTTAACCGAAATGGCATTACCAAAAATTCATAATGACCATAGCGAGAATGAAAAGCTGTCTTAGAAATGTCACAATCGCTCACCCTTAATTGATGATAACCCGATCTTAAATAAATTTTTGAAAACACTTTATCACCCTATAATTGATCGAACAAATCATCAATACGAGGTAATGGATATTTTTTTCGAATAGTTACCTTATTCAAGTGCCTATAATCAATGCAAAGTCGCATAGTGACATCTTTCTTTTTCACAAATAATACCGGAGCAGCCCATGGTGATACACTGGGTCGAATAAAACCTATGTCTAGAAAATCTTGCAGTTGAACCTTTAGCTCCTTTAGTTCCACATGTGCCATTCTATATGGAGAAATAGAAACTAGAGATGTACCAGGCACTAAATCAATAGTAAACTCTACCTATCTGCTAGGTGGCAATCCTGGTAATTCATCTGGAAACAAATCTGCAAAATCATGAACTACTGGGATATCTTATAATTTTTTCAATTCCCTATTTGTATCCATAATATATGCTAAAAAGTCTTGACAACACTTCTTTACCAATTTCCTCGCCCGAAGGGAAGAAATAAGACAGTTTGGAACCACATTTCTTTCCCCAGTAAATTTGAATTCTTCCTCCCATGGCATATTAAATGTAACCTCTTTACAAAAATAGTCAATCTATGCATGGTAGGAAGATAGCTAGTCCATACATAAGATAATATCAAAATCTCGAATATCTAGTGAAATTAAATCAATGGTCAACTCCCTCTCCCCCATATACAAGACATATTTTTTATACACAAGCTCCACTAACATCACATCCCCCATAGGTGTACAAATATATAAACCACGATCTAGATAAGAACATGGTCTACCCAAATGCATGGTAAATGATAGTGTTACAAATGAAAGAGTAGAACCTGGTATAATAAGCACGTAAGCATGTATGCTCATGACAGAAAATGTACTTGTCACCGCCTCTAGAGTAGCCTGAGCATCTTGTAAAGTCATAGAAAATATCCTTCTCAGAGCCCTGGAACCACTAGCCTGTCCTATACCTCCTCCTCTCCCTATGCCTCCAGGTGATGAACCTCGACTAGTAGTAGCTGATTGAATCCCTCCCAATAGTATAGGATAATTCTTTTTGGTATGACTAATTTAATGACAGTGATAACACTCCACCCCCTTTAACTTGGGACAATCTGGACTGATATGGCCCTCAACTTTGCAAAAATAGCATGTAACAGGCTTAGACCGCCCATTGTCATTCTCATGTTGTCTATTATGTTGGCCCATCGATCCTGCACCCCTAAAACTGCTTGGTGTCCTATTCTGAACAAAATTTCCAGACCCTGTACCACGCTGAAATCTTTGACTCACCTATTTCGAGTATTCTATATTGCCTTCCTTTTGATGAGAGGGATCAAATATACTCCTATTTACCCTCTGTTCCCTATTCTTTATTACATCATTGTTGATGTAAAAAATTAGATTACTCTAATAATTCAATCATAGATAATTAAATGAGACACAATATTTTAAAGTGGTTCAGCCTTATAAGAATGGCCTACGTCCACTGTTAGGTTATTTCTGAGTGTTTGGGAATTCTCGATTACAAGTACTCTCAAGAAATTCCGGTCCCCTTGAATGAGGGTCATACAAGGTATTTATAGCCCTTAGGTTGTACATGAAAGGGTGATACATTAAATGATATACATATGAATACCTTGTATGACCCTCAACTCATTTAATGCTCTTCAAGCGTGTGCATCAAGATGATAAGCATTAAATGAATAGCTGGACTGCTGATTATCTGGCAATCAATGCTGTGGTCGAGATGCATCTCGAACCGCCTTAGTTGCTCGTCATCCAAGAGTTCCTCGGAGCACTAGAGTTCCTCGGAGGACTGGTGTTCCTCGGAAGACTGGTGTTCCTCGGAGTACACCTGTTGCTCGGAATGAGTATGACTAGGTCGGGGGAATGATCTTCCTCGTTGCTATTATGCCACGTAGATTGACACGTGTCTTCTTATTATTCGTCCACATCAGCATACTAATTTTGGTATCAACAGAAGCCCCCAACGTTTCATATTTCGAACTTTGAGGAGTATGGAACATTCTTTCTCGGTATATGGCAATATTAAATGACCTTCCTGGGTTTTAGGAGCCTTTTCTTCGTATTTGAATTTCTTTCCAAATTCGCAGAATCCGCCTTTTTGCATTTTTATAAGCACTTCGATCTTCGTGCCCTTTTTGTCCTTTTAGCCGTCGGTAGCATAATAGTTTCCTTTTTGTAATAATATCTTTCGCCGTTTCCCAAGGCAAAGTATTTAAGCTTTAGAGGCAATCCCATCGTCTTCTACATTTTTCAATTTCTGCTTTCGAGTTTTCTATAGCTTTTCTCTATCCTGTGCGTTCATCCATTTCTTCGTTTGTTTGTCAACAGATCTCCTTTTTCCTGTAAGATTTTCTTCCTTCTTCTTCATTTCTTTTTATTCACCATGGTTTATATTATCGAATCTCTTGAGAAATTTCGTTCTGACTTTTCTATTCCTTCTTGGGTAACTTTGGAGAGTCTTTCTGAGCCTTCAAATTATTTTAATTTGGCTGAGGGACATTGGTTCCCTAGCCTCTTTATTGCTGAATGTGGATTTTCTTTTCCACCAAACCCTTTGTGTTTAGAGTTCTGTTAGTATTTCGATGTTGTCCATGCAAAAATAGCCCCCAACACATGGAGAATAGTTAATGGGGTGTATAGGTTAAATCAAACTCATGGAACTCGTATAGGAATTACTGAGATTATGTACTATTACAGATGGGTTGTTTTAGACAATGTTTTTTATTTAAAAACTAGATTTTTGAATAGGGCCTTTGTAGTCAACCTCCCTGATGCAAATAGGGATTATTTTGAACACGGGGTAGTTATAAAAAATGGGCAACATACCCCTTTGGTTGGAGATGAAGTATATGAAGGTCCCAAATGCCCTCCATATGGCAATGGGATAGGTTATTTTCATCTTATTTTATTTTTGAAATTACGATTTCATTGTGTTTGACAAAATGTATGACTGATATTTCACTATGTATTTGTTTGCAGTTGACAGTAAGAGAAAAACTCCAAAAGAATCAGAAGTAAATATTAAACATTTGAAACATATCAGGAATTTGCATCGAAGAGTTACAGATGAGCACATTAGGTCTGCTTCATATTTGTTGCAGTATAGGAACTACACATCATCCTTTACTGCTCGTCCTGTGATCGGCATTAGTGAACCATTGCCAGCTTCTGAGGAATCTTCACCAGAATCTCACATTCCTCTGAGTCAGAAGATGGGTAATAGAAGAGTTCCTGCTATCTTCGAGGAGACTTCCTCTGCTAGATATGGAAAGAGAAACAATAATGATGTCCCAAAGGGGACAAAGAAAGTAGATGCTTCCCCTTCTGTTCCTCCTCAGAAGGCTGCCAAGAAGCCCCCAGTGGCTCCGAGCAAGAAAAGTGATTATGTGGAAGTGGTCACCATCTCCCCCACCAAAAGTTCTTTGGTTGAAACTGCTGAAGTACCACTGAGCAGATTGAAGAAATCCTCCTCGGTCAGTTTTTTTGAAACCATTCCCCAGCTCCAAGCTAGTGGAGCTGGTGTTCCAACCATTATTCCCCCGAGTTCTGCAATGAGCTCGGTAAAGACTTAGACTATTCCTGAAGTCCAAGGAATTGAAGAAAACATGTCTAGGGATATGCTGACATCCCTAGCTACTCGTCACATTGCTTCAGTAAGTTTCTCTTATCCTGAATTTTTCTTTCTTTCAGTCAATATATGTACCTCGGCACTGACTTATCATTACCTTCTTTTTCAGCTGGTGAGTTGTTTTAACACCATAGTGAAGAAAGATGAAGCACTCAAGGCTTCTAGCTCCTCGTCTGGAGTGGAGGATGCTTTTCTATGTTTGGCCCAATCTTTGAAGGATTCTCATCAAAAGTTTGACGAGGATAGGGGTGAATGGGAGAAGAAGATGGTTGCATCTGAGGCAGAGAAAGTGCAGTTGGGAAATAAAGTGAAGGACTTGGAGAGAGATAATAAAAAATATGCCGAGAAGCTCACAAACTTTGGGGAGCTTGGAAATAAGTTGAAGTCGGCTGAGGAAGAGCTAACCCTTCTGCGAGAAGTAAATCGCCAGAAGGAGGAGGTGGAGGCCAAGTTGAAAGCCTCCGAGGATCTTCTATCCGAGAAGCTCTCCTCGAAGAAAATGAAAAGAAAGGTGGCTGTGAAAAAATCTTTCCGCACCGGTTGGGATAAAGGATGGGATAGGGGGTAGCGGCAATGATGACCCAGGTCAAGTATGGGAGTTTGAAATACTTCCGAGATGGTTGGGTTGCTGCCCTGCAAGAATTGAAGGTGAGCGAGGACTCTGAGATATTTCAACAACATCTGCCTGGTCCCCCTCCTGTGATTGAAGATGAGGAAGAAGACGAAGCTGCTTCCGAGGAGTCTTCAATGATAGTAGGTGATCAAGTCCTTGCTCCATAACCCAATCAGACAGCCACCGAGGAGATCTCGTCTTTGCCTTCTCCTCCAAAACAAATCTCAACTTCTGCCAATCAACTCATTGTTCCCACCGAGCAACCAAGCTCCTCATCCCAGCCTCCCGAGAAAGTCTTGGGAGACAAGGAAAAGGTGTGAATTTATTCGGTATTCTCTTTCTGTTTTTCTTTTACTTGTACTCTGTATTCTGAACGCTGTACTCCTTTCGATGATGTAATAAAACTACCTTTTTTTGTTCCTCTGCGTTGTTGATGTTCTGTCTTCTTCTTTTATTAAATCTTGCCTTCTCTTCTTTATTAGTTTATGACTAGAATGGAATTGCTGTCTGCCAATGATACAAAACTGATGCAGCAATGCCATGCATATTTTAAAGCTGTCCATACTGACCTGAGTGCATCAAAAATTGCTGATATCCTTGGTCATGATGCTTCAGACCAAGCAGTGGAGGCATATCAATACTTGAAATGTCTTCTTGATCGTGTTGTAGCCAACAACGTGGCTTACTATGACATGATTGAGGAGCTTCAATATACTTTAGAAGATCTTCAGACTCAGTACAAAAAATCAACTGCCCTTTTGCACGAGGGGTATGAAAAGAGGTATCAACAGCTTTCTGCCGAGACAGGCCACAAAAAGATCCTTTCTGGGTACAATGTCAGGGAGAGAACCCTAAGGGGTGAAGTTGAAGCTTGTAGACAGATTGCCGAGCTGCTAGAGCAAGAAAATAACAATTTGCAGAAAGAGCTGGCACAGTATAAGTCTGCAGCATCTTCTTCAATAGCTGTGACTGACGAGGGATTTTCCTTTCTAGAGGTTGAGAATGCCAAATTAAGGCAAGAGTTGGATACCTTGAGAAGTTCTGGTACTTCTACTGTTACTCGGGGACGAGGAAGAGGTTCTCGTGGTCGAGGAAGAGCTTCTCAGAATGTTGTCGAGGAACCAAGTTCTCGACCTGCTCGGGGAGGATCAAGAGCTCTTAGTCGTAATGTTGAAGAGGCTCGTACTCGATCAACATTGGAAAACCAAGCATTCCAATTAATGGCCAAGAACCAACATTTGTCTGATCTGTCCAAGAAGGTTAGCGAACTGGAACAACAGATTTCTTCAAAGGACTCGGTATTGAAGACTAGTGAACTTTTCATCCAAAGTCTTAACGAGAAGATTGCAAGGTTGACATTTCAATTTAATAAACAGCCCAGGGAGTTTTGGATGGCTGGATACAACGTAGCTTTATTCCATTTAGATGATCGTATCCAGAATGCCAATAATGAGGGCTACAAGCAAGGTTGGCTGAATGCCTTGGGCGTGTTGAAGCTCGAACAAGGGCACTACCTGTGGGACTATCATGATCCTGGGGTACTAGACTTGCCCGTGCCACCTTATAAATTGGACATGGAATGGATCCCAGCTCGTGCCATTCCTCGGAACTTAATTGCAAAATACCTTGGTGACTACAATCATCATTCTCAGATCGAGGTATCTCATCCCGAGCATCTACTGGACACTCCTTCAATAACGAACGTCAGAATGCTCCGAGATATTAATTTCATTAATTCTCCCCTTTGCCTGGAAGATCCTCCTGCTGGCGAGGATCCTATTTCAAAAGCAAAAAGGAAAAGACCAGTAGAATAGGAAATTCTGATGTAATAATTAGTACACAATTTAATATCAATGTAATAAACTTGTGTAATTCATTTTGAATTTAATGAAAGAATTTCATTTTTGTTTACAAATTTGCATTGCTTTTGTATTTGTCAAACACTTTATATTTGTGCTTGCATAACAATATTGTGTGGTTCATCGACCAATTTAGTAAAAAATTACAAGTATTAGTAATGTTGCTCGATCACTTAATAATAAAGTAATGAGTATAAAAATGTTTAAAATTTTTCCAACCAACCAAGGTTGTTAAATTGTGCTCGTCGACCAATTATTGTTAGTGAGAGTTTTTATCGCCGACCAACTATAATTGGTTCGGTTTGGAATATTTGTTCTTCGAGGAACTTTTATGTAATAAACTTACTTCCCGACCAACATAAGTTGGCATTTGAGATAATATCTTACTTCTCGACCAACATAAGTTGGCATTTGAGAGCATATTTTGTTTCCTAACCAACCGAGATTGGCCTTTCGTCGATCATCTTGTGTTCTCGCTCTTTTACCAACCGGAGTTGGTCTGAGTTCGAACTATCATGTCCACTAGCTCTTTTACCAACTTGAGTTGGTCACGCTAGTGTACGCCTCCTAACCAAAGGAGTATAGTTTGTTCTCACCCTTTTACCAACCGGAGTTGGTAGTGGGTTTGAACTATGGTGTCCACAAGCTCTTTTACCAACCTGAGTTGGTCACGCTAGTGTACGCCTCCTAACCAAAGGAGTATAGTTTGTTCTCACCCTTTTACCAACCGGAGTTGGTCGTGGGTTTGAACTATCATGTCCACTAGTTCTTTTACCAACCTGAGTTAGTCACGCTAGTGTACGCCTCCTAACCAAAGGAGTACAATTTGTTCTCGCCCTTTTACCAATCGGAGTTGGTCGAGGGTTTGAACTATCGTCTTCTTTTTACTGCCGAGCAGCGTTGCGTACCGAGAAGCGTAGTGTTAAACACACTAGTATTCCCCGAAAATCTTTCAATAAAAGGAGAGAAGATTGTGAAATATCATCGTTTTATTCATATTGATGGAACTACTTTACATTTTACATCACTAATAATACTTGCGTAGGTGTTCAGCATTCCATGCATTCTTAAATTCCTCTTCTTGTAGAGTTGCTATTCGGTAAGTTCCTGGTCGGACAACTGCAGTAACTCGGTAAGGTCCATGCCAATTTGCTTCCAACTTATTGTGCTTCTGAATGACCTTCTTTAGCACGTAATCTCCTTCTTTTAAGTCGCATTTTTTCACCCGCTTGTTGTAGAACAGGGCTGTTCGTTGTTGATAAGCAGCATTCCTAATGGCTGCCTCTTCTCTAACTTCCTCGAGCATGTCCAAATCTAATCTCCTCATCAAGTCGCTGACTGGGGAATTGAAATTCAGCACTCTGTGTGTTGGAAGACCCAACTCGGCAGGTATTACAGCCTCACTTCCAAATGCCAGCATATATGGTGATTCTCCAGTTGCTGCTCGGGGAGTTGTTCTATAATCCCACAATACTGACTGTAGCTCATTAATCCAATTAGCTTTAGCCTCACTTAGCCTCTTCTTCAAACCATTTAGTATTCTTCTGTTCGTTACTTCAGTCTGCCCATTGCTTTGAGGATGGCCTGGTGCTGAATGAACCTTCAAAATTCTCGTTATCAAATTGTGTTCCATGGCCTGTGATGAAGGCATGAGGGAGACCATATCGGCAGATGATTTTCTTCCAAACAAATTGGTACACCTTCTCGTATGTCATATCAATCATAGGCTTAGCTTCTACCCACTTAGTAAAATAATCCACTAGGACGACGAGGTACTTGAATCTTCCTCGGGTCATTGGCAGTGGTCCAACCAAATCCATTCCCCACATGGCGAAAGGCCAAGGGGAAGTTATGGGTGTCAACAATGCTTGTGGAGTTCATCGGTTGGAGGAAGAATGTTGGCATTTATCACATTTCTTAGTATAAGATATACAATCAGCCCTCATCGTTAGCCAGTAGTATCCTTGCGTCATCACCCTTTGCAAAAGTGTCCGACCTGATACATGGGCTCCACAAGACCCTTCATGGATCTCTTCAATAAATTCTTTCACCTCGGAGGGATGTACACATCTTTGCAAACCTGCCATAATTCCTCGTCTATACAAAAACACCATTAGTTAGTACATACCGAGCAACTTTAAACTTCAATTTCTTGGCAGAGATCTTATCCTCCGGTAATTCTCCTTCCTCGACATATGCCCTAATGGGATCCATCCAAGAAGGTCCTAAATCAAGAGCAATAATATTCATCGTCAGGTCTTTATCTATTCTTCGACTTTCTAACACCTCAATTGGTATCGTTCTTCGCAGCTCGGTACGAGTAGCTGATGCTAGTCGGGACAATGCGTCTGCTTGTGCATTCTCCATTCTTGGTATTCTGATCAACTGAATGGCATCAAATTCTTCCAACAACTCCATCGCCTTTGCGTGATACTTGACCATTAGTTCTCCTTTAACTTCATATGTTCCCATCATCTGATTCACAATTAATTGAGAATCACTGAATACCATCACTTGTTGCGCTTCCATAATCTTTGCTAAATTAAGACCTGCTATCAAGGCTTCATACTCAGCCTCATTATTGGAAGTTTTGAATTGGAATCGTAAGGCATAATCCACGTCAATCTCGTCTAGGGTGTTCAAAACAATCCCTGCTCCACAACCCGTAGTGCAAGATGATCCATCTACATATAATCTCCATGTAGGTAACTCGTCTTCAAATTTCTTATCTGACAGAGTTCCTCGGTGAAACATCTGTTGTTTCCTTTCATCCTCCCCTGGTATTTTTCGCTCTTCGTCGACCATCTCTTCTCGCCCTTTTACCAACCGGAGTTGGTCTGGGTTTGAATTTGATGATCTTTCTACATCCACAAGCCCTTTTACCAACCGGAGTTGATCTGGACTTATGTCTGTTGATCCTGTAACATCCACAGGTTGATCAGCGAGCAACTTTTGTTCCTCGGGGGTATCAGGATATGTAAATTCTGCTATAAAGTCTGCTACAGCTTGCCCTTTTAGTGATGATCTGGGTTCATACACAATATCATATTCACCAAGCTCTATTGCCCAATACATCAGTCTTCCTAATTTTTCTGGCTTATGAAGGGTTTGTCTCAATGGCATGTCGGTATAAACGACGATGGTATGGGCCTGGAAATAAGGCCTCATTCTTCTACTTGCTTCAATTAATGCCAATGCCAATTTTTCCAGCTTGGGTACCTGATCTCTACACCTCGGAAAGCCTTACTTGTGTAATAAATTGGCTTCTGGACTCCATTCTCCATTCTGATCAATGCCGAGCTGACTGCATTCTCTGATACTAGCAGGTACAAGTACAACTTTTCTCCCATTACTGGCCTGGACAACAGTGGAGGTGCTCCCAGATATTTTTTCAAGTCTTGAAAGGATTTTTCACATTCATCATTCCACTCGAAAGTTTTCCGAAGTGTTTTGAAGAATCGGAGGCATCTATCAGTTGCTCGGGATACAAATCTGTTGAGCACTGCAACTCGTCCTGTAAGACTCTGCACCTCTTTCTTCGTCGTTTGAGATCGCAACCCTAAAAGAGCTTTGATCTTTGCTGGATTTGCCTCAATGCCTCGCTGGTTGACGATGTACCCGAGGAACAATTCTTCTCGTACTCCAAAGGTGCACTTCGTCGGGTTGAGATTCATCTGGTATTTATCCAGTTGATCAAAGGTCTGACCTAAGTCAACTAGATGATCAGCAACTTTCTTGATCTTTGTCAGCATATCATCTACATAGACTTCCATATTGCAACTGATTTGTTCGGCGAAAATCTTGTTCATCAGCCGCTGGTATGTCGCTCCTGCATTTTTCAAACCAAAAGGCATAACATTATAACAATAAGTTCCCCTAGGGGTAATAAAATAAGGGCTTTCCCTGTCTTCAGGTTTTATTTTGATCTGGTTGTATCCAGAGTAAGCGTCCATGAAGCCGAGCAGCTCGTGTCCCGAGGTAGCATCTACTAGTTGGTCAATTCTGGGCAATGGAAAGTGATCCTTTGGGAAGGCCTTGTTGAGATCAGTGAAATCAACACACATTCTCCATTTATTATTTTTCTTCTTCACCATCACCACATTTGCTAACCAGTCTAGATATTTCACATCTTCAATGAATTGGGCTTTCTGGAGTTTCTCGACCTCCTCTTGTATGGCTTGATTCTTCTCGGGACTAAACACTCTTTTTCTCTGCTTTACAGGCTTGATCTCCTTATTCACATTGAGTTCATGGCATAAGAAGTTTGGATATATTCCTAGCATGTCTTCATGAATCCATGCAAAAGTTTTCTTTCTGTCTCTCAAGAAAGTTATCAACTCCCGTTTTATTGAAGCATCCAACATCGAACCTATCTGGGTTATTCGTTCAGGGTGCTCGTCGTCTAGAATAACATTTTCTGTAGAATCCACCACCTGTCCTTTTACAAGTTGGGATTCATCTCTGGGATCCAGTGTTTCAATTTCTGTACCTTCATCCACCTGGTAGGTAGTAGTTTTTTTCCTTGATTCTTCACTCTCCTCTTGTTCGGCAGACGAATAATAGCATTCCCGAACTACTTTCTGATCACCTTTCACAACTCCTACTCCAAAATTTGTAGGGAATTTCAAACACTGATGTACTGTAGATGGAACTGCTTCGAACTTCTTCAAACCAACTCTTCCCATGATGATGTTGTAAGCTGATTGCACATTCTTATCCATCACAAAGAAGCGTATTTTTTCTGTTCGAAAAGCAGGCCAAGTTCCAATGAATATATCCAACTTGATCGTCCCAAGTGGAAAGACTTTCTCGCTGGCAAAACCCAATAGAGGTCGGCGATAAGGTTCCAATTGAGATAATTTCAAATTTAAACTCTCAAAGCATAAATAGTACATGATGTCTGCCGAACTACCATTATCTACCAGTACCCTTGAAATCACTACTTCTTTAATCCTCAATTTGATCACCAAAGGGTCGTCGTGAGGGTAAAGAACACCTGCAAGGTCGTTTTTTGAAAAACCGATGACCAGCTTCTCTTTGTTTACCTTCCCTGGGCGATCCTCTTCAGCCAAATTTATCCGTTGAATGTATGAGCAAGCCTGAGCCTCACCGAGGTAAGCTTTTATTTCTGCAGTAAGGTATCCTCCTCCTGTAATGACATTACAATCAAATGACCCAAAGCGTATTAAAAATACCTCTCGTTCTGGATGCCTTGGTTTCTTGGGAAGATCGGGGTCATCCTCTGTATCATCTTCATGATCCCTTTTCTTTTTCTCCTCTGCTCGACGAGGAGATCTAGACCTTTCTCTAGTTCGGTCATTATACCTTCTTTCGCCTCCCCGATCAACATACTTCGCTAGCTTCCCTCTTCGGATGAGTGTTTATCTCGTTCTGAAGAGCTATGCAATTTTTGGTCATATGGTCGTGATCCTTATGGAACTCACAATATTTCTCCATATTCCTCATGTTAGGGTCTGACCTCAGTTTCTTTGGCCACTTTACTTCCTCATTATTCTTGATTTCTTCCAAGACATGATTAATACCCATTTTCAAAGGAGTATAATTATCGAATTTCTTCAGGACTTCCCATGACGATTTATTATTCTTGGAATTCTTGTCACCGCCATTGCCCTTATGCTCTTTCTTCTTGGATTTGTCGTCTTCCACCTTGGTTTATTTATCCATATTCTTCTTCGGAGCCATAGCCTCCTCGGCATTCATGATTTTGGCTGCTTTTGCCATCAACTCTAACATAGTTGTAGGTGGATCTTTGGCCAAAGTGTAATACAACTTATTAGGCAACAACCCACTCATCAAGGCGGTGATTGCTGTCTTTTCTTCATAATCTATGACTTCCAGCTTCTCGTTATTGAAACGAGTTATGTAATCTCTATTACTCTCACCATATTTTTGTCTAACACTTAACAAGTGTGCTACTCTTTTTACTGGCTTTGCTCCAAAATAGAAATTGCCGATGAACAATTCGGCCAACTGAAAGAAAGTTGAAATCTTACCCCGAGGAAGATTATTGTACCATATCTGGGCAGATCCAGTAAGAGTTCCCGAGAATGCTCTGCATCTCATCTCGTCGGGGACGGCATAGATGTCGACAGCAGCTTGATATTGCTCTATGTGTAGAACAGGATCTGTCTTTCCATCATATTTGGGAGTCACCACTAGTGCTTTAAACTTTGATGGGGTAGGAAAACCCACAATGGCTTGGACAAAAGGTGTCCCTTGAATAAAAGTTCGTTGTAAGGGATTCTTCGCCTTAGCCATTTCTCCCAATCTATCCTCCAACCGCTGAATGGAACCTTTCCACGCATCATTTCTCTCCTCGGGCTTGTTAGTACGAGCAATTGATTGCTCTGAAGTGGCCTCATGAGATATATCTTGACGAGCAACTGGTCGTGACTGTGCTGATCCTTCTCTGACATCTGATGGTTATCGAAAACTCCTTGACATGGTCTTAGGTGGACTCCTATTTCTCCTAGGGCCTAATCGACTGAAGGGAGACACCCTACTCAGTCTTTCCAAGGTACTGGGTCTCTCTGGAGAGAGAGTGATACGTTGATCAGTATCTGTAGCCCTTATTGACGAAGTTTGCCCAGGTTGATAAGAGAAATCATCAGATTCCTCATTACGATATGACTGAGTACGCCTGGATCGCGAAGAAAGTAAATAGGTTTGTCTCTGACCACTTCACTGTCCCGAACGTGCAGGTGCACCGCCATGAAGAGTCTGTATGAGTTGCCGCATTGTTTCTTGCATGGTGGTTTGTCCTTGAGCCATATTCGTCATAATCCCAGCCAGATCTGGAGGTGCAGAGGGATTTGGAGGATTTCCAGCATTTCCAGCGTTTCAATTGCTGGATTCCGGATTATCTGCCATTGATGATGAATGATTTTTGGTGAAAAACGATAATAACAATCATTCCCACAGACGGCGCCAATCTGTTGATGTAAAAAATTAGATTACTCTAATAATTCAATCACAGATAATTAAACGAGACACAATATTTTAAAGTGCTTCAGCCTTATAAGAATGGCCTACGTCCACTGTTATGTTATTGCTGAGTGTTTGGTAATTCTCAATTACAAGTACTCTCAAGAAATTCCGGTCCCCTTGAATGAGGGTCATACAAGTATTTATAGCCCTTAGCCTGTACATGAAAGGGTGATACATTAAATGATATACATATGAAAGGGTAACTCATTTAATCCTCTTCAAGCGTGTGCGTCAAGATGATAAGCATTCAATGAATAGTTGGACTGCTGATTATCTGGCAATCAATGCTGTGGTCGAGATGCAGCTCGAACCGCCTTAGTTGCTCGTCGTCCAAGAGTTCCTCGGAGCACTAGAGTTCCTCGGAGGACTGGTGTTCCTTGGAAGACTGGTGTTCCTCGGAGTACACCTGTTGCTCGGAATGAGTATGACTAGGTCGGGGGAATGATCCTCCTCGTTGCTATTGTGCCACGTAGATTAACACGTGTCTTCTTATTATTCGTCCACATCAGCATACTAATTTTGGTATCAACAATCATTAACATATCCTTCAACCATCATAGCTTTGTTAACTAATGAAGTATAATCTACCATTTCAAGTGCAGTGAGTCTACACTTGATAACCAAATTCAACCCATCCTGAAATCTGGTGCATTTGTACTCCTCATTGTGTAAGAAACGTAATGAAGATCGAGACAAAGATATAAATTTAGTTTCATACTCCCTGACCGACATATTCCCCCGAGTCAATGATAAAAATTCTCTCTGTTTTTGCTTCTGATACATACGAGGAAAATACTTTTCATACAAGACTTTAATAAAGTAATCCCAAGTAATTACGTCACCTCCCTCTGGAGTAAGCAATAAATGTTTGGAAGACTCCCACCAACATTTAGCTTCGCCCTTTAACATGAAAGTAGCCAAAATTACCTTCTGTGTGCCAGGTACATTCATCACCCCCAAGATAGTTTCTGTGTCTCTAACCCAATCCTTAATTCTAAAGGATCTAGAGAACCTGAGAATGCTGGGGGGTTCAATTTGGTAAACTTCTTGTACAGAGTATTCTTCTCCTCCCATTGTATTTCTCTTTCTCTTCTGGACAAAGTCTTCTCCTCCAAGTATTTGGCTTGTTGTTCTTCTATTTGCGTCATAAACCTGTTTTGTTATTCAGCCATTAAAGTCATGGCACGAGCCATTTTTTGCATATCTGTAAGTTGTTCAGGAGCCCCCTCTACATTATTTGCATTTTGTTGGTTTACTGTATTTGAAGACTCCCCATCCACACTGTCATGAACATTTGCCCCTTCCATATCTCACTATCTGTCATAAACCATAATTGCAAAAACAAGAATACGACATTTATATCTAACATAATGCGTAGTATTTCTCACAAGTTAATATAAATGACATAGACCACACTATTTCTGCCACTTCCACATCTAGACTCTCTAACCCTAGAATGTAAAAACCTAAAGCTCTAATACCAAGATGTCACCCCCTAACCCTATTAGGATATAATTAACTAAATAGTTTACAAACCACATTTATTATTCATTTAGTAATACATATTGAAACAACTACAAGGTTAAAATGCGGAATACTAAAAATCCAATCCTTTTAAGGAGACATAATTTAAAAAAAAAATCATATACCATTTAACTTAATTACAACTAGTACGATGTATATAACAAAACAAACAAGTCGCTCTTACTATTTACTCAACCTCCTAGACCTGGCAGTGGCAGCTTCAGAACCTGAAAATGTAAATATATAAAACCATGAGTTTAAAAACTCAGTGAATGTACTATATCTTTGAATAGTAAAAGTACTATTTTAACATCTCAACATATCAATATATATCCATCTCTGTGACAAATTAGTCCATATACATATCCGGAGTTAATAAACCCCACATCTCCTGACCATAGGCAATAATCATATCCATAGGTTTTAATAACCTAGCATCTCTTGAATTGCATAGCAACTCAACATATCTTGACTTTTATAAAGCCATATCATCTCAACATCTCTCGACTTTTAATAAGCCATAACATCTCAACATATCATGATTTTAATAATCCATATCATCTCCATATATTATACATGCACATCATATCCAAAATCAACCCAGTAAGTACACTCACATTGGGTTGTCAACTAGGTATTCACGTTTCCCTCGGGTGGAGCTGAACTGGGTTAATTTGACCTTACACCTATTAATCCAACTAAATCAGTACTTAATCTCAATAATAAGTATTATCTTAACATATCTTTGTATCTTTCAATGACTATACAACAACAATATAATTCTACTCAAGTCACATTCCTTGAAACATGTGTAACGACAAAACCATGGTATACATGTTGATAAAGTTATGGACATTCAACCGTAGGAAATACCTCATAAGGAATTTATAACTAAACCAAAGTAAATATGAAATCACTCTTCTCAATGTATATACACATGAAACATGTACTCAAAATACTCTTTGGAAATAGGAGATAACAATATTCTTTTATGGGTTATCCAATATGGCCTCAAATTATTGTCCTCTATACTCAACCATCCTATATTCATAAATTGTATAAATACAGGTATCCAACCTTATCAATATGAAAACATATATGAGTATAATTTCCATTACAAGTGAGGGTGTAATTTTTCAAGCTTCCTAGGGCAAGTTATGACCATTTCTTGACAAATAAAGAAATCTTCCCTACAAGCACCTCTATTGTTCCTTCAACTTCCAAGAATTTTCATAATTTTTTTGCCTCATAACTTTCCATGATTTTCAACCCATTTTCACTAAACATACTTAGTAGTACATAATTAAAGTTTCATAATTTTTTGACCTCATTTTCTATCTTAAAATCTTGACCAAACTCAGGGCATAGCGAAATGAAATATACAAACAAAAACTATATACCAACTTGCAACCATCACTAAGGCCTAACCACAAGGATTTAAAGTCTAATTCTCGGATATTACATGAATATATGAGTGTAATTTCATATCCAATTGGAATTTCTGAATTCAAGTAGGCATACAAAAATATATGCCAGTTTGAATACAAGGGGTTTCAATACAAAGTAATATGACCTATAAACACCACTTATCTCACATAGGAACCAATACATATTATCACAAAGGATAATGGAATTTTTATCAATAATTCACGATTTATATACTTTGAAATAAGTATAATACATGATTAAAACAATATTACTCACAAAATTATACCTTGGAAACACTTTAAGGATTTTCTTGGAATTTTCCTAGCTTTTCTTGTAATCTTTCTTCCTTAAAACTTCTACTTTCTCTTTCCTTAAGCCTAAATCTCTCAAAACTGAACCTAGGGATAAATTTGATGACTAAATAAGTTAAATGGAGAGGTTTAAGTCGGCCAAGTCTGCCTCCCATGCCAACCAATCAAATATAAAACATTTGGTTTACCAAAAGACAATTTACCACATAAGGGAATGGACAGATTTTCCCCTTGTTCGTAAATTCGGCCTAGATTCTTACTCGGACATCTATTTGATGAACCATTTATTTTGACGCAAACCTAACTCATATAGATAAAACTATATATTTTTCACCTTGAGTAAATTGTTATATTATAAGGGTCAAAACTAGTCTCCAACAAGAACGTTTCTACCGAAAATAACAATATCTTGTGTTTGGAAATAATTCGACATTTCATGATTTATGAAAGTAGGATTATACTAACAATGATCGTTTAACATTAGATATAATTATAACAAATTATTCATATCACATAAGATAAGCATGATTTAAATATAATTTATCATAATTATATCCGTGTTGTCACAACCTCCCCCCTAGAAAATTTTATCCCCGAAATTTAATATGAAGTTCACTTACCGAACAAATGAGGATACTATTTCTTCATGCTATCCTCCATTTCCCTAGTTTCTTATTTAATACCATGGCTCATCCACATAACTTTAACTAAGGGAATAGCTTTATTTCTCAATACTTTATCCATACGATCAACAATTTCCATTGGTTTCTCGATGTTCGACAAGTCTTCCTTCAGTTTAATTGTTTGAGTTTTCAACTGATGATATGGATCCGCCAAATACTTACGAAGCATCGATACGTGAATCATATCATGTAAAAGGGATAAATCTATAGGTAATGCTAATATATATGCCAGGTTCCCAATTCTTTCCAACACCTCATAAGGTCCAGTGTATATTGAACTTATTTTCCCCTTTTTATCAAATCTCATAACGCCTTTCCATGGTGAAGTACGTAGGAATACAAAATCCCCCTTTTGAAATTCCAATGGATACTTCCTCTTATTTGCATAAATTTTTTTGCCTACTTTGCAGTATCTTTATCCGTTCTCGAATCATTTTGATCTTTTCAATCATCATATCTACTAATTCAGGACACAAAATTTTCCTTTCACCCACTTCATCCCGACACAAAGGCGTTCTACATCTCCTCCCATATCAAGCTTCATAAGGAGCCATACCAATGGTGTACTGCTAACTATTATTATACGAGAATTCCATCAATGTAAGATGATCATCCCAACTACACTTGATGTCAAACACACAAGATCGTAACATGTCTTCTAATATTTGAATCGTTCTTTCACACTGTTAATTGGTTTGGGGATGAAATACAGTGCTGAGGTTCAAACTTGTGCCCAAGGCATTCTGTAAATGAGGCCAAAATTTAGAAGTGAACGCTGGATCTCTATCTGATACAATTGACACTGGTGCCCCATGTAAACGGATAATCTCATCAACGTACATACGTGCATACTTGTCAACAGTGTCGGTGGTATTAACTGGAAGAAAATGAGTTGACTTCGTCAATCAGTCTACAATCACCCAAATACAATCATGCCCCTTTGGTGACCGGAGTAATCCTACAATAAAGTCCATCATTATATTCTCCCACTTCCATTCTGAAATTGGCAATGACTGCAATAATCCCTCTGGCTTTTGATGCTCCACCTTCACTTGATGGCATACTATACATTTAGGTACAAATTCTATAATCTCATGTTTCATATTATTCCACCAGTAATACTCTTTCAAATCTCCGTACATTTTGGTACCTCTAAGATGCATCGAGTAAATAGAACTACGTGCCTCTTCTAATATATCCTTCTTGAAGGGTGGATCATTCGGTACACAAATCTTATTTTTATAACACAACGATTCATCATTCTTAATTTCAAAGTCACTCTCTTTACCATCCAGGACATCTTGTTTCTTCTTCTCAAGGAATGGATCACTAACCTGCAAATTCCATATGCGTTCTGCCAGTAAAGGTCTCACTGTAACGTATGCAATTAACTCCCCCATTTCAGTTAAGTTCAGCTCTACTCCCATCAGTCTTAATTCCATAATATTGCCAACCCTTGCCCATTGAATACAAGATAACCTCCCCAAAGACTTCTGAATTAGAGCGTCTGCAACAACAATGTCCCTCCTAGGATGATGGTGAATGGTACAATCATAGTCTTTAATTAACTCCATAAAACGTCGTTGTCTTAAATTCAAGTCTTTCTATGTAAATAAATACTTCAAACTTTGATGGTCAGTGAAAATTTCACACGTCTCTCCATATAAATGATGTCTCCATAATTTCAAGGCAAAAACAATAGCCGCAAGTTCTAAATCGTGTGTGGGATAATTACATTCATGCATCTCTAACTGTCAAGATGCATAAGAAATTACCTTTCCATGTTGCATGCCAACACGACCCAGACCCTGATGTGAAGCGTCAGTATAAATCAAAAAACCTTCTCCACTAGATGGAATAGTGAGAACTGGAGCTGATTCTGGCCTATTTTTCAACTTTTCAAAGCTTTGCTGACATTCATCACTCTGCACAAATTTCACTTTCTTTTGGGTTATTTTAGTCTACGGTAAGGCTATAGATGAAAACCCCTTTATGAATCTTCTATAATATACAGCCAATCCTAGGAAAATCCTTATCTCCGTTACATTTCTTGGTCTTTCCAATTGCACAATTTTGTCTACCTTCTTAGGGTCAACATAAATTCCATCTCCCGAAACAGCATGCCCCAGAAATACTACCTGATTTAACCAAAACTCACATTTGCTAAACTTAGCAAACAATTGACAATCACATAAAACTTGCAATACAACTCTTAGATGATTCTCATGTTCCTCTTGGCTAGATGAGTATATCAAAACATCATTGATAAATACAATCACAAACAAATCTATGAAAGGATGAAATACCCAATTCATTAAATCCATAAACACTTCAGGAGCATTTGTTAACCGAAATGGCATTACCAAAAATTCATAATGACCATAGCGAGAATGAAAAGCTGTCTTAGAAATGTCACAATCGCTCACCCTTAATTGATGATAACCCGATCTTAAATAAATTTTTGAAAACACTTTATCACCCTATAATTGATCGAACAAATCATCAATACGAGGTAATGGATATTTTTTTCGAATAGTTACCTTATTCAAGTGCCTATAATCAATGCAAAGTCGCATGGTGACATCTTTCTTTTTCACAAATAATACCGGAGCAGCCCATGGTGATACACTGGGTCGAATAAAACCTATGTCTAGAAAATCTTGCAGTTGAACCTTTAGCTCCTTTAGTTCCACATGTGCCATTCTATATGGAGAAATAGAAACTAGAGATGTACCAGGCACTAAATCAATAGTAAACTCTACCTATCTGCTAGGTGGCAATCCTGGTAATTCATCTGGAAACAAATCTGCAAAATCATGAACTACTGGGATATCTTATAATTTTTTCAATTCCCTATTTGTATCCATAATATATGCTAAAAAGTCTTGACAACACTTCTTTACCAATTTCCTCGCCCGAAGGGAAGAAATAAGACAGTTTGGAACCACATTTCTTTCCCCAGTAAATTTGAATTCTTCCTCCCATGGCATATTAAATGTAACGTCTTTACGAAAATAGTCAATCTATGCATGGTTGGAAGATAGCTAATCCATACCCAAGATAATATCAAAATCTCTAATATCTAGTGGAATTAAATCAATGGTCAACTCCCTCTCCCCCATATGCAAGACATATTTTTTATACACAAGTTACACTAACATCACATCCCCCATAGGTATATAAATATATAAACCACAATCTAGATAAGAACATGGTCTGTCCAAATGCATGGTAAATGATAGTGTTACAAACGAATGAGTAGAACCTGGATCAATAAGAACATAAGCATGTTTGCTCATGACAGAAAATGTACTTGCCATCGCCTCTAGAGTAGCCTGAGCATCATGTAAAGTCATAGAAAATATCCTTCTCAGAGCCCTGGAACCACTAGCCTGTCCTCTACCTCCTCCTCTCCCTATGCCTCCAGGTGATGAACCTCGACTAGTAGTAGCTGATTGAATCCCTCCCAATAGTATAGGACAATTCTTTTTGGTATGACTAATTTAATGACAGTGATAACACTCTACCCCCTTTAACTTAGGATAATCTGAACTGATATGGCCCTCAACTTTGCAAAAATAGCATGTAACAGGCTTAGACCGCCCATTGTCATTCTCATGTTGTCTATTATGTTGGCCCATCGATCCTGCACCCCTAAAACTGCTTGGTGTCCTATTCTGAACAAAATTTCCAGACCCTGTACCACGCTGAAATCTTTGACTCCCCTATTTCAAGTATTCTATATTGCTTTCCTTTTGATGAGATGGATCAAATATACTCCTATTTCCCCTTTGTTCCCTATTCTTTATTACATAATTAACATCTCCTTCAACCATCATAGCTTTGTTAACTAATGAAGTATAATCTACCATTTCAAGTGCAGTGAGTCTAGACTTGATAACCAAATTCAACCTATCCTGAAATCTGGTGCATTTGTACTCCTCATTGTGTAAGAAACGTAATGAAGATCGAGACAAAGATATAAATTTAGTTTCATACTCCCAGACCGACATATTCCCCCGAGTCAATGATAAAAATTCTCTCTATTTTTGCTTCTGATACATGCGAGGAAAATACTTTTCATACAATACTTTAATAAAGTAATCCCAAGTAATTACCTCACCTCCCTTCTGGAGTAAGCAATAAATGTTTGGAAGACTCCCACCAATATTTAGCTTCGCCCTTTAACATGAAAGTAGCCAAAATTACCTTCTGTGTGCCAGGTACATTCATCACCCCGAAGATAGTTTTTGTGTCTCTAACCCAAGCCTCAATTCTAAAGGATCAACAAAACCTGAGAATGCTGGGGGGGGGGGGTCAATTTGATAAACTTATCATACAGAGTATTCTCCTTCTCCCATTGTATTTCTCTTTCTCTTCTGGCCAAAGTCTGCTCCTCCAAGTATTTGGCTTGTTGTTCTGCTATTTGCGTCATAAACATGTTTTGTTATTCCGCCATTAAAGTCATGGCACGAGCCATTTTCTGCATATCTGTAAGTTGTTCAGGAGCCCCCTCTACATTATTTGGATTTTGTTAGTTTACTGTATTTGAGGACTACCCATCCACCCTCTCATGAACATTTGCTCCTTCCATATCTCACTATCTGTCATAAACCATAATTGCAAAAACAAGAATGCGACATTTATATCTAACAAAATGCTTAGTATTTCTCACAAGTTAATATAAATGATCCAGACGACACTATTTCTGCCACTTCCACATCTAGACTTTCTAACCCTAGAATGTAAGAACCTAAAGCTCTGATACCAAGTTGTCACCCCCTAACCCTATTAGGATATAATTAACTAAATAGTTCACAAACCATATTTATTATTCATTTAGTAATCCATATTGAAACAACTACAAGGTTAAAATGCGGAATACTAAAAATCCAATCATTTTAAGGAGACATAATTTAAACAGAACTTATATACCCTTTAACTTAATTACAACTAGTTCAATGTATATAACAAAACTAACAAGACGCAACCACTATTTCCTCAACCTCCTAGACCTGGCAGTGGCAGCTTCAGAACCTGAAAATGTAAATATATAAAACCATGAGTTTAAAAACTCAGTGAATGTACTATATCTCTATATAGAAAAAGTACTATTTTAACATCTTAACATATCAATATATATCCATCTCTGTGGCAAATTAGTCCATATACATATCCGGAGTTAATAAACCCCACATCTCCTGCCCATAGGCAATAATCATATCCATAGGTTTTAATAACCTAGCATCTCCTGAATTGCATAGCAACTCAACATATCTTGACTTTTATAAAGCCATATCATCTCAACATCTTTCGACTTTTAATAAGACATAACATCTCAACATATCATGATTTTAATAAGCCATATCATCTCCATATATTATACAAGCACATCATATCCAAAATCAACCCAGTAAGTACACTCACATTGGGTTGTCAACTAGGTATTCACGTTTCCCTCGGGTGGAGCTGAACTGGGTTAATTTGACCTTACACCTATTAATCCAAATAAATAAGTACTTAATATCAATAATAAGTATTATCTTAACATATCTATGTAACTTTCAATGACTATACAAAAATAATATAATTCTACTCAAGTCACATTCCTTGAAACATGTGTAACGACAAAACCATGGTATACATGTTGATAAAGTTATGGACATTCAACCGTAGGAAATACCTCATAAGGAATTTAAAACTAAACCCAAGTAAATATGAAATCATACTTGTCAATGTAGATACACATGAAACATGTACTCAAAATACTCTTTGGAAAGAGGAGATAACAATATTCTTCTATGGGTTATCCAGTATGGCCTCAAATTATTGTCCTCTATAATCAACCATCCGATATTCATAAATTGTATAAATACAGGTGTCCAAACTTATCAATATTAAAACATATATGAATATACTTTCCAGTACAAGTGATGGTGTAATTTTTCAAGCTTCCTAGGGCAAGCTATGACCATTTCTTCACAACACAAGAAATCTACCCTGCAAGCTCCGCTATTGTTCCTTCAACTTCCAAGAATTTTCATAATTTTTTTTCATCATAACTTTCCATGATTTTCAACCCATTTTTATTAAACATAATTACTAGTAGATAAATAAAGTTTCATAATTTTTTGACCTCATTTTCTATCTCAAAATCTTGACCAAACTAAGGGCATAGCGAAATGAAATATACAAACAGCAACTATATACCAACTTGTAACCATCACTAAGGCCTAACCACAAGGAGTTAAATTCTAATTCTCGAATATGATATGAATATATGAGTCTACTTTCATATCCAATTGGAATTTCTGAATTCAAGTAAGCACCCAAAAATATATGCAAGTTTGAATACAAGGGGTTTCAATACAAAGTAATATGACCTATAAACACCACTTATCTCACATAAAAACCAATACATATTATCACAAAGGATAATGGAATTTTTATCAATAATTCACGATTTATATACTTTGAAATAATTATAATACATGATTAAAACAATAGTACTCACAAAATTATACTTGTGAAACACTTTAAGGATTTTCTTGGAATTTTCCTAGCTTTTCTTGTAATCTTTCTTCCTTAAAACTTATACTTTCTCTTTCCTTAAGCTTAAATATCTCAAAACTGAACCTAGGGATATATTTTCTGAATAAATAATTTAAATGGAGAGGTTTAAGTCGGCTAAGTTTGTCTCCCATGACAACCAATCAAATTAAAACATTTGGTTTACCAAAAGACAATTTACCACTTAAGGGAATGGACATATTTTCCCCTTGTTCGTAAATTCGTCCTAGCTTCTTACTCGGACATCTGTTTGATGAACCGTTTATTTTGATGAAAACCTAACTCATATAGCTAAAACTATATAGTTTTCACTTTGAGTAAATTGTTATATTATAAGGGTCAAAACTAGTCTCCAACCGGAACATTTCTACCGAAAATAACAAAATCTTGTGTTTGGAAATAATTCGACATTTCATGATTTATGAAAGTAGGATTATACTAATAATGATATTTTATCATTAGATATAATAATAACAAATTATTCATACCACATAAGATAAGCATGATTTAAATATGATTTATCATAATTATATCCGTGTTATCATAATTTTTTTCTCCCAAATGAATGCAATCACTGTCATGAAAAGTTTCTTTATTCATCAAGTTGTTCACATATGGAGTACTGTGACTTGTGGCACATGAATCCAGATATCAATTAGTGTCGGTGATAATTTTTAGTGTCAGTGAAAATTTTTGGTGAAGCAAACATATCACCATTTGTGCACACATGTTTGGGGCAAAAACTGAGTTACCATTCGACCCAACAGGTAGTCATCGTCCATTGAAAGAGAAAATAAAAACATGAAAGCATCTAAAAGTGACATGAACAAATTTTCTACATAATTGGCATTGGGGCTTGGTGTATTTACACTAAGACATGCCTTCACGACCTCCACGACAACACATTAAAACCACGACATCCATTAAAAACTCTAGTCGAATTCAGGTTTCCGTTAAAACTTCAAAAATTTTGATGCCAAAGAGTGGAGAATGAATGTTTCCTTGACTGCCGTAGAATTTTTTTAAAACTTCTGTCGCACTGGTTGACAACACCAGAATTACTTGAATATAACTCCTTGAGATACTTTTTAAGGTGACTTTCTTGTTTAAGTAAAGAGAGTCAATTTCAGCAACCGATTATTCATCGGATCTAGAAGTGATAGAGATAGATAAGAAATATATCATATTGTGAAGGAAGTCCCTCAAAGATTGCATCAATGTGATATTTTATCATGAGAATAAGCCAATTGATCAACAAAAGACTTTGTTTTGAGTATTCCATACGTGAGCAGAAGTTTCATAGCCAACCATTCTTATGAGCATTCACCGCGTCATTGATGATAATAATGATGAAAACATGAGTTGATCTTACTGATCCTACTTAATAAATTATTAGTTGATATTACCCTGAGTCTCATCAGATACAGAAAGATATTGCTATGGTAATTCACATCATTAGCAATTAATTGCTGCGATTTATGGCCACGAATGGAAGCACTTACCTATTGGCGCCACAACAGATAATTGTTCTCATCAAGTTTTGAAAAAATAGAGTGTGAAAGAAAAGGGAAGTAGAGGAAGTCGAGTGTTTGAATTGGTTCCAAGAAAAACATAAAACTAACAATTAAAAAAATATTACAATGGTTGAAATGTGAAGGGTAAAATGAGGCATATTGCATTAAACTCCAGCCATAGCTTCTTTATTCGTATACCTTCAAGACTATAGCAATTCATTTACCTTCAAGCCTATAGCTTCTACTGGAAATCAACCATTATATAATTATAGGCAATGTTTTTTGAAATGCGAGTACTACTATGTAGTCTTCAACATTATAATCTGCTTAGTTACCATTAACAAACTTCCCAACAATATTATATATATGCATACGACGAGTTAATTGATGCGTACGACGAGTTAATATAACAATATTGTAAATTTTATTTTATTTGTGTCCATTGACAAATATCAAAAGTGATTAAAAGTTCTAATACATTCAACACAAAGATTCAAACTAATTTGAAAAGTGATGTCAAGTAGTCACAGTAAAATTAATGATCAAAAGTAAGTGAAAACAAAGATTACAACAATAGAAGTTTAGGGCAACATAATACTTGGACATTGAACATGTGTAAGAAGAAGAAAAAAAGTTCAGCCCACTCTTGGAAGATGTCATGAATATAATTAGAATATTTGCCTTCCAAAAATTACATGAATATAATTTGAATATTTGTCATTAATATAATTAGAATATTTTCCTTCCAACTAAATACTTGGAGCTCGTCATCATACAAAAAATTAGAATATGAAATTTTGAATATTTTCCTTCCAAAAATTACAAACCTTAAATTAAGGAGGGCCTGGAAATAGGAATAGAACTAATATACCGAACTAAAAATTAGTGAATAGATTCAGAGAAAATGAAATAAAAATTCTGTCAATCGACACAATAGTGCTTCCGACAAAGATAAAGTATCCACTAAATGTGTAAGATAATCGTTCTTAGACATTCAGTAATCAGGTATAAGAAAAAGACAGGTTTTAGGAGGAACTTGCACTATATTCCGTCAAAATCAATATTCCTTTAAGAACGGGATGAGCATATTACATTAGCAGGGTTGATTTATCATTGAAAAACTGGGAAAGGGATGAGCGCATTATCAAAAGCAACAACTTCTCTACTTTCAATACCAATCGTTGTCATTTCATACTAATTACATTATCCGGACTGAATTATCATTGAAAAAATAGGAAAGGGATGATCACATTATATATGGGAAATTAAAAGAATACAACATAAATAAGAGAAGCGACTGAGCTCACCATGGCATTTTTTCAAGCACTTGGCATTCAATAACGAAAAATGTCAAAATTTCAAGGTCTTTAAATGATGCTTATAAGGGCATGAACATAACTGACAGTTTACAAATAGTATACAGGAAATCATCCTTAAAAGACTAAATTAATTCATATGAACTTATACATAGAAACCAAATATAGTTCTCACAAGGTCCATGTGAGATCCCCTCATACATCATTAATAAACTTAATCCCTAAAATTAAGGAGGCTAACCATCAAGAATAAATTAATCAACTGACATATACTTCTAAAATCACATTGTCAAAAGAAATACTAATAAGAGAAGTTAGAAAAAAAATGTAAAATTATAGCATCCATTGAGTCAAAAATCCATATAAAACATTCATCGAGTAGAAAATGCATATAACTCCTTAAGATAATAGAGCTTAGCAAATACATACAACTTATAAAACAATCATTAAGATGAATTTCATATCAATATCAAACACATACAACATATAAAACATTCATTAAGATAATAGAGCTTAGCAAATAGAGATAAAAACTTCAATAAAATTCACGAAAAGCTTACAGTTACAGCATCAATACGAAACAAATTTAAAATTTCAATGAAATTCATTCCAAGTAAACATTAATGTGTGTGATTGACATATATGGTGAACTAAAACTGGTAAATGGTAATGATTTCAAATGCTAAAAAGATAATATACCATTCAATATCTAGCTACTAATTTCTAGCGGAACCATTGTCAAATAAACTTTTTCCCCAATTTTGGAACTGTCAAAACCTAAAACATGCATTTTAGCACCAATAAATAATACCTAAAATGGACAAAAAAGGGGGAACAATCTATAAATAGAATAAAAGGAGTAAACCTATTTAGGCTGTTCCAAGTACAATCAGTAACATGCAAAAGAAAAAATAAACAACAAAACACAAAAAATGATTAGATCCCAACACATAAGCATACATTTAAACATAAACATCCATGTAAACAAATATAAAACAAAATGAATAAAATCCAAATAGATCTTAACCAAAATCAAAATGAACAAAGTCCTAAAATAAACCCTAAATACAGTGTATGTGGTTATCTAAACAAAGAGAAATGGAAAGAGTCTAACAAAGGGAAATCACGTGTATGTGAAAATAGGGTTCTTGGATAAGAGAAAGGGCGAGAGATGGAGGGAGACAGGTGAGTGTGTACGTGTAAGAGTGTGAGATATCCATTTGAAACCTTTGAACCATAAATTTCCCCTAAGATCCATTCTATAGAGAGAGCAAAAAGATTTACCTTTTGATTGCTAAAGAACAAATGGAGAGAGAGAAAGAGAGAGAGTGAGAGGAGAGTTATACGATTGATAGAGAGAGAGAGAGTAGTGTACTCGGCTAGTGTGTGAAAGCTTCCAATGTGTTAATTTCCTATTCTATCCATGTATTTGAATTTTGAGTAAAAGGAGAAAAGGAAAAGAAGGGTATTAAAAGAGGGGGAAACCAAATAGTTAAGGGACAAATATCGTAATTGGGGTATTTTAATCTCAACCATTAGATTGTTGCCTTGGTGGACAAATTCTAGCCCCTAATTAAGTTATCAACTTATTGAATAGTAACAAAATTCTACTCGTTATTATATATATATATTCAGTTGGTATTCACACAACCTAATTACCTTCATTCGTATGTAGTATATATCACTAGAATACTCACCGTACTTATTATTTTATGATTGTACTCACTATCGTATTAATCCAAGTATTACTCTCTATTCTAAATGCCCTAGTTAACCCTTACATGATTTCAGTGGCTAATCCAATCATAACTTACTAGTCTATAAATTAAACTCATTTGAACTTCCCGTAACTCATTCTCGTTCTCTCGAATTAACTACGTCACAATTTGTATATGTTGAATCATTGCCTTAATTCTTTCATTAAGTGTAACAACCCCCATTTTCTCACGTAAATGTTGGTCAGGCACGATACGCCGAAGATGCGGCTTGTCGATCAATTAATACCATCCTCAACTAAACAACACAAACTCAAGCCCAAACCTGACGGTGAAAAATGAACGGTCAGCGTCAACATCTACATATCGTAGGTGACGCCTCCACATAGTACCTATATGACCTACACATTGTCAAACTCACCTATGTCAACCTGTGGTACACGGTCCAAAAGCGCGAACCCTCGAGCTGATACGACAGTCCACTGGTATGTCCACACAAATATATAATAATACATATTATTATCCCATATAATATGTAAAGGTAATTACTCCATAATCCATAACATTTTTCCATTTATTAATAATTTACCATCTAATAAATTATTAATTCCATTCCATAAATAATTATGTAATCAACTAGTTAATTGTATCTTTCTCTGTTTAATGCGGGCACCTCTGTACTTTTAATAAATTCTTTATTTTACTCAAACCTGGTTCCACCCACTCACCTGGACTCACAAAAATACGCACAATCAAAATTACAAGCCCTCATTAATATTAATATCCTTCATTAACATTATTATTCCCAAAACTTCCATTTAACCCTTTTTAACTCATATATAATAACCTAGACCCCCTATAAGTCATATACGGTAGACCCAACCCCATTGTCATCTAAACAACACAAGCTCAGGCACAAACCAAGTAGAAAATCCACACACGTCGCTCAAACGATGCAACAAGTCGTTCACGCAATATGATATGTCGTTCGAACGACAGGTGTCATCGTTCTAACGTCCCCTCGACTCCTACCTCACGCTGATTATCCCACACTCTTTTTCCCAGATTAAATTTTAATAACCAAAACATTATACACGAACCCCATAAATTTATCTCTACAACTCTATGCTCACTCCCTAACAAAATTAATACTCAATTTAGATTTTTAATGACTCAACCTTCTCGAAATGAGTTCCAACCAAATTTAATTCGTATTAAGGGAAATTAATTAGGGGATCTACATCAGCTTTCAGTCCAGGATTTTATAGTGACGTACTTTACATCAATAATCAAATACTCCTAATTTTTACTATAAAAACCCTAAGGATTCTACCACCAACTTTAATATTTACGACACATAAATTTCTGGGGCAAATTGAAGACAAAAATCAGTCCACTACATGTATTGTTCGTCATTTAAATCAATCAAATTCAAACCTAATTTCCATAAATTTAATGGGTCATTACATGCATAAAGAATTATAATGAAAAACATAAATTAATCAAGAGAATTCTTGCCTTAAAATCTGTAGAAGAGAAGCCCCTTGAAAACCCCTGATTTCTTCCTTTGTTCCTAGCGTTTTTTCCCTCTTTTGGTGTTTCTCACTCCCTCTCCCATAACTGATATTTTAGGTTTTGTGGAAAGATAAAGGGTGAGTGGTTTACCCCCACTTAAACACTAAATAAAAGGCTAATTTCGAGTTGAGCCTAAAACCCAACTTTTGGACCCTCAAATCGACCCGAATCCATAAATCAACTAGCCCAAAAGTTCCCAAACCTATACACTATTGACCCGTGCCCATTTTTAAAGGTATAAAAACACATAAACGAGCCTTTAATGTTCCCCAAATGCGTCTCAACTATTTCTATTTCACTTAGATAATTTATTATGTTAAAATGACACGCGTCTATAAATTTATTTATGTGTGGTTTACTTTTCACCAGTAAGCCCATTATTTCAAGTTGAGTTTTATTTTTATATAATCATGAAGAAATGTTTATTTAAATTAAAATTTTACTCGTTTAATCTAATTACTCCCAATTTAAGTTATTCTTAAAAATAAATCTGAAATCATTAAATTCATTTATGTCGTAATATTCTATTCAAAAAAATTATGGGGTATTACGTTAAGACTAAGTCATAATTCCATCATAGGCTTATTGTAATATAACTATTCTCTCATTATATTTTAATCAAGTCCCAAAACTTTCCCGACAAAATTATGGGAGTTCTAAGCTTAAAAAGGTAAATTTGACAATTCTGGGCAAACCGAATCGATTCGCCGTAGGGCCGAATCGATTCGTTTTATACCAGATCGTCTTCTTCGTTGGTTTCTTAGGGGTTTTCACTATTTTCATATACATAACTTGATTTTTTGTCCACCAAATTCAAAACCAATTATGCCAAACCTTTTATACATGCATTATGATGATTTCTAACATAATTTTAACATCAAAACATTACGATTCCTTTTCAAGAACGAATTAAATCATTTAATCATCAAAACAACTAGATTTCAGCGTTCTTCCTTAATATTTAACATAAACCCATATTTAATTCGTGGTGGTAATCACATATCCTCTAATTTCAAATCCTCCACATATGTTAAATCATACTACATGAATTTTCCTAGCCATAACAAGAGTTTAATTCATTCTTATCTTCCAAGAACAACAATTTAATCAAAATAATTGAAACCCTAGCCACATGGGTATTATAACTTCAAAATAACTTTTATATAAACACTTGACTCTTAAAGTATGATCTTATTTCTTGATTTGTGTGATTGATTGATTGTTTTCTCCTCAACTCCTCACTACCAAGTTTATAAGGGTGCAAGAACACTCCTTAATTCTTCAAGAACCATCTCCTAAACTTCAAGAATGGGTTTGTGACACCCCGCCTAATTAAACATCAGGTGATCAGGCCTTCATTAAATTAAAACAGGTTTCTCAAATGGTTCATTCTTAGCATCACCGTCGAAAACTTTTTAATTACTAATCCCCTAAGTAAAATTAGACCGGTGCCAAATTTTATCTTTCATTAAAACATATAAATCAACCAAACCGAACAAAGTACAAATAATCATGTACTGTAATTCAAACAACAAAGTAAAAGTACAACACAACAAAAGTATTACCGAAGAAACCATCGGCTAAAAAAAAATCCCAAACAATCAATAGAATAACCACTAGTCTGAATTTAACATTTGAGACTAATACCGGACAACAAGTCCATACATAGAAGAGTGCGAGATCCTGTGCTAGATCTGAATGAGAGATATCGTCTAGTCAAATCCTATAAGCATCCACTGTACTACAGCTCCGAGTCTGGAATGGAATCATCACACATGGCGTCCCTGTGGCTGGACACCTAAAAGGTTTTAAAAATATTTTTATAGCAAGAGTTAGTACTCAAAACATTTTGAAAATATTTAGCAAGCGTTTATCACAATATAAAATGCGGTTATTTATTACACATGTTAGGTTCTCGTAAACTCTCTTGAGTTAACTCACCCCTCATCTTTTGTGCACACCTAACGTTCTACACTAAGTTTATCTAGCCATACTTCTCAAGCTAACTAAAACCAAAGTAGTGAACTGAACTTATCTGTACCCAAGTTCCAGTACCGCCCATACAGTACAACCGTTTTACCAACATCTCGCGTATTTAAATAATTCCCAAGTAACATTTAATCTATGTTATTTCTCAAGACTTCTCGTTTAGTTTCACTACTAAAATTACTACAGTTCTCACAATTGTTAACTTTCCCACTTATGTAATTAAGTTTCACTACATAACTTACCATTTCAGTATGTATCTTTAAATACATACTATATATCAATAAACTAATACACGGAAGTAAAATATCTTCAAGTATATATATTTCACACATAATATATACTAAATATCAGTCATTACTATATTGCCCTTTTTATACACGTAAAGGACTCTTGGTTCAGAATGATTCATCGACCCCAAGTAAGAATTGGTTCGGAATGATACATCGACCCCAATTATTTTTAAAATTATGTATATATACACATATTCTGGTTCGGGACGCTCTCATCGCGACCCCAGTTCAAAGTTTGATTCGGCATTTCTCATCGACCCCAAACACATAATAACATGTTAGTTCGGAATGTCTCATCGACCCTAACATAATTAATTTAGGTATAATCTCCCTACCTAAAAGATCACATAATTCAGTAGGTACATGCCCGACCTATTAATCATATACGTACGTAATATTTTAATCTCATATATCTACCGTAAAATATTCACTTTACGATTTATCTCATTAATCGTATTTATTTGAGTATTCACACAACTCTAAGGGTCCTAGTTACCCCTTACATATAATTTCAGTAGTTATTTCTTACCCTACTGGTCTATTACTTAAATTGAATTTACTTCGCCCCATAACTCAATTTCCGAAGTCCCCGATACTCTACTAAATCGGATTATTCTCCTCGGTCCGTAATCCAAGCCCTACACCCAATGGACTTATTGGACCTCAACAATATACCTATTGGTCTTATTCTTACTCCCAAATAAGTATAATGTAAATCCTAGAATACTCATTCATTCCCGAACTCAACGAAGGATTAAACACAAAATTTTCAGAAAACAGCTTTCGTCGATCGATCGACGGCTGGGTTCGATCGATCGACATAGTCGATCGATCGACAGTCCGAGATCGATCGATCGATCAAACAGGGGCAGACAAAGTCTTCTTCTTCGTTAAGATTTTTCCTCCATTAACAAATCTCCAAACTCCATTATAGTCCACCAAACTGTAACCCAATGATCCTAACATATTTCCACATATACTAGGACAGTTTCTAACGTGTCAAATACATCAAAACTCCAATTACTTTAAAGAATTAATGAATTAAAACCCAGAATTTCTTGAAACCCTAGTTATGGTGTTCTTCCCATATTATCATTCGAAATACATATTTTTATTCCGAAAATCATCAAGTCTATTCTGAATATTAATTCTCTACATAGTTTAAATCATTCTACATGCGATTCCTATCCCAACATGCATAAATATCATCTTTCTCCAATCAAAATATTGATTTAAACCAAACTATTCAAAAACCCTACACATGGGTATTATAACTTTGTAATTTGCAATAAACAACTTGCCTTATGATCAGTAGGGTCTGATTTCGTGGTTCTTGTTGATGATTGATGATCTTCATCCCTCAATCCTTCTTCCCCAACAAGTTGATGGTAGGAATCCCTTTGAATCCTTCCCAAATCTTCTTTTTGCTTTAGAAAGTTGTGCCTCTCTTCTCTCTAATGGTATTGGTGTTGTCATGGGTGTTCTAACCCTAATTCATCTATCATACGGCTGATATAAAACTCTCAATTTCGTAGGTCTACATACCCTCTTATGTTAAAAGATTAAAATTCCCCCGAACGGTCTCGGTTTAGCCCAAAATTACCCCGGGACTCAACTAGTACCCCCGGGTATACTATTTTGACTAATTTGACCCTTCCGGACTCTTTGGTGACCTCTAAATTATCATTTGAGTCACTTAAAAAATATTACTCGTTCTCCCCCCAACGCTATCTATACGCGATAAGTAACTATTTACCACTCGCACTAAGTAAATAAAATGATGTAATATATACCGGTATTTATCTTTCGATTAATACACCATAATTACAATTTTAAATAAAGCTCTTTAAATTACTACTCTTACGTAATTTAAATCAAGCCGATATTTTCTCATTTAATTCTCCAATCTAATTAAATGGAATATTTGGAATATTCAGAAATACGATTAATACACCATAATTACAATTTTAAATAAAACTCTTTAAATTACTACTCTTACGTAATTTAAATCAAGCCGATATTTTCGCATTTACTTCTCCAATATAATTAAATGGAATATTTGGAATATTCAGAAATACGGGGTATTACAGGGTCCCCTTCCTTCTCTAATGGCTGCTCTAGGTTTTCTATTTCTCCAACCCAAGCCTTCAACCCTACCAGCTGATAGAGGGTTTGTAAACTCCTAGATCTAATTACCCTCAGCTACCAAAAGATAAAAATGCCGCCGAATGATATCGGTTTAGTCCAAAATTGCCCCGAGACCCAAACACTACACCCGAATATACTAATTTTACTATTTGGATCCTACCGGAGTCATCCGTGACCTCAAAATCATTATACAAGTTACTCAAAAAAAATATCCTATCTCGACCTCAATTTAGTCTACACGCGACTCTCGGTTGAGATAATTTTCAATTGCGCCAATATCGCTCGCTATGACGGGTAATAATTTCCATAATTAATTTACTATTCACTTAGTGAATTCAATTCATAATATTAATCATCATTTCTCTCTTGCTGAATATTTAATAAATTCGTTATTATTTAATTTATTTAAATTACGTCACTCATGTAATTTAAAACAATACTGAATTAATTAATTTCCAAATACGCAGAAATACGGGGTATTACAAAAGCAATCATTTTTTAAAACAAATACTATATATGAGTCATGCATTTTGGACTCAAGAACCTAATCCCACTCTCTCTCTCTCTCTCTCTCTCTATATATATATATATATATATATATATATATATATATATATATATATATAAATAGTAAAAAAAATATTTTTGAGCAGATATTTTTGTGTGATATTTAAACATTTCAATGGATTTATATAACAAAAATCAACTCAAAAACCTTTTTTTGCAGTTTTTAAAAAATCAGTTAAACTTTCGCTGCTTTTAAGTACTTTAAAAAGTGCAAAAGTTTGACAATTTTTTAAAAAATAGGAAAAAAAAGTTTTTCTAAGTTGATTTTTTATATGGGTCCATTTAAATGTTCAAATATCACATAAAAAATCAACTAATTTATTTTTTTAATATTTAAAAAAAATTGGTGTGCATCAGTACGTTTGCAAACTTAGTATGCACAGGAGGTTGTCTCTCTCTCTCTCTATATATATATATATATATTTATATATATATATATATATATATGTGGAGGCAATTATTATGCAACACAAATAAATATGAAAGAGGTGACAACCAAGAAAAAACAAATAAAAGGCCAATCACACAACAACGGGAGTACGTGGTTCAGCAAAGAAGTGCCTACGTCCACGGTGGTTTAGTCAGTGTTATTTCTCTATATTCTGAAAAGTAAGTACAGAGAATACAACTTCCTCTTTGCCCCGGACTTGGGGTTTAATTTATACATGTATGTGTTGGAGTAGTGGGGGTGATAGGTTCCTCTTTATTAGCCATCTCCCTTTCATGGGATCGTGTTCCCCCACAACTTCTCTTCATGGCATCGTGGAGTAAATGGATGAGTACCAGAGGTAATGGGCCTGGGTTTTGGGCCGCTGAGGAGGGGCTACTCGTCCAGGCCTTATGGTGATAGAATCGGGGTACCCACAATTGCCCCTAAATTTGTTGGGCCGTTCTTATGGGTCCGATGAATTTAAATGATCAGCAATGATGGTTGATTTCTTTGAAAACTGTGAGGCTGCTTTGGCGGCACCCGTTTCGCTATCCGTGCGTTATGATTAGTTTTGAAGGCTTGTTGGAATAAGACACATTTTCTCTTCGTCGTTCCAGCTTTTCCAGCAATCTTCTATCTTCTGAGAACTCTTGAGTTTTGTATCTTCTGTTTTCGGTCTCCACTCTCGTCGCTTCTTCGCCTTTTGATCTGATCTTCTGTCCTGTAAGTCTTTCGTGCCCTTTTTCTTGAGTTTATAGTTTTTCTTGTATTTTTCCAATGGCGAAGATTGGAGATAGGTCGGTAACTGAGTTTAGAAAATTCTACGGTATTCCTGAGTGGGTAGAGATTGAGTGTTGTGCCTCGCCGCCTAGGAACGTTAGGGACATAGAGGATGCACATTGGATTCACGTCCTGTTGCTCTCCCAGGGAGGTCTTACCTTTCCCCCTAATGGCTTGTTCCTGCACTTTTTTAGTTATTTTTGTATTGTGCCTGCACAATGTTCGCCTAATGTATGGAAAATAGTGAATGGTGTGCACAGGATAAATCAACTGTACGGCACAAGGTTAGGGCTTGCCGAGGTCTGCTTTTGTTATTCTTTTTCTCATACGAGTTCAGGTGTTCTGTACCTTAAGGCTAGGAGCCCTGATAGGGTGTTGGTAGTAAATTTACCTGATTCCCATAAGGACTACTGACAAGAAGGGTTTCTCGTTAGGAACTGGCAATACTCCCCTCAATTTGAAGGGTCGAGGTCTGAGAGGTTCACTATTCCCTTTTATGGGGAAGAATATATAAGTAGATGTTGTATTATTGTTTCAACCTTTGCGGACTTTGTGATTTCTCTAAATCTCCTTGCTTTCTCTTTTTCAGCGAAGATAAAGAACTTGGAGCCAGCTCTCAGCGAGGTTCGTATCTCGGAACTGGTGAAAGCTTGGAACATCAGGGAACCTTTGGGTGACGGCGAGCATCCTAGGTCTGCTTCTTTTCTGCTTGAATACAAGAACACAGGCTCCAGTTTCATAGCCCGACCTGTGGAAAGTGTTCCGGACTTTGACTCTTCCGAAGAGATTTCAGCTGAGCCCATCCAATTGGACGAGGAGGAGAGCAGCTCGGAGAGCGAGCCTGCAGGTGTTGTGAGTAACTTGGGTGGAGGCAGTGCTGATAGTAGAAGTTCATCGAGTACTACCAGCAGTCCAGGTGAAGAAATGCCTCCCAGGAAGAATCTAATCCGGGATGATGATGATGATGATGATGTGCTTCTTGCACAGAGGTCCAAAAAATCGAAGACTGTCTCCGGGGCCATAGCTACTGGTTCTCGGCCTCCCTCTCAAGAGCAAGAGAAGAAGAAGAGAGAGGAGGAGCAGGCGAGGGAGAGGGAGAAGAAAAAGGAGGAGGAGAGGAAGAAGGTAGAAGAGAGAAAGATGAGGGAGAAAGAGAAGGAGGAGGAGAGGAGGAAGATGGAACTGAGGACCAAGACTGGTCAAGCCTTGGTCCCAGTATCTGCTTTGCCTGAGGGGGCTTCGGTGGCCACCTCTCCTCAACTCGCCCCTGCGCTGCTTGAGAGGGCAGTCCTCCCTGCAGATGGCGAGAGGGCGTCAGGGTCTGATCAACTGGCCTTGCAAGCTAGCCAGAGGCTTGCCTTGGTAAGGTTTCTTTTCTACTTCCCAACTTCTTCTAATCTGTTTTGATGGTTTCTTCTTTCTGATCTTTCCCTTGTTTTCTGCAGTTTGTGACTGACTTCGCTGTGCTCTATCGCTCTCGCGACGAGCTATTGAGAAGGAACAGCGAGCTGGAGCAGCAGAATTCTACTATAGTGGCCAGGGGTTCTCAGCTGGAGGCCGATCTGAAGGCTGCTGGTGCGGCTCGAGCTTCTTCTGCCTTGGCCCTTGCTAATTCTGCTCGCGAGAGAGATAATGCTGTCAGGGAGCTCGGCGAGCTGAGGAAGTCGTATGAATAGGTCTGCTCTAGCAAGCTGGACCTTGTGGAGAAGAACAGGGTTCTCGCCGAGCAGATGGAAGCGGAGAAAGCCCAGGCAGCCACTGTTAAAGAAGATTCATACAATTCTGGCTGGGCTGCTGCGTATGAAGACGTCGAGGTTTAGATAGGCTATATCAGCCGTCTGAACTTCAAGAAGGGGTGGAACAAGGCCCTTGTTGCTGCTGGGGTGGATGTTGAGTCCCCACTTTTTGACGAACATGATCCAGGGCCCAAGCCAGTTGTGGATGAGGAGCCAGCCCCAACTGCTGAAGGGGTCAATCCCGCTTCTCAGGCGACTCTTGCTGATGCTTCCGTGGTCGAGGGGGCAGTGCACACCTCTGCAGAGGGTGACGCCCCTGCTGATGCTGACAAGGACAAGGGTCCGTCCACCGAGGTTGCTAAGTGATAGGGTTTCTTTATAATTTTTTTCTTTTTTGTTCTGATGTAGCCTCGCTCATTATCAATAAAAAGGCTTCGTTTTTGTTTATGCTGATTTCTTTTTGTTCTATTCCTTTCTTTTTTACTTGTAGTTGGTTGATGCTGATGAATATATCCCTGCCACTTCACATCTGGGTAGGACTCTCGGTCCAAATGCGAGTCCTGCTGTTCGCCAGGCCTTCGCTAGACTCTGCCGGTTTGCTAAGTTAAGTAACAAAAAATACAAGGATCAGCCTGAGCTGGTGGCCAAATTGAAGGACAGGCTCCAGGAAATGGAAGAGATCGGAGCTTCAGTGCAAGAAGAAGTTAGCGAACTGAGAGCCAAGTTACTGGAGGCCACCGAGATCAATCAAGTCGTGGAGTTTCTTCAACGGGAGAATGACGACCTGAGGCGGGAGGTCTCGAGGCTTAAGGAGCATTTGCCGAGCACTGCTCCGGCAGTCCTACAAGGTTCTTCCTCATCGCGAGCTGCTCGACCTCCCCTCCCACGTGCTGGTAGGAGTACACGGGGTAGGAGTAGGGAAGTTGAGGAGCAGCGTGAGAGGGAAATAGAGGAGCTACGCGGTGATGTCCGGCGAGCTTACGTAACTGCTGCTGGGCTCCAGAGGGACGTCACCCGACTGCAGCATCTATTCAAGAAGGGCCCTCGCCAAGTGTGGACTGATGGCTATGATCAGGGTTGGTTCGATGCTCCCACGAGATTATCAGAGTTCGAGGAGCTTTCCTTCATCAGGGGGTGGTTGAGTGCTCTCAGAGAGCTGCAGGTCCCAAGGAATTCGATATTGTGGTATCGGCATGAGATGTCTCCGTCTACTCTGATGCCCAATCCATTCAGGCGAGATGACCGATGGATTCCTATCGATGCTATTCCTCGGCGGCTACTGGAGTTGGACACAAATGAAGTTGTTGAGGAACTCGATCCTGCCCCTGATGACGGGAGGAGAGCTAAGGTTGATGACTACCTTGCTCGGAGGCTTCCCCCTTCTTGATAATTTGTTTTTTAATAATTGTAAATGCTTTGGGCGAACCTTTGCCGACTAAACATGTACTATTATTGTTTGTAAATAGAAAAGATTAATGGAAAGTTTGAGTTTTCGGCGATTTTGCCGACTAAACGTGTTTATCCAATCTCTGTTATATTTTTGCAGCTTCACAATCTTTATCTTGTCATGTGAGTGTCCGCCCAGTCCAGTATTAAGAATACCATTGTGCTCTCTCTTTACCTTTTAGGTCGTGTCGTCACACTCCCTTAGGTCTAAGAGGGGCAATTGGCGAGGACACACCTGTTTTTGGATGTCTTCATCCCGTTAGGATTTTGTTTAACCAAAATAGGTTTGATGCCTAAGAATATTCTGTAGGGCTTCATATATTGCCATGGGCAATGCTAAGAGGTCTGTCGTGCTTCGTGACGATGACCTGAGGAGGGGTGTTCCCCTGCTATGTCAACTATGATACCTGTGATTTGAAAAGGATGTGTAATAAGATATAATTGTTACTTTTTTAGAGAGTAATTAACTGAGAGATTCTTATTGGTGAATAGAGAAATAAACTGTCTTTCCCCAAAATGAGTACAATAAAAGATCTAGCAATAGAACTCCTAAAAGTAGAATTTCTTGAGATTAGTTGCGTTCCATGCTCTTGGTATCTCTCTGCCCTCCATCGTTTTCAAATGATAGGCACCTTGGAGATCGTCTCTAATTATCTCATAAGGTCCTTCCCAGTTTGGGCCCAGTTTACCATCTGATGGCTTCACTGTGTTGCCCAGGACCTTTCTTAGGACATAGTCTCCAACTTCGAACTTCCTCGGATTGACCTTTTTGCTGTAGTGCTTCGCGAGCTGTTGCTGATAACTCGCTAGTTTTACTAGGGCAAGTTCCCTGCGCTCGTCGGCCAAGTCGAGTTCAGCGAGCAGAGCCTGATCGTTCTGATTTTTCTCGATAAGGTCGGATCTCATTGTAGGCAATCCTGCTTCTAATGGGACGACCGCTTCCATACCATATGCTAGTGAGAATGGCGTCTGACTTGTGGCTCGTCTGGGAGTCATTCTGTATGCCCATAGGACATGTGGTAGCTCGGTAGTCCACGCGCCTTTTGTTCGTTCTAACCGCTTTCTTAATCCAGCGATCACTGTTTTGTTGGAAGCCTCAGCTTGTCCGTTGCTCTGAGGATAAGCTACCGAGCTGAAGTGGTGCCTGATCCCGTGTTGGTCGCAGAAGTCCTGAAAGGGGCCACTCTCGAACTGTGTTCCATTATCAGTGATGATGGTTCTGGGGATCCCGAATCGAGTGATTATATTTCTCCATATGAACTTCATCATGTCAGCATCTCGGATGTTCGCCAGTGGTTCTGCCTCGATCCATTTGGTAAAGTAATCAGTTGCGACCAACAGGTATTTGCGATTGCCGGCAGCGGTGGGCAGTGGTCCCACGATGTCCATTCCCCACTGGACGAAAGGCCAGGGGCTGGTCAGGGATTTCAATTCGCTGGCAGGCTGGTGGACCATGGGGGCGTGAAGCTGGCATTTTAGGCATTTTAGGCATTTGCGGACATAAACTGCGGAGTCTCTTTGCATATATGGCCACCAGTAACCTTCCTTCATTGCTCGGAAGGCTAGAGACCTTCCTCCGACGTGACTTCGGCAAATTCCTTCGTGGAGCTCGTGGAGCTCGTGAAGCACTGTCTTGACATCGCCTGGGTGGACGCATCTAAGGTAGGGGCCGGAGAAAGATCTTTTATACAAGTCGCCTCCCGTGGATAAGTGAAAGCGAGCAGCTTTGATTCTTATCTGGTGGGCAGTCCTCTTATCCTCTGGGAGCGTTCCGTTTTTCAAATAGTCTCTCAAGGGATCCATCCAACTAGGGGCGGTTCCAATTGGAGTATTTGTTTCGCTTTTGTCAGCTCGCAGTTGGGGTGAATGCTCGGGCAGCTAAGGAAATTGATGGGGATTATCCTTTTAAGGCTGGAATCAACTGCCGAGCTTAGGGCTGCCAAGGCGTCAGCGTGGCTGTTCTGCCCCCTGGGAAACTGTTGGATGTCGATTTCTTCAAAGTTCGTCATCAAGTTTCTTACCAAGAAGAGGTAGGCTGCCATCCTCTCATCCTTCGCGTTGTAGTCTCCACTTATCTGATTGGAAACTAGTTACGAGTCTCCGAATACCTGTAAATGCTTTGCTCCTAGAGTTTGCGCCCTTTGGAGACCTGCAATTAAGGCTTCGTATTCTGCTTCGTTGTTGGAGGCTGCAAATCCCAGCCTGATTCCTTGCTCGAGGACTGCATTTTCTGGAGTGATGAGAACAATTCCTACTCCTGCCCCCTTTGAGTTGGAGGCTCCATCAACGAATAGCTTCCAGCTTCCCCCTGTAGCCCGGCTGTTTTGTTCTGTTGGCTTAAGCTGGTCGAGAGGTTCTTCGCTCGTGAATTCAGCTATGAAGTCAGCGAGGATTTGACCCTTGATAGCTGTCCTTGGTTGAAATTGGATGTCAAACCGGCCGAGCTCGACTGACCACTTAGACAGTCTGCCTGACAAATCCGCCTTCCTTAGGACAGCCTTGAGTGGGTGTGATGTAAGGACGATGATCGTGTGAGCTTCGAAGTAATGCTTTAGTTTCCTCGAGGACATTACTAGGGCGAATGCGAGCTTTTCCAATGGCAGGTATCGCTGCTCGGCGTCTAGTAAGGTTTTGCTCGCGTAATAGACTGGATGTTGGATCCCTGTGACTTCACACATTAGCGCTGAGCTGATAGTATGGCTGGATACAGAGAGGTAGAGGTACAAAGGGTCCATTTGATGTGGCATGACGAGCAGTGGTGGGGAGCTTAGGTAGGATTTGAGAGCAATCTGGGGTCCATTCTACCATTTTGCTGCCTTTTAAGAGTTGGAAGAAGGGCTTGCATCTCTCGGAGGATTTAGAAATGAAACGATTTAGAGCAGCGAGCATTCCAGTGAGCTTCTGTACATCGCGAATTGTGCGAGGAGGTTGCACCCGTTTAATTGCCTCAATCTGGTCCGGATTTGCCTCTATGCCACGCTTGCTGACCAAATACCCAAGGAACTTTCCTGACTGGACACCGAAGGAACACTTGCTCGCGTTGAGTTTCATTCGGTATTTCCTGAGGATTTCGAAGGTACTTGCCAGGTCAGAAAGGTGGTTTCCTTTCTCCTTGCTTTTGACGAGCATGTCGTCGATGTAGACCTCCATCGTGTTTCCCATCTGTTTTTTGAACATTTTAGTAACCAGCCGCTGATAAGTTGCCCCTGCATTTTTTAGCCCAAAAGGCATGACCTTGTAACAGTATAAACCAACCGTCGTGATAAACGCCGTTTTATCCTGATCTGGGGCATATAAGGGAATCTGGTGATAGCCTGAGTATGCGTCCAGGAAACTCATTCACTCGTGAGCTGTAGTGGCGTCTACTAGTTGGTCTATTTTTGGAAGAGGGAAGCTATCCTTGGGGCAGGATTTGTTGAGTTCAGTGAAGTCTATGCAAACTCTCCACTTACCGTTGCTTTTTGGAACTACCACTGGGTTGGATAACCATTTGGGGAACTGCACTTCCCGTATGGATCCTGCATCCAGCAGTTTTTCGACCTCCTGTTCTATTGCTTTGGCTTTCTCGGGAGCAGTTCGTCGTGCCTTCTGTGCTATCGGCTTGAATGTGGGATTGACGTGCAACCGATGGCAGACCATATTGGGATCGATTCCTGGCAGCTCGTAGGGTTCCCAAGCGAAAACATCTATGTTGCTTCTGAGTAAGGTTAACAAATCCTTTTGCTCTTCGTTAGTGAGTGAGGTCCCGATCAGGAAGACTCTGTTGTTGTCGCCTTCCCTAGCAATTACTTCTACCAGGTCTTCTACAACCCGTTCGGAGGGGAGGAGCCTGGTCTCTTCCACTCCGGGCCTTCCATATTTTAATTGCTATTTGGAAGGGATTGCACCTTCCTCCACTTTCTTGCTGGTTCGAACGTCTTTTTTCTCTGGCTTCGGTCGGATGGCCGCTATGAAGCACTTTCTCGCCATCGCCTGGTCGCCATGTATCTCCATCACTCCCCGCTCGGTGATATATTTGAGTTTCTGGTGGTAGGTCAAGGAGACTGCCTTCATTGCATGAAGCCATCCCCTGCCGAGGATGGCTTGATACGGTGAATCGATGTCGACCACTAAGAATTCGATCATTTTCGAAACACTCCCAGCGAGCACTGGTAGTACTATCTTGCCCAAAGGCATGGTCATTTTTCCAGCAAAGCCGACTAGAGGGACAGTGGTTCCCTTCAGGTCGGCGATGTCCAACTTCAATTTTCTGAACAGGTCGATGTACATTACTTCGGATGAGCTTCCTTGATCGACGAGCAGCCCCGTCGATATCAAAGTTGGCTATCCTGAGTGTAATGACTAAGGCATCGTGATGTGGGGTCCTCACTCCCACAAGATCTTCATCCGTGAAGACAATATGCTTGTTGTAGTTGATGTCCTCTGCTCGGCGGCGTTTTCCTGCCTGTGATTTCGCTGGATCAATTTGAAAAGCTTGCATTACTGCTGTCAGCTTCTTTACCTCCATCCGAGCTGAGTTGCCCTGGATTTGCTTAACATCGGATACTCCATGGATTACTGCGAATTCGTGTCCGGTGTCGTCTTCTAATACGTTGTCGGGTTTTGCCTCCTTGTGGACAGTCACTCTCTCTACCTTCCTTTCCACAAAGTCATTCAAATGTCCGGATTGGGCCAACTCCTCGAGGTGGGACTTAAGAGCCTTGCAGTGCTCGGTCTTATGTCCTCCCTCTTTGTGGAAGGTGCATCTCAGCGCATTATTTCTTTTCGATGGGTCTCCTCCCATTTTCCGGTGCCATTTGATGAACGGCTCATCCTTGATCTTAGTGAGAATTTTATAAATTGGTTCTTTGAAGACGGTGTTGACTGCCTGGAATGACTTTGCAACGTCAGGGCTCCCTCCGTTCTTGGGGCCATTCTTGCTCCCATTCTTTCCTCCGTTTTTCTGGTTATCAACTTTCTCACTTCCCTTCGTGGCGAGCTTGGCTCGACCGTTTTCACCTACATTAAGGCGGGTGACATCTTCCACCTTTGCGTATTTCTCAATCCGGGCCATCAGGTCATCAATGGTGGTTGCTTCCTTCTTTGTCAAGGACTGGTAGAGGAGGGAAGAGCTAGGTAGCCCAATTTTGAATGAAGCCACTGCCACCTCTTCTGTGCAGTCTTCGACTTCGTTGAATAACTCCCAGTACCTTTTCGCGTAGTCTCGAAGTGTCTCCTGAGGAGTTTTCTTCATCGTCAATAGAGCATCCATCCTTTTGGGATGGGAGCTGCTGGTGATGAACCTGGCCGTAAAGAGCTCGGCCAGGGATTTGAAATTTCTGATGGATCGGTGAGGGAGTTTCTCGAACCATTTCTGGGCCACGTCATGAAGGCTTGAGGGGAAAATACGGCACATCAACGCATCTCGGTGATTCCAGAGGGTCATAGCCTGCCGGTACTGCCTGACATGATCAATGGGATCAGTCTTCCCGTCATAAATCTTGAACCTTGGAATAGCAAACTTTTTGGGAGCTTCTTCTTCTTCTTCAATTTCCCTTGTGAAGGGCGATTTCATCTGGGTCTTGAGGGCTCTCCTGGCGAGTTCTCTGGTTGACCTGGTGCCGCGGTGAGCTGGATGTTGTTCCATTTCTCTGCGGACTAGGTTCCGTATGTTGTCGTCGCTGTGAGCAGGGCTCTGATAGCGGATGGCTTTTCTTAGTTGCTCGCGGAGGTCGTCGTCTGAGTCGCCACCTTCGAACCCTTGATGTTGCCGCCTAGGGCTCCTTCCTCGGCTGCGAGATTTGCTCGCCTGAGGGCTAGGAGTGCGATAGGGGCGTCTCCTGGTATCGGGACGTAGTTCTTTTTCCAATTTTTCCAGTCTTCTTTTCAGGCGAGCATTCTCAGCCTCATACCTGCGAGAAGACTCCCTCTGCTCGTGGAGCCTTGCTTCGTATGCATCGATCAATCTGGATTTCTGAGTGGACCTCGCTGGTCCTTGACTTTCTTCTGAGGCTGGCCTTTCTAAGCGAGCCCCTTGATCGGAACGTCGGACTTCAGACCTAATCCTGCGAGGAGCGGGTGGCTCCTGAATGTCTCCTGCTTGAGGAGCGTTGCTGCTGTGACCAGACATCTTAGATTTTTTCTCGGTGTGGGCTCTTCTCAAGGAAAGATAAACGGTTCCCACAGACGGCGCCAATTGTGGAGGCAATTATTATGCAACACAAATAAATATGAAAGAGGTGACAACCAAGAAAAAACAAATAAAAGGCCAATCACACAACAACGGGAGTACGTGGTTCAGCAAAGAAGTGCCTACGTCCACGGTGGTTCAGTCACTGTTATTTCTCTATATTCTGAAAAGTAAGTACAGATAATACAACTTCCTCTTTGCCCCGGACTTGGGGTTTAATTTATACATGTATGTGTTGGAGTAGTGGGGGTGATAGGTTCCTCTTTATTAGCCATCTCCCTTTCATGGGATCGTGTTCCCCCACAACTTCTCTTCATGGCATCGTGGAGTAAATGGATGAGTACCAGAGGTAATGGGCCTGGGTTTTGGGCCGCTGAGGAGGGGCTACTCGTCCAGGCCTTATGGTGATAGAATCGGGGTACCCACAATATATATATATATATATATATATATATATATATATATAATTCAATACATACATAAATGTATACATACACATATTGTATATATGTATATACTACGATATTGCACATATAATTTAAAATAAAAATATGTACATACATGAATTGATATTTTATATTATTATATACACATTTAAATATTTATAAAACTATATATGTCATGTATTTACTAATAATATTATGTAACATATAGATCTTAAAATATTATAGAATGAAATAATATATACCAAAGGGAGACTACACGAATTAGTGTAACCTACACATGGTGACTCGGAATCTCAACCTACATTTTTTTTAAAGAAAATATTTTATTAGTAGATGGAGAAAAAGCCTCTCTAAGGGCACTTACAAGCACTAAGGCAGGACTCTCACAAAAAAGAAACAACAATTGAAAGCCAATTTAAAAACATTTAGTATCATTTCTAGATCGCGTTCGCTTGCGGACGACATTCCAATTGTCCTTTTCCGATGTAGAATTTACATCACTCGAAATAAGATCAGAATCCACCGCAGATGCGGAATCATGTTTGGGGAGATCCACGAATAAGTCAATGTCGTGACGTCGTGAATTTGTACACTAATAGGATTAACTTAGGATAACTCGTCACTTGTTAAAGGATATATATCTTCATCACTTTTAGAGTCTTCATCAGAAGATGAAGTCTCAAATAGATCATTACGCAGAACAACTTTATCTCCTATTGAAATGATGGATTCGCGTTGGATTAAGTGATCAATATTCTTCTTTCCCAAATAATAAACTAATCTCATTCCCTTAGATGTAGGCAGACCATCTGCAGAACCACGTGTATCTCGTGTCCTTTGTTCCTTTCTTGCATTCATAATTATATAGGGGCCAATCTCTAATTACTACTTCTATTATCGTTCAATACCCCCTATAGATACATACACATAATTTTGTGTAAAGTACATATGCAGTTTTTATTTGTTATAATTACATACATATTAATGTATTTTAATTTTTAATGTATAAATACATAAAAATATGGAGGATGGACAATTCTAGGTTGAAAAAATAGAAACTAGAATTTGGAAAACAACATTTTGCTATTTTCTAAAAACATGATTTTAAGACATAAATATTATAATTTAGCATTTGAAAATAGGTGTGCAAAGGGAAAATTTTTGGGCAAATTTTATTTAAATATATAAAACATAATTATAATTCATAACCAAACGGGCTACTAGGTTTGATTCTGTGTTTACAATGAATACTTGTGTATTTTTTTAAGGTTTTGTGCAATGAGTGGATACAAACATCGAAGTTCGCAATTGCAAATTGTTTTGTGGTCTTATTTTTATAATGTATACCCGTGTTTCTCACAATGTCATTTTAATATAATACTTAAAGTGTTTCTTTAATTTAAAAAGTCTTATTATAATTTCATAAGAAACGATGGTGATTTTGAAACTATATAGTAAAGCTACAACAATTGTAAAGTTCAAGCAAGATTTTGTGGGTTTAAAACAAAGCAATAGCCTAGTCATTATCATTTCAAAGTGGTTTTTTGAAATAATGTTTACAATCTCCCTTTATAAAGAATCACAACCTTAATTTAAAAAAACACAAATTGTTGTTTAAGCACAATATTGTATTGTAATTTTATTTAAACTACAGAGCCAACTAAACATTTTGTGGCGTTCTTTTATTGTAATTATATATGTTTAATAATTACAATTTTAGTTTAACACAACACATACGATACGGTAATAAACAAATCATCGTGTTACTTTAAACAAATCATCATGATGTCAATTCAACATAAATCATATCGTCATTTTATCAAAATATTATAAGTTTGTTCTTAATTTAAATTTTAGAGTGTATTTGACGATTTTCACTTAAGGTTATAATATTTGAGGTGCTTATTATACATACATATAAGCAAATAAAATATTATAAATAAAGTTTAAATAACAATATATTGATTTTAGTTTAGTTTTTTTTAATGAAAACCAACCTAAAAAAATCGTGTGATACTTTTGAACAAAAAGACTGACATAAACTGAAAAGAGACAGAATAATTTTGAATTGGAAAATTGGATAAAAATGAAGAATCGGGACTAGCAAATCTACTATTTATTCTGGCAAAAAATCTACTACTTATTTTTGAAAACGTAATATTTTGAAAAAAGGTAAAAACATATTATTTTGAATATTAAAAATCATACTATTCTAGGAAATTAAAGTTTTATTATGAAAATATAATAATCATAAAAGTTCATTTTTTTATATTTCAAAACATTATTTTAATTATAAAAATACATATTATTTTTTTATTACTATGGATGTTAATAAAAAAAACTATTTCATTACTCATTTAGAATACTTGACTTTTTTGTAAATAAAAAAGTTGTCCTTAATTATATTAAACAAAAATAGCTAGACATCATTTGTTTTTATAAAAACTGAGGGAAACCAGTATGTTAAACTATATATCTTTTAAACTCTATTTTTTTACGAATTTCTATAAAGCATGACTTTTTGAAAACCATATTTTTTTTTGTAAATAACTATGTTTTGATTTTAATACATAACTAATATTTTTATTTTATAATTTAATACATGACACTACATGAATAACGTGATTTATAATTTGCACACCACCTTGAATATGGTATGACACGAATAGCACAAGAAAAACTATGAATTAATCCTGTTATGTCATTAACAAATGTGACACCATGCCTAATAAAATATCGGGTGATCAATCCTTTACCAGATTAAAACAGGAATCTCATATGGTTCATTCTCAGCATCACTGTCGAAATCCAAATTAATTACTAATAACTTATTAGGCTGGCATCAAAATTTTATTTAGCTAATCTTTTTAATCAAACCAACCAAGTAAAACAATCACAACAGTTTATATACACGAAACTGAAACGAAATAAAATAACCGAACACTCGTTACAACATAATATAACCAAATCGAATGTCGCAAACTAAAATGCGATAAAAGAATAAATGAATACAGTTGGGATATTGGCTCGAGTGTTTCTACGAAACCTCCTATCTAGATCTCAAGGATAGAAGTGTTTACAATAAACCTGCATGCATCCATAGCTGTTGCAGCAAACATCTGACTCGAAAGAATCATCATCCAGGTGTCCCTGTGTTTGGACACCTAATATATATATATATATATATATATATATATATATATATATATAGCAAGAGAGGGGAAAATATAGAAACGGGTCAGAGCCCGAGTTTTGAAAATATTTAACAAGTGAATCAACTACCATATTTTAAAATATAAAATCTCTCATATTTAAACTGGTATCGCACTCTCATGAGATACACATCACCCCTCTTATAATAGTGCACATCTATCGTATACCTTTGAAACAACCTAATTAACCTACCCTGTCTAACTAATATCTTTCATCCACACTACACTAAATATGCTAATCTGGCACACTCAGGCAAGGAGATTCTATCATGGTTTTAAATCGTGCAAGAATCTGGCACGATTTAATCATAATCTGACACGGTCTAAAACAGTGCCAAAATCTGGCACGGTTTTAACCCATGCCAAATATGGGTACGTTTTATTAAAAAAACAACACCCAAAAATTTCAAGCGGGGACCAAAATTTCAAGAGGGGAGAAAATCATTTTAACTTAAGTATCTCTGTCTCTCTACCCATGCTACCCGACGATCCACACTACCCGATGTTTCTACCACACTACCGCGATCCACACTACCGTGATCAACATCATCTGATCCACACTATCCGACGCTGCTACCAACCCATCATCTCACTCTATCTCCGGTCCTCCTCCATTCCCCGAGTTTCGACGTCGCTATTCCTTAGGTACTCATCATCTCAGTATCTCTCCGGTCCTCCTCCATTACCTGAGTTTCTTGTGAGTATTCATAACTTTCTCATGCTTTAATTAATCGAATGATGAACATAAACACATGTTGTACGCAATCATTCATACCCGCTTCAACATCTGTGGACTTTGATGAACACTAACACAAATCTTAGAAATATTACTGTTGTGTTCATACCTACTTCGTGACACACATATCTTAGTAATATTACTGAAAAATGACTAAATTTTTTTTCATACTCAATGTTGTTAATTTGTTCATACATGTTGTATTCATACATGCCTAAATTGAAGGTTTGTAATTCTGTTGCTTATGTATTATTTGGTAATTATTAATTATAGTTTGTGTCTCTAGGTTCATGTTTCTGAATGGCCTTCTACTTTAGAAGTTTAATTACTATGTTATATATTTGAATCTACTTTCATATGAGGATGGGTCCTCTGGGTTGCTTCAACGGTCACCTTGGCTTGTGGTGACACTGGTTTCCAGGGTTATTGGATTTATGGTGGCCGGATTGATCCTTGTCTACTATTCATTAGGTTGTGCTGGTGATGGCGTTTTCCCTCTTGGTGGTGTGGCGATGTGGTGAATTTCAAGATTTCTAAGAATCACATTTTGAAAACAATGGTTGTTGAAACTGAAAATTAGTTTTCTATAAGTAAACATGACCTTTTGGTTAAGTATTTCCCTTTTGTTTGAGTTGTAGATCTGTTTTTGGTTATTAACGATTTGATAGATGTAGTTGATTTATATATAGTGAAATTTCTAATATGGCCAAGTGTATGAAACTTCATTAATACTAATCCACACTAGGAAGCAGGTTGAAATTTGTATTATGTGCATTGATTGTATCTGTAAGAGGGTGGTTTAGATAAGATGGAGGCGTAACCCCTTTTGAGTATTGTGATGACAAGGTTAATCAGTAAACACTAGTGATTTAGCCACAAGACACAATGAACAGTTTGGAAAGTATGAAACCCAACATAAACCCACAAATCTCTCGTGTATAACTCACAATATAATAAAGAACTCAGAAATAACTTAGCTAGAGGGAGAGAGAAGTAAGCATCCTAGATACACCTTAGTTGGCAGGTAAAAAAAACACACACACCGAAAAGGTCTTCTTCAAGGATTTCTGTCAAGTTATTAAAGCTCCCTAATAAATGACAAATGGTGGGTGGAAGAACTCTCTAGTTTTTCAATAACTCTTTCTCTAGTAATAATTTCTCAAAATCTTAGAAGAATATCTCCAAAAGAACTCTTTTTAGAACTTTTTGATCGATCCCCTTCCTTGGAGGTGGTTGGGGCCTTAAATAGCCCCCACACCACCCCCGAGGCAGCTAAGTCATTAATGCCTGTGAAAGACCTCCCTCATACCTTATGTCACCAGCATTAAATACCTGATGCACTAGTTGTCTTTACGTCATAAACATTAAATGCCAAGACATGCCTTTTGCCTAACCATTGTGTGTCAGGGGGCTGTTGCCACAGAGGTTGCTTACCAACCGTCAGACAGCCCCAAATACCACGGTGGTTTACTCAAGTGCAGACTTGACATTGTCTAGCTGGCTAGTGACATCACTTACAGTAGATGGGACATAAAGTAGAGGGCTGTTTGGTTCACAACAAAGCTCCCGATGGAACTCGAAGATACTTTTCTCTAGGTTCCACGGTGAAGATCTTTCGGTGTTTTACCAGGTGTATCTAAGATGGCCAGGACAAGGCCCCAACGGTGCCCTACTTCTCAATCCTCCAAACCAAGTCCCTCTAAAGTTCCCACGGTGAGGTTGTTCGATAGAGCATGAAAGCTCTCCCAGGCCCTACCAAGCCTGGTCTCTAGTGAGTACCGTTCGACCTCACACCCATTCATTATTCTCGTTACAACATTACAGTAGTTACAACTCGTATTCAATATAAACAAAGCTATAATATGACAAAATAACAATAAGCTAGAGTACGAGTTGCCATGCCAAGCCTCCACGCTGAGCTGCCTCGCTGAGCTTATCCTTAGAACACTGTTGCTAATTGGTGGATTATCCCTAATCCCAGGATTACCTTCAGGCCCCATCTACATTTGCCCCTTCGTGGAGGGATTGGTTGTGGGAACAAGAAGTTCCTCCACGAAAACTTCTCAATCTGATGAACCTTCTCTGTCTGGCCTGCTCCTTTTTCCTAATGCCGAGCCTCAACTGTTCTAGCTTGAATATCTGAAATTCTCCCGAAGGACCTGCTAATATTCTCCCAGTAATGTTCGAAAAAGTGAAAAATTCTCCCCGATGTAACTGAGTCATAACTAAACAACGTTTGAGCTTCTGACGAGGGGACATCGTGTCTTTTTCCTATGCTTGCTTTGGTACCTTATGTGGGCGAGGAAACTTTGCCGATAGTTGAGGTTTCTATGGCCAGAGACCCCGTTGAGGCTGATGAGGTAACAAGTCCCCTCCCAACGTTTCCTGCCCCTTTAACCTCCGTGGTGACTCCCATTCCTGCCCCTGTTGTGACTCAGGTACTTTCTTAATTCTCTGCATAAACTCCACCGTATGTTAGGGTTGTTTTTTTTTCATAACTCCATCTTATAACGGTGACTTAACAACGAAAACGCTTGTTAAGATTTTTATATATAGTCTCCACCTTATAACGGTGACTTAAAAACGAAAACGCTTGTTAAGATTTTTATATAATCTCCACCTTATAACGCTGACTTAACAACGAAAACGCTTGTTAAGATTTTTATATAATCTCCACCTTATAACGGTGACTTAACAACGAAAACGTTTGTTAAGATTTTTTATATAATCTCCACCTTATAACGGTGACTTAACAATGAAAACGCTTGTTAAGATTTTTATATAATCTCCACCTTATAACGGTGACTTAACAACGAAAACGCTTGTTAAGATTTTTATATAATCTCCACCTTATAACGGTGACTTAACAACGAAAACGTTTGTTAAGATTTTTATATAATCTCCACCTTATAACGGTGACTTAACAACGAAAACGTTTGTTAAGATTTTTTATATAATCTCCACCTTATAACGGTGACTTAACAACGAAAACGCTTGTTAAGATTTTTATATAATCTCACTGTTTTTTATATCTCTTCTTAGGTTGCTCGGGAGGATTCCTCACCAGCTCTTTCACTTATGGGCACACCTCGTCAGGAACCTGCTGTTTCGGAAGAATCTGATCATGCTGACCAAGGTTCCACGACTGGTGCCGAGGCAGAAAGTGAATATGGGTACGAATTGCCTCTTCCTGACTTAACTCCTCCTGTCTGGTTGTATCGGCTGCCTGAATATCGTAGGCACCGCCACCGGGTTTGGTCGTAGGACCAATGAGATGTTCCTTGCAGATTTTAAGAATGCCGAAAAAGTTTCCTCGCGCGTCTCATTGATAAGATGGCAAATGTACTCCGGGAGTAGTCCTTCGGCATAGATTTGTAATAGTTTAGACTCCTTAGCCTCCTCTCTCACATCCAGAGACCTTTCCCTGAACCTCCGAACGTATGCCACCACGTCTTCTCCTGTTCGTTGCTTCTCTCTCCCTAGTTGGGTCAGAGTGAATTCATCCTCTTGTAGAAAGAACTTTTGGACAAACAGCACATGCATCTCTTCCCACGTGGAAACACTCTTAGGGGACAAATGAGAATACCACGTGTATGCTTTATCGGTTAGGGATTTGGAAAACTCCCTCAACCTGAGCTTCTTGTTGTTGCAATGCGCCCCCAAGTGCTCAATAAAACATTTAATGTGCTCTTTCGAATTCCCACCCTTCCCTCTGTATTTTTCAAAGATGGGGGGAATATAATCCCTCGGGTAAGGCTCATCGTTGTATTCCTGAGGATAAGGTGTCCTAAAGTCGTCATAGACTGAAGCTACCTCGCCTATAGACTGTGAGGAAGCCTGCATGAACTTCAACATCTCCTTTTGCATTTCTCTCCTCATTTCCTCCATGGGCGATGGGGCAACGACCAATGGGGGTGTTGGCTGAATGACCTTTACAGTTGGAGCCATCGTTACAGATGGCGCCGTTGATACTCCGGAGATTCCCACCACCGGATTCACGACGGAGGGTATGCTTGCCGGGGCTGCTCCCGTTGTACCTGTGCCTGGTGGAACCGTTGGAGCTGCCCCTGGTGTTACGAAGGAATTGGCTTCGAGTCCTCCCAGCACCGTTGAAGCTGCAGGAGTTTGCAAAAACTCAAAGAACTTGCTCATGAGGTGGGTCATCTGGGCAGGTCCCAGCCCAGCGCTCGTGGAAGCCTGCGTCACTCCTTGAGCGCCTGTTGTTGTCTGAACTGGAGGCACTTCTATTCAAGGTGCCCCGCTCCTTAAAGCCTCCAATTCTACCGCTGCCTGCCCTTCACTGTGTTGGATATCATCAAAGTTTGAGCCTTCGATTAATGTTATCTTGTGCCATACTCCTTCCTTATAAGAATGCCTCCCTAGCAGAGTCGCCAAATGTAAGAGGGTGGTTTAGATAAGATGGAGGCGTAACCCCTTTTGAGTATTGTGATGACAAGGTTAATCAGTAAACACTAGTGATTTAGCCACAAGACACAATGAACAGTTTGGAACGTATGAAACCCAACTTAAACTCACAAATCTCTCGTGTATAACTCACAATATAATAAAGAACTCAGAATCAACTTAGCTAGAGGGAGAGAGAAGTAAGCATCCTAGATACACCTTAGTTGGCAGGTAAAAAAACACACACACACCGAAAAGGTCATCTTCAAGGATTTCTGTCAAGTTATTAAAGCTCCCTAATAAATGACAAATGGTGGGTGGAAGAACTCTCTGGTTTTTCAATAACTCTTTCTCTAGTAATAATTTCTCAAAATCTTAGAAGAATATCTCCAAAAGAACTCTTTTTAGAACTTTTTGATCGATCCCCTTCCTTGGAGGTGGTTGGGGCCTTAAATAGCCCCCACACCACCCCCGAGGCAGCTAAGTCATTAATGCCTGTGAAAGACCTCCCTCATACCTTATGTCACCAGCATTAAATACCTGATGCACTAGTTGTCTTTACGTCATAAACATTAAATGCCAAGACATGCCTTTTGCCTAACCACTGTCTGTTAGGGGGCTGTTGCCACAGAGGTTGCTTACCAACCGTCTGACAGCCCCAAATACCATGGTGGTTTACTCAAGTGCAGACTTGACATTGTCTAGCTGGCTAGTGACATCACTTACAGTAGATGGGACATAAAGTAGAGGGCTGTTTGGTTCACAGCAAAGCTCCCGATGGAACTCGAAGCTACTTTGCTCTAGGTTCCACGGTGAAGATCTTTCGGTGTTTTACCAGGTGTATCTAAGATGGTCAGGACAAGCCCCAATGGTGCCCTACTTCTCAATCCTCCAAACCAAGTCCCTTTAAAGTTCCCACGGTGAGGTTGTTCGATAGAGCATGAAAGCTCTCTCAGGCCCTGCCAAGCCTGGTCTCTCGCGAGTACCGTTTGACCTCACGCCCATTCATTATTCTCGTTACAACATTACAGTCGTTACAACTCGTAGTCAATATAAACAAAGCTATAATATGACAAAGTAAAAATAAGCTAGAGTACGAGTTTCCACGCCAAGCCTCCACGCTGAGTTGCCTCGCTGAGCTTATCCTCAGAACACTGTTGCTAATTGGTGGATTATCCCTAATCCCAGGATTACCTTCAGGCCCCCTCTACAGTATCAATCATGAACTTAAAGATGTATACGTTGAAGTGAATAATACAAAAGAAACTAAATAACAAAACTGTGAGTTTCTATATCCGAGTTCCTGATTGGTCGGCATTAATCACATTCAATTTCTAGAATTACGTACTAGAGTCCCTTCATTTCACTTATTCTGTAGAAATAGAAACTAGTGAAGTAATGTTTCGAGACTCTGGAATGCTTAGACAAATGGATTTTATGGTTTAATCATGGTGCTGCCTAAATGAGGTTCAACTTGATCACTGAGTTTATTCATTTCCAAGGATGGCTTGCCCATTTGATTCACCTTATCTGGGGTCGTCTTGACCATTTTTTATGTCTAAATCTTCTCACTTATGCTTATATTCAACTCATTAAATCTGTTTTAGTATGATTCTAAATCAATTTCTTTTGATGAGTTAGTCTGATAATAATTTTTTTATTATGATTCTGAACCTCCATCGTCGAACTGCCACAATCAGCTTGAGCTCCGAAATTGAACAAAACATGTATTTAAATATCTTGTATTTTAATTACTCGTGCTTCAATTTCGTATTTGAGCTTAATAGAAGGATGGACATAGGATTAACATTAGGTTGGCTGTCTAACGTATTTGCTCCTCCTATAACCTATGAAGCACAGACACGTAATACGTGTTTCGACACACGACACGTGACACGCGCTGATCCAAAAAGTTGGATACGACACGCTATGATACGTATAATATATAATATATATTTAAATATATATTATTGAAGTGAATCAATTTTTTTCATAAAAATCATTATTAGAGCATTCTTAACATGAAATTAAGAAAATAGACTATACAAAACAAACTTCAAACATACTTTGACATTAAGAATCATAAATCAAGAACAATCACAATCACTTGAGTTTATATGCCAACATATCATTTGAGTTAGATCTGCATTGAAGTCATTCTTTACCTTATTTTAGCTTCACTTTTTTGTGTTTAAAGTCATTAGTGTTGGTTACGCTTGCTGATATACAAATGGCACAAAGAATAGACAACCTTGTGGGTGTAGAAGACACGAAGAGATTCTATCTTCAGGTAGGCGCCTGTGTTAGCTTTCTACTTAAGTCATCATTGTGTAACTTATTCTTTTCACAACCATGTATAATATAAACCTACATTTATTTCAACTCTCATTAAGCTTTTCAATAATGTTGAATATAATTCTCATTATAATAGCAGACGTGAAAAGGGAAGCTGCAAAAGCATGAGGTAAAGGCTAGGGATCTCATTTTGCCAAGTCCCTTGCGTCAAGCATAGAGACATGCAGAAGATGATCATTCCACTGGTGAGATTCTTGTTAGGTTGAGATAATCAGAGGAAGCCGTTATAGTTTCTGAGGTAATTATATACATATATCAACAAATAATTGTTTTATTCGTGTTCTACATTCTTGTCATTTTTTTTGTAATAATGAACACAAATTTATTTCCCTCAATGATGATCCAAGTAAAAATGACCCTTAATTTATTTCCCTCGATGACGATAATTTGGAAATATTTAGATTAGTCTTAAAAACAAATTGTTAAATGGTGAAAACACAAACGAACTCCCAAACGGCCCCGTAAGAGGCATGAACGCCACACATAGGACCAATGTAACTCTTAGGAACTGATCGCGTAGTCACGGGACTCCATGTTTGAAAATATAACGAGAATTTGCAAATATGTATACTTAGGCTTGAAAACAAGCTATTAAAGGGTGAAAACCCAAACCAACCCCTAAACAGCCCCGTAAGAGGAACTAAAACCTCGTATGAGTCAAACGTAACTCATAGGAACTAATCGCGTAGTCACGATTCTCCAGGTTTGAGAATATGATGATAATTTGAAAATATCCAGCTTAGGCTTAAAAATAAGCTGTTAAAGGGTGAAACCCCAAACAAGGCCCCAAACGGCCCCGTAATAGGCATTAACACCTCGTACGAGACTAACGTAACTGGTAGGAACTGACCGCGTAGTCACGGGTCTCCCGGTTTGAGAATATGACAATAATTTGAAAGTATTTAGCTTATGATTAAAAACAAGCCGTTAAAGAGTGAAAACCTAAATCGGCCTCTAAACGGACCCGTAAGAGTCACTAACACCTCGTATGGGACCAATGTAACTCGTAGGAACTGACCGCATAGCCACGGGTCTCCCAGATTGAGAATAGGATGATAATTTGAAAGTATCTAGTCTAGGCACAAAAATAAGCCGTTAAAGGGTGAAAACCCAAATCAGCCTCCAAACGACCCAGTAAGACGCACTAACTCCTCGCACGGGACTAATGTAACTCATAGAAACTGATCGCGTGGTCACGATTCTCCAAATTTGAGAATACGATGATAGTTTGAAAGTATCTAGTCTAGGCACAAGAACAAGCCGTTAAAGGGTAAAAATGCTAATCAGCCTCCAAACGCCCTCGTAAGAGGTACTAACACCTCGTGTGGGACCAATGTAACTCGTAGGAACTGACCGCGTAGTCATGGGTCGCCCGGATTGAGAATATGATGATAATTTTAAAGTATCTAGTTTAGGCACAAAAATAAGCCGTTAAAGGATGAAAACCCAAATCAGCCTCCAAACGGCCTAGTAAGAGGCACTAACACCTCGCATGGGACCAATGTAACTCATAGAAACTGATCGCGTAGTCACGGTTCTTCCGGTTTGAGAATACGATGATAATTTGAAAGTATCTAGTCTAGGCACAAGAACAAGCCGTTAAAGGGTGAAAATGCATAACAACCTCCAAACGGCCTAGTAGGAGGCACTAATACCTGGCACGAGACCAACGTAACTCGTACGAACTAATCTCATAGTCACGATTCTTCCATTTTGAGAATATTATGATATTTGAAAATATCAAGCTTAGGCTTAACAACAAGACGTTCAAGGGTGAAACCCCAAACCAGGCCCCAAATGGTTCCGTAAGAGGCATGAACACCTCATACGGGACCAATGTAACTCTTAGGAACTGACCGCATAGTCACGGGACTCCCTGTTTGAGAATATAATGAGAATTTGTAAATGTGTAAACTTTGGCTTGAAAACAAGCTGTTAAAGGGTGAAAACCCAAACTAACCCCCAAACGGCCCCGTAAGTGGCACTAACACCTCGTATGAGACTAACGTAACTCGTAGGAACTGATCACGTAGTCACGGTTCTCCCGATTTGAGAATATGATGATAATTTGAAAATATCTAGCTTAGGCTTAAAAACAAGCCATTAAAGGGTGAAAATCAAAACTAGTTCCCAAACGACCTCGTAAGAGGCCTGGACACCTCGCACGATACATATGTAAATCATCGGAACTGACCGCGTAGTCACGGGTCTACCAGTTTATGAATATGATGATAATTTGAAAATATCTACATTAGTCTTAAAAACAAGCCGTTAAATGGTGAAAACCTAAACCAGCCCCCAAACGTCCCCATAAGAGGCAATAACACCTCGCACGAGACCAATGTAACACGTAGAAACTGATCGCGTAGTCACGGTTCTTCCGGTTTGAGAATATGATGTTAATTTAAAAATATCTAGCTTAGGCTTAAAAACAAGCCCTTAAAGGGTGAAACCCCAAACTAGGCCCCAAGCGGCCCCATAAGAGGCATGAACACCTCACACAGGACCAATGTAACTCGTAGGAACGAACCGCATAGTCACGGGACTCCTTTTATGAGAATATAATGGGAATTTACAAATCTGTAGACTTAGGCTTCAAAATAATCTATTAATGGGTGAAAACCCAAACCAACCCCCAAACGGCCCCGTAAGAGGTACTAACACCTCGTACAGGACCAACATAACTCGTAGGAACTGATCGCGTAGTCACTGTTCTCCCGATTTGAGAATATGATGATAATTTGAAAATATCTAGCTTAGGGTAAAAAATAAGCCGTTAAAGGGTGAAATTCCAAACCAGGCCCCAAACGGCCCCGTAAGAGGCATGAACATCTCAAGGGACCAAATGTAACTCATAGGAACTGACTGCATAGTCACGGGACTCCCTGTTTGAGAATATAATGAGAATTTGCAAATATGTAGACTTAGGGTTGAAAATAAGCTGTTAAAGGGTGAAAACCCAAACTAACCCCCAAACGGCCCCGTAAGAGGCACTAACACCTCGCACGGGACCAATGTAACCCGTATAAACTGACTGTGTAGTCACGGGTCTCCCAGTTTGAGCATATGACGATAATTTGAAATTTTCTAAATTAGGCTTAAAAAAAGTCGTTAAAGGGTTAAAATCCAAACCAGCCCCCAATCGGCCCCATAAGAGGTACTAACACATCATACGTGATTAATGTAACTCCTATGAACTACCCACATACTCAAGAGACTTTCAGTTTGAGAATATAATAATAATTGTGACTCATATATGTAATTTTTCTGTTGGAATACGATTTTTTTTAAAATGACTTGGTTACTAATATCGTATCTTTTTTGTGACCTATTTTTTGTAGGATGACATTCAATCTCTAGCTTTTATCCACTTGGAACACACAAAGAAGTCAATGCTATAAAACAGGGGGATTATTTATTTAGTGTCGTTAATCTTCAGGATTCTATTTTGTGTTTTATGGACGAGCAGGCTTTAGTAGTTTTATTGTTTACTTTTATGGCCGTGCTGGCTTAAGTAGTTTTATTGTTTACTTTTATGGTCGTGGAGGATATAGTAGTTTTATTATCGGCTTTTATGGCCATGTAGGCTATAGTAGTTTTATTGTCGACTTTCATGGCTGTGCGGGCTTTATATTGCCAGATTTTATGTTAGCAGTTTTTGGAATGCTTAAAAAATAGAGGAAACTCTGCCCAATTTTTTTTTTATCTAGGAACTATTAACTCTTGTAATTTTTGAGGTTATTGTCTACTTTTATGGACATGCGGGCTTTATATTGGTATTAACTCTTGTAGTTGTTTGAAGTTTGTATGCACATTAGTTTATCAACAACTTACGATATTCATAATTTGTGAATTTTCTTGATTTTTTTTGCAAATAATAAATATTTTTCCTACTAGATTTGGAATTTGTAGATTTTCCAGATTTGTTTCCTATTATTATTATTATTTTTATTAATTGAAAAATTTGGCACGATTTAAAACCGTGCCAATTTATAAAATTGAGTACGCTTGTAAAACAATCTGGCACGCTTTATAACTGTGCCAAAAGTGTGCCAGGAAATAGACAATTTGGCACGGTTTCAACATGTGCCAAAAGCGTGCCAGATTTAACATCTAGCATGGTTTAAAAGCGTGACAGATAAAAAACTGGCACAGTTTAAAAGCGTACCAAAAGTGTGCGAGTTTGGAAAATCTAGCACGGTTTTAAACCGCATCAGAAAATCTGGCACCCCTGATTCTGGCATGGTATTTAACCGTGCCAGATTGCATCTGGCACTATTTTAAACCATGCCACTTTCCTGTTTTTGGTATAGTGCCATCTTCTAAATCCTCATACTATCACCTACCTTGCGTGATATAGTATAAGTTATACCGTAAGCTATTACCTAAGCTTTTAGTTGATGTAATCATCGATGTGATATATATATATATATATATATATATATATATATATATATATATATAGTCCTTGATTCAATATAAAACTATACCATTCATATACCATAACTTTGACTAGTTTTAAATACCATTTTAACTTTAACATATAACATCCCTTATTACAAATGGATCTCGCTTAAACCTACAATTCACATTTGTATTACTCCGGATATAAAACTACCGGAAGAAGAATAACCTTTTATTCATTTTACACTTTACACCAATTAAGGTTATATGATTGTAAAATAGGTATAAAAAAATCCAATTTGTGATTTTACTCCCCATACACTTAAGGGAAGAAAATTGCCAAATTCATCAAAGGCGAATCGATATGGGGTAGAGAATCGATTCGGTCTCCATCCGAATTGATTTGGAAAGTGCTCTGCTATCAGGTTCATAAAGGTAAATTGATTCAGTCTCAATCCGAATTGATTCGGCCTGAGAAAGCCTTTCAAATCCCCTTATGTGAATCGATTCGGTCTACACCCGAATCGATTTCTCCCTTTTCGGAGGGCACTGTTTGGACGATTTCTCAGTATGCAAAAATCCCAAATATCATCCCAATCTCCATTTTTTTGGCTTCTAATCTCAACCAACAACAATATAATCATCCTAACACCGATTTATAACTAACACATCAATTAATGTGTTGTCTTAAACCATTTCTCTTGGATTTAAACCGTAAAACCATTAAAACCCTAGTTTTATCATTTCTCCCATTTTTAACCATTTCTACACTCCATTATCATGGGTGACACTAGAAATCATTAAGATTTTACAATACATCGATTTTTACACTTAAACTCAAATATCCCAAATTTATTTTAAGGGTTCTCACCCAAAATTTATCTAGTTTACTAACTATAATATGAGATACACACTCAAATGAATAAAGCAAGTAAATACTTGCCTCGTGGATCAAAGTCGATGACCTCGAGTCGAATTCCACGGAGTTTGGCCCAGAATCTCCTTTTCTCTCTTCTTTTACTTCTTCCTTACTCTCTTTTCTTTCTTTCTCTTCCCCTCTCTCGTGTCTTATATAAGATAAATAAGGGCTTGTCCCTTCTAAACCCAAAAATTACTCGTTTACCCAATTGTGAGTCCCTACTAGTCCAAAAATCCCCAAAACCCAAACACTACCCCCAGGTACTCTATTCTGACTACCTCAGTATTTTCGAAACCAACCGTGCACTCGAAATCTCCATCCAAGTTACTTACCTAAAATTCACCAGTCGAACCCGACGCTTCTTAACACACATTTTCTACAACTATTATCCTTTGTCGCTTTACCCAACTGCGACATGTAATTAAAATGTTCCAACTCATTTACTTAGTCCTAAAAGTAAATTTAATACACATCGGTAAACATCTAACACTCATAAACTCCAAAAATTATTATTCACAGTAATTCCTCAAATTTACAAATTACACCCACTTATGTAATTTAAATATCCATAAAAGTACGAGGTATTACATTTTTCCCCCTTACAATGAAATTTCATCCACAAAATTCGGATACAACCAATACTACTAACCTAGGATCGTTAATCACACTTCATTATGGTACACACAAGTTGAAAGGTACTAACTTAAATGGTACCCTACGATATACTCGTTCACGATACCTACCTATCTCAAGGCTTATACTCTAAGGGACTAGCTTAACAAGAAGCTTGACTAAGTCTCTACATGCTGAAAATGACGACACATCGCACCTAGTGCTTCTATAATCATATTCAAATATAATGAGCCTATAATTACTTCTCTAACGTATTGATATTATCAAAAAGTCACATCACTCTAAACGCTTTATTCGTCTACACTGTGACATAAAATTTCCCCCAAAAATGAAACTACACTGGCACTTGACTGCTCCCGTCAGTCTTATTACTTATCTTCGGCATGCCAAAGCTTGTTGCACCTATATACAACGTTCAATCCAATACACTCCAATTCCATTCACAAATTCCCCAAAGCAAAATCTTCGGCTGTATATACTACGCCCCCTTTCTATCTCAGATAGTATATAAAATCAACACACCTCCTCAGCCTGGTGCCAACACCTGGGTACTCCCAACCCGAATAACTCGAAATTTAATTCTTCCAATAACTGGAAATCCAATCCTTCTTAAACTTAACCCACCAATCTTCTTGTGGTTAAGTCACTACAATCTTCTTAAAACAGTGCTACATGCCCCGCTAGCCTTACTTCCTAATTACCCTAAGATCAATGTGTTTTCATAACACGAAAATGTGTACTATACTAACTATATCCCTAGCGGCCAAGGCCTTTCCTAACTCCTGACATTAGATCGGTTTCGTTCGTGGAACGTCACGCAAAGCAAAATCCAAACAAAGAACCCTCCCATTACACTACTACCTTGCATCATCGATCATCATGATATAACAGCGTAAGGCACACAATCGAGACTTTCTAAATCCTACCTCATAAACCTATTAAGTGCTTCTATCACTATGTACTTCCATCTTGGAAAAATGGAAAGTCTAACTAATCGGGTTGCCTATACTCTGCACAAGGTCTACAAACATCATACCTAAAACATATTACTTTCAAATTTGCCTTTTAATCAAGTCCTGGATATAAGTCTCAAATAAATTCTCTAAATCTTACCTCACCTATTACTTACGGTGTGAGAACCATTTCAATGTTGTTCCATAGCACCTCCATCTTCATAAGCCTCCAGTCATGACATGACTCTCAGTTTATACGGTTTTCTTCACACTAGGTAACTTATCATGAAAGCCAACATCCTTGCATCCCATAACATCTATCCATTCCCTAAGTCATTAAGGTTCATGCGTGGAGTGTCTCGCAAGTGAAATCTAAACAAGGAACCCCTTCGATACACTACTACTTAACTTTGTCGGTCGTGGAGGTCCATTAGCTTCAATTATGAAAACGAGATACTCCCATCCCCTCTATTAACAGAATGTGGTCTGAACTCCTACTTCTTTTAAGGAGCCATACCACAATCTCTTATACTAACACTAAGTCCTTTGCGTAAGCAACAACGAGTAATGAAAAATATACTCATCGAAGTTCCATTTAAACATATAATAAATGGCGAGCTCGACCCGTATCTGGGTGAGATATCGCAAAAACAACCAGTTAGAACTGCGGGTACAATATCCTTGAAATCATTAGATTGCAATCTCTCCGACCAATAAAAAATATATTATACTCAGAATAGTACTATACTCATATAACACATACAAAACGAGCAGTGCAAGCCCAAATATAAACTCAATATACCAACACCAACTTTCCGAATTAATGGAGAAAAATAGTACCTTGCTATCGCGGAAAAACATATAGATATAACTTTTATAATATTACTGATACTGGAACAAAACTCGAATCACACACACGAACCTAAGGTTAACAAAATACTATGACTCTATCTAGCCACAAAATATACCTCCTTCATCTGAGGTGAAACTCATAACGATAACTTTTCCAATCTCCCTAATTGGTATAATTGGTTCCCAGACATAGTACACCTGCCTTAACCAAATAAAAAACTACTTTGATCAATTCCCCTTCTGCGCACCCTACTTTTGTCCTCAAACTCCTTATTGGGCAAGGACTAACCGTGTGGTTTTACACTCCACATCATCAGATTCCCCCTCGCTGGACACCTTGACCATGTTAAATTATCAGTATCTCAGACACTGATAGCCTCGATCTTGATAATCACCTTGATAGTTCCCTTAGCTCCTCCGACTAAAAGGAAACATACTACCGGCCTCAACTGCCCTGTTTCAATGAATCCTCAGGCAGTTGTCCACCTGTGGAGTTTCACAAACACAACTTATCCATAAGTGTTAGCAACACTTACTAGTGAGCCTATCATTCCACAGAAGGACTCTCTCTTCGTTGTACCTGCATTAATTCGGTACAAGGTTTACTTGTCCATATAACTCCTTATTCACTGTCGGCCTCTGACCGATCCTTATGTGAATAATTTAGAAACTGCACTCTTCCCAAGTCTGGTAAATTGAAGGAATTCACGATTAAAATCATCCGTAAGATTGATCTATGAGTAAAGCATAATGCTCCCTCAAATATGGTGACCATCATTCCCACCATTTCAACATTTCTCTAACGAGTGAAAAAATTTCCTCAATGTTTCACATCTGGGCATTTCTATACCCTCCTCTAAGACAAAGCTTCTAAGCATTCTACTTCCATTGGATAATGTTACAGTGACTCCGTAATGCTTAAACTTCAACGTATGGTCCTTATCGAAGACCTTTCGAACATTTTCCCAAGTTACTTCACTGGGTAATTCACGTTTAGAACCTCTCTCAACTATAGCGGAACGTGGATATGATAACTACCATACTTAGTAGTTGTTGCAGAAATTCATAACAATGCCGCAAAGGGAGTGACCTCTTTTTGCGGTCCTCATCCCTAACTTCAACTCACACCTCCTACCAAGCCTCGTCTCCTATTGCCCTCATCACTTCCTTCCCTAATATCCCTTCCTCGATTAGCACACGAGTCTCAAACGAGCACGCAAAGACTTACTATAATCTTTCATAATAGCGGGAGAATGAAATCTCACAATAGGAACCAACAATCCTAATCATAAGGCTCTATCCAAATAAAAAGCAACGCTTAAAGCGTAGTATATCCGCACAAATTCCTAAGGACACTATAACCTGAGGCCCTAATACCATATGTGACACTCCACCTAATAAAATATCAGGTGATCAATCCTCTACCAGAATAAAGAAGGAATCTCATATGGTTCATTCTCAACATCACTGTCGAAAACTAAATTAATTACTAATAACTTATTAGGTTGGAATCAATATTTTATTTAACTAATCTTTATAATCAAACCAACCAAGTAAAACAATCACAACAGTTTATATACATGAAACTAAAACGAAATAAAATAACCGAACACTCGGTACAACATAATACAACCAAATCGAATGCCACAAACTGAAATGCGATAAAAGAATAAATGAATACAATTGGGCTTTCGTCCCGAGTGCTTCTACGAAACCTTATATCTATATCTCAAGGATAGAAGCGTCTATAATAAACTTGCATGCATCCATAGCTGCTGCAGCAAACATATGACTCAAAAGAATTATCATCCAGGTGTCCCTGTGTCTAGACACCTAATATATATACATATATAGCAAGAGAGGGGAAAATATAGAAACGGATCAGAGCCCGAGTTTTGAAAATATTTAGCAAGTGAATCAAATACCATATTTTAAAATATGAAATCTCTCATATTTAAACTGGTATCACACTCTCATGAGATATACCTCACCCCTCTTCTAATAGTGAACATCTATCAAATACCTTTGAAGCAACCTAATTAACCTACCCTATCTAACCAATCTCTTTCATTCATCTTCTAAATACGCATACTATTTCCTACCTTGCGTGATATAGTATAAGTTATACCATAAGCTATTACCTAAGATTTTAGTTGATATAATCATCCATATGATATATATATATATATATATATATACAGTCCTTGATTCTATATAAAGCTATACCGTTCATATTCCGTAACTTTGACTAGTTTTAAATACCATTTTGACTTTAACATATAACATCCCTTATTATAAATGGTTCTCGCTTGAACCTACAATTCACATTTGTATTACTCCGGACATAAAACTACCGAAAGAAGAATAACCTTTTATTCATTTTACACTTTACACCAATTCAGGTTATATGATATCTCATCTTCATATATAAGAAATATACTATAAACAATAAGTATATTTATACCTATTTTACAATCATAAGTAAAATAACCATCCCACCAAGCTATAACTCGAGGATGCGGTCTCAAAGTACCAATCCAAATCCGGCTTTGCTCAAATTAACCCCGATACCAAGTCAGACTCTCTCATGATCATGGTCGAAATACAAAATGGTGGATGCAATCACATTCCCTCCTTAAAGTGGGATAAAAATATCGCACCCATATGCGGGATGATATGACCTGGGGATATACTCTCCCCGCTCCGCAAGCCAGGGGATTCACCCTCATCGCACAACCTCCGTGGATAGTACTAGAGATATAAACATACATAAATATATCGTACGCATATCAATATATTTGTAAACAAGTCATATATATATACTCTAACAATACCCACATATCTATCAATACTTATAAAATGCTATACGGGGTCTTTAACTCATTTTTACCATATTATGCCATGAGGCACCTAATTCATCAATTCTTTTAGATTCACACCGTAACCTATTTGCAAGAAATTTTTAGTTTCCCAACCGATTGGATTTCTGGAAAAGCATTCATTATTTGTCTTTCAGTTTTCCCACTGATTGTGTTTCTAACGAAAACATATGAATAATCGCTCATTGGGGATTACAGATCCAAAATCAAGTCTGACATTTCACATCTCTGCACTGGTATCCTCCACCACTTATAGTCTAACCTGGTACCCTCGACTTTCACCAGTGAGTCGAAGGTTTTTTATTTGAAGTTGAAGGTAGATTATTTCGGTATCTTGTTGAGTAAAAGGTTCACTACACCAAAAACAACAATTTGGCACACCTTGATATTAAAATTCTGACACACTTTAAAGCTGTGCCAAATTCTGGCACGGTTTAATGACATTTTGGCACACTTTTAAACCTTGCCAAATTTTGGCACTGTTTAAAAGTGTGCCAAAATTGAGTACACCTACCTAAAATATAAATAACCTAACAAAACAATCTCGCACTAAACATTTGGCACCCAGCTACCAAAATTTTTCCTCCATCGTCTCCCCCGACTATTCTCAAAATCGCAAATCAAAGCTCACTTTTCACTTGGTGAGCAAGAGTTTCTTGCAATTGACATTTTCACTACTCTCTTTTCACCAATCAACTGCATCTTGCAACAAACAGATTACCAAAATATTTTTGATTCAGGTAACCTTCGATTTAGGTAACCTTTTTGTTTTGTTTTACTTGGATCATAATGAAATCGAAACCCTCGATTTAGGGATATTTGTTTTGTTTGGATCTCCAATTCCAAATAGGTATATTTGGACAAAATCGCAAATTTAGGGCTCCATTTGTATATAAATGTATACTATAAGCTACTGTCATTTTGTGTTGTTATTATGTAAGATATAATGCTTAATCGTCCTAGGGGTTGCTTTTCTTCAGTTTGTATATAACTGTATAACAATAAGTTACTTCAGTTTTTTTCTCTATAGAAAATTCTCTTTACAAACAGTTCTCTCTTCCTGGGCCAAAATTTATTTTTTCGCATGAAACCCCAAAATTATTTTCAATTAAACGTATAGGCCCATATTAGGTAGTCAGGGGATTATTTCAAAAAATTTGAAAGTTCAATTTTTATTTTGTTGCCTTTAGCACTATATATACCTCCTCCCAAAATTACGAGTCCACTATCCATTAATTCTTTATTTACATGTGCCAGGTTTCTTGTGTGTGTGCTTTTTAGCTTTTTCTTGCGTTCCTAATTTCCTTGGTAGATTACAAACGAAGGTTATGATGGGCTTTACTTTGACAATCCTTTTTATTGTGTATTTGTATGGTATACTTTTGTCTGACGGGGAGCATGTGGATGTGATTATAGGAGCCGTTATGACTGATGGAAAAGTTACTCCAAAGGTTCAGTCACTTATTAAAATACTTTGCAAGTATCTGCACACGGAGGATACTTTTCACAGCTGATTGTTGCAAACTACATGAATTGTTCATGTTAAAATTTGGGCCTAGACATAATTGATATAAAATTAGGATGTTTTCTTAGTGCAGTGCACTTTAGATTATAACAGATAAATTATATTTGATTCGTTCTCATTGTATCTCTATCATTGGTTTTGTTAGTGTATCACTAATGAGGGTTGGTGGATGTTAAAGGAAATGTATGGTTCATTTAATTATTTTGCTTACTGTCTTGCAATATATCTTATTTTCTTTATGTGAGTTATGGATTTTCTCACTTTGTATTGAATCTAATTTATGTATTTATATTATTAGTATACCTTGAGATACAACTCATTTGAAGCATAAGATATGGAGACTAGTGAAGAAGGGATACCGAATGCATGAACCAAAAATAATGACAGATGGCATAAAAGGGATAATTCATCTTAAACTTCCTAAGATTGAGCACATGAGAGGGATGATTGAGGAACACTTGGTTGTCGGTGTGCTTTTACCTTGACCTCCTCCTATTGTGGGTGGGGATCGAACTTTTATGAGTCTATTAATCATATTAGTTTCATCACTGGTTGTGGGATTTTGATTGTCAGATTTAATACTACATGCTAGTTGTTGTATGTGATCAGTATAATGTGAATATACTTTTCTCTAACTCCATTTCTCTCATTTGGCTTCCGATCAGAATTAGTCCCCAACAACCCTCAGGTAACTCCCTTTGTTTTGACACTAGGGTTTAGAGAATCGATATTTACTTAGTGTTTGGAACTAAGCTTTTGTATCGACCTTGACACAATTTGTAAAAATCACACTTAGATTTAAAAACAAGCCGTTAAAGGGTGAAAACCCAAACAAGCCCCCAAACGGCCCCGTAAAAGGCACGAACACCTCGTACGGGACCAATGTAACTTGTAGGAACTGACCGCGTAGTCCCGGGTCTCCTGGTTTGAGAATATGACGATAATTTGTAACAATCACACTTATACTTAAAAACAAGCCGTTAAAGGGTGAAAACCCAAACCATCCCCCAAACGACCTCGTAAGAGGCACGAACACCTCGCATGTGACCAATGTAACTTGTACGAACTGAACCCGTAGTCCCGGGTCTCCCGGTTTTAGAATATGACGATAATTTGTAACAATCACACTTAGACTTAAAAACAAGCCGTTAAAGGGTGAAAAACCAAACCAGCACCTAAATAACCCCGTAAGGTATGAACACCTCGCACGGGACCAATGTAACTTGTAGGAACTGACCGCGTAGTCCCGGGTCTCCCGATTTGAGGATATGACGATAATTTGTAAAAATCACACTCAGACTTAAAAACAAGTCGTTAAAAGGTAAAATCCCAAACCAACCCCCAAACGACCCCGTAAGAGGCACGAACACCTCGTACAGGACCAGTGTAACTTCTAGGAACTGATCGCATAGTCCTGGATCTCCCGATTTGAGAATATAACGATAATTTGTAAAAATCAACACTACTTAAAAACATGCCGTTAAAGGGTGAAAACATAAACCAACCACCAAACGACCCCGTAAGAGGCACGAACACCTCATACGGGACCAATGTAACTTGTAGGAACTGACCATGTAGTCCCGGGTCTCTCGATTTGAGAATATGATGATAATTTTCAAAAATAACACTTAGACTTAAAAGTAGGTCGTTAAAGGGTAAAAACCTAAACCAGCCACCAAACGTCCCCGTAGGAGGCACGAACACTTCGCACTGGACCAATGTAACTTTTAGGAAATGACCGCGTAGTTCTGGGTCACCCGGTTTGAGAATATGACGATAATTAGTAAAAATCAACACTTAGACTTAAAAACAAGCCATTTAAGGGTGAAAACCCAAACTAGCCCCAAACGACCCCGTAAGAGGCACGAACACCTTGCACGGGACTAGTGTAACTTCTAGGAACTCACCGCGTAGTCCCGAGTCTCCCGGTTTGAGAATATAACAATAATTTGCAAAAATAAAAATAATCCGTTAAAGGGTGAAAACCCAAACCAGCCCCCAAACGACCCCATATGAGGCATGAACACCTCGGACGGGACCAATGTAACGTGTAGGAACTGATCGCGTAGTCGTTGGTCTCCCGGTTTGAAATATGATGATAATTTCCACTCTTATATGTAATTTTTTAGTTTGAGTAAATTTTTTTTGTAAATTATTAGGTTACTAATATCGTATCTTTTTTATATCCTATTTTTTTGCAAGATAACAGTTTATCGTTGGCATTTATTCACGTGGAACACATAGAGAACTCAATGGTTTACAACAAGGGGTTTATTCATAATTACATTTTTTTGTGTTATGGTCGTGCAGGCTTTTGTAGTTTTATTGTTAACTTTTACAGCCGTGCGGGGTTTTGTAAGTTAATTGTTATATTTTGTGGTCGTGCGGGCTTTATGTTAGGCACGTTTTGTATTAGCAGGTTTTGGAATGTCCTAAAAATAGAGGAGATTCTGCCCAATTTTTTTTGGCCTGTGAACTATTAAAGACTTGTAATATTTTGAAGTTTGTATGTACATTAGTTTATCAACAACATGCAATATTTTTAATTTGTCAATTTTTGTGCTTTCAAATAAATTTTTTTCTTTTTATAAAAAAATTTGGCACAGTTCAAAACCATGGAAAAAGTGTATCATATTTTGGCACGATTTTGAACTGTGCAATTTTTTTTAAATGTGTTGAATCTAGCAGAGTTAAAAACTATGCCAAAAGTGTGCCAGAAATATCAAATTCTGGCACGGTTTAAAAGTGTGCCAGAAGTGTTTCTGTTTGGCCAAATTTGGCACACTTTTGAGCCGTGCTAGAAAAAAATGGCCATTTTGGAACACCTGATTCTGGCACAGTTCAAAACCATGCCAGATTTGATCTGGCACAATTTTAAACCGTGCTAGATTCCTGTTTTTGGTGTAGTGGTTGGTGATGAACGAAAAAAGGCCATTGAGGATACTATGAATTCTTACAAGGCTGCTCATGTATGTCTTTATGTATACGTCTTTTCTGTTGAAATTTAGATCTTAAGTTATTTTTCAATCTCAATCTATGTTTACAAGTGTTTCACTGTTGTTCGTATTTATGTTCAGTCATTGCAACACCAAGTTGAGGTAAAATTTAGATTAATAGATTATTAATCATTGAAAAGAAGAATTTGAATTTAATCTGTTAATAATTATAATTGAAAATTCTTTATAGTTCCTCTCTATGAAATTAGCTTCTCTGAATCCAAGCTTCGATTTTAACATGGATAGTCTCCTCTAAAAGGATGTATGTAAATAACTTTTCATGTAATTGACCCTTTTTTAAAACAAAAATGAAATTCTTTGATTTTTATTTCCATTTTTCTAATATGAGATTTATTGGTTACATGATAAATTCCAGGCAGTTTTTCACATTCAAGTTATTTTCCCCACCATCCAAATCAAAACCCATAAGGCTTGGTGTACCCATTTCAATTACCTCATGTTTATTGAATTTGTGTGGGTCTTCCCCAATAATAATGTTTCCAACTACTAACACTGTTATTATTTTCTTTCACGTTCTCCTCACTCTTTCTCTTGAGATCCAAACACATCATTAGGAGATCGATGAAAAATGGAATATTCTCATTATCTAAATATTCTTATGAACTTATGTCCAGTTTCCTACTTTCTTTGAGGATGACCTGCAAATTATTTTTCAGATGGGATTTGGTGGGAATCCTAATAAAGATATAACTTTACCTTTACAGACATTTCCTGGTGAGTCAGAGATGATTTTTGAGAATTCTTGAAGTGTTTGGGAGTATTTGTTTTGTTACACATGTAATGAGGTTAGGGTATAAAGTTTTTCATAATATGAGTTTTTTTGGGTCCTAAATTCTTCATTCATGTAGTAGAAGATAAACCAATTTCGTATCCATTAAATTTAATTTTATATCTCCTAAACCTAGTCCCCAAATATTTCGCACTTTGCCTCCTCTTATTTAAGACCTTCTTGCGCGATCTGTCTTTTATCTCCATGTCCACATTTCTTTTAGGATAAAGATCGGATCATATTCTTCGACCGCGTTGCCTCGCTTTGAGTTCAAATCTCTCAATTATTATCTACTTCTTTATATTGATATTTGACTACTAACATCACTATAATGTGCTCTTATTCTTAGTATTTTGAACTGATTTTTATCTTAGATTTGTTGATAAGTAAAAAATGGGTCAGATTTTACTACATGGAACACTTCATGTCATGATCTACGAGGTTGAAGACCTGCATAAGACAGGTGGTGGATTCTTTTTTTTCCATTGAGTCTTTATTTATTTACTGTTTATATTGCCTCTAAATTTGTTCTGCTTTTAAAATTATGTTATTAAATGACGATTTCCTTTCCGAATTTCCCGTGGATTACTATAAGTGTAGGTTCTTTATTTTTTTAGTTTCGTCTCTTTCAAGATGGGTTTGTATTATGTGGGTTGTGGTAAGTTTTGCTCACTGCCATGTTGGGTTTTGTAAGTCGTTCTGAATCTAATATATATTAAAAGTTTTAAAAAAATGTTAGGAAAGAAAATAATTGTTCTCCTTTATATCATAAACCCGATCTAGATCCATTTGGTTTTTATATAAAACTGATTTGTAAATAATGACCATCGAAAATTAGGGATGAGCAAAAGGTTTAAGATTTGAATATTTGGGTTTGTATAATGGATGAGAGGTTGGAGATGATGATGATAAGAGAGATAAATGAAAACTTTGATTTGGTTAGTGGGTGTGTGGTACAAAATGTTATTGTACATAGGGTGTACGAGAAGAGGGTATAGGTGAGGGAGTGTGTAGGTATTTTATTATAAAAAATAGGAATATATCTATATATTAATGAGTAAAACTTATGTACGTCATAACATGAAACTATGATGTCATCTATATGAGTTATTCTTGCACTTCCTATTTTATCCTTTAAAATATTGCATCCCCCCCACCCCCACCCCCATTTTATTACTTCCCCAACTTCAACTTTAATTCAAAATTGAGGGTATTTTGGTGAAAACCACAATGCTTCTCTACTTCTCTCCCAACTCACACCCTCTCTCATTTCTCACAAAAACATTTCTCCCCCTTCTCTCTTATTGCCCAAAATTTTACGTCGACGATTCACTCTTCGAGCCGCTGTAAGAAAGGGGTCGATTAGGTTTGATTCTTTTGATTTTGGATTACAACCTAAAATTAGGGGTTTTCTCTTTATAAATCATAGTTATATATATTTTTTTATTTTGTTTGAAGACTCTGATTGTGTGTTAACGACTTGATGTTTTGATGTAGTTTGTTTTTCTTTATGTTATGTTTTTCAGATCGAACCTCATCACTAAACATATCACTCTTCAAAAACCGGGTATATTAATCTATCTCTTTTCCCCATTTTTTACTTTGTTGAGATTTTGAAATAATGTTTTGTTATTTGCATGGAATTTTCTTTTTTATTTATCAGGTATATTTATCTATATCTTTGTCCCTTTATAAAGATTTTATTTTTTAGTACCCACTGAAGATGTTAGTAACCACTGCATGGGATCTAACCCTTTTGAGGTATATACGCCATGGGTTTTTATTTACATTTTCTAATTATCTCTATTGTTGTTGTTGATTGAATCCCCAATTATGTTGTTGTTGTTGTTGATTAAAAGTCTGTTACTACAAAGGTAGTGAAAATGCCAACTTGGTTTTGAGTTTTGTGACTTGAAAATGCTCAGTTGGTTGATTCATTGCGTTGTTGAGTGGGATACATTTGAATCATTTTGTATGTGGGATACCTTTTAATTGATTGAGTTTTTTCATTAGTTTTATCGAGAAATTGCATTTTCTATTGATTGACTTCGGGTTTTGATAATTCATTTGAGTGGTATGAATTTTAAGACCTAGGGTTTCATTAATAAATTCATTCTTTGATAGTTTTTTTCAATTCTTTATTTCATTTAGGTTTCAAATGAAACTTTTGATTTGTTTCAAATGGAGCTTCAATTACAAATTTTTGTTCCTCTTGATTTTGGGTTTCAAATGCGATTTCGGGTATGTTTCACTCCCGATTTTGTATTATATCATAGGCCAATTGATTTCATAATACCAGAATAATCTGAGCATGGGATGAAAATAACTCAGGCTTTTCTTGATACTTGCCCTGAATTTGGAGGTAATGCTTTACCTCCTATCCTCCTATACTTCGAAGATAAAGTAGTGATCAAATAAACCTTTAACGAACGATTGGGTGAGAGACAGTGAAGCTCATAATCCTTTATGTAAAAATGGGTCATTCATTTTGGATTCTATTTTCTCAATTTTTTATTTTCAAAAACAATTTTTATATTTTACCATTTCAAGGTAAATTGGTGTCCATGGGGTAAAGAGGCATTGCAAGAAGCTCGCAAAAGAGATGACCCATCTTCTTATCAAGTAATCTTTTTTTTTTTATTATTGTTTTTTATTAATGTAGTTTTCTCTTGATGATTAAATAATCTATGGGACTAACTAATATTTGATGGTTTGTTATTGGGTGTTGGATTTGCTTTTGAAATTGGATACATCACTTGCCTTTGGATCGAGTGTAAGAAGAAAAAAGGATCATCCAATCTCTTGAAGAGTAATATCACAAGAAAGTATGGTTTTAAAGCCATTGATGTATAAATCTCAATTACATTATCAACAACTATACATATGTGAACGGGTAGATAATATCAATCATGCTAGAACACTTTCGATAAAATAATTCATGTTTGGTGTAAATTAAGAAAAGTTTGAGTTATATTTGTCTCTTAAGTGGTATCTTAAAAGGGAAAAGATCAAGTAACGGACACCTAAATAAGGGCTATATACGAGACTGTTTTATAAAAAAAATGATTTCAATTTCTTTTTGGATTCTAAACATTTTTGGGTACCTAGAAAAAAATCACTCCAAAATATTTTATTTTGATATTTTTAAAAAATTTGTCAATATTTGACAGTTTTTAAGTAATTAAGTCAACTGATTAAACTGTAAAAATATTGATCGATTTTTGAAAATATCAAAATAAAATATTTTGAGATGATTTTTTAGGGGTACCCTAAGATGTTTACAACATATTTTTTCCCGTACGCCGGGGGGGGGGGGGGGGGGGGGGGGCGTAAGTGGCGTTCGTACTTGATTCCCCCCCCCCCCCCCTCAAATCTTAAAAACCGTGAGCGATATCTTTTACTCTAACTCTAACGGAAGTAAAAGATTTCAACTTTGGTATTGGGCGACACATCATACAAAAATATATATATAGTAGTTATGTTGTGGACATTTGGTAATAAACTATAGTTTTTTGTATTTTCGTCGTATGATCATGCATCCTACAACACTACTATATTTTTCTAGGATGTTATGTAGTTAAATTTGTATTACATGTTTTGAAATCACAAATGCTCTGGAGTTTTTAATCGAGTTTCTATTTTGGTTTATCATCTTTTACGTGTTTACAATTTCTCGAGTGCATAGCATATTCTAACGTATAACCCATGCATCACGCGAGTTTCCAACTAGTATAACATATAACATTCCTCAATATGCTCTGGATATAATTGCCGAACTTTTATAGCGATAGCCAATAAACTGAATGTTCCCATTTGTGATGTATATTAGTATTCAAACACTTAAAATACTAAACTCATAAGTATTCTCTTTCTTAAAATATAACTCCCACCTTAATAACTTTCAAGGGTTATAATATAAACCCGAATATACCAAATTCGTAACAATTAAAAAAGTATACTAACTACTCATCTTAATTACACAGGTATCGTATCACCTATACTAATATTCGTCAATGGATGTATAGGATAATCGCTCATTTCTCTTTAGCCCATATCCTAAATTCCTCGTAATCGCGTCCTATGGTTTACTCAATTAAAATCGTCCCATATTTATCCTAACCGCATAAATATATCTACATATGCTTGACGAATAATTTTCTCGAATGCCTCTCATCCTAAACATTCATTTTTTTCATTCCCCGGATTGTACCCTTAACTAATTCAAAGTTCTCTCTTCTATTCCAAGGTCTACCCACCCTCACTACGTTATCTAGGGTTCTTAATATCACGTCTAGGATCCCATACAAAAATCTCCAATTTTTTATCTAACTCTCCATACATATAAGGGAAGAAAACTGCCAAATTCAGCGAAGGCGAATCGATTCGCCCCAAGTGCGAATCGATTCGGGCTAGCGAATCGATTCGGTCTCCATCCGAATCGATTCGAAAAGTGCTCTGCAAGCAGGTTCCCAAAGTCGAATAGATTCGGTCTCAATCTGAATCGATTCGGTCTGAGATAGACTTTCAAATCCCCTCATGCGAATCGATTCGGTCTAGACCCGAATCGATTCTCCCTGTTCAGAGGGCACTGTTTGGGTGATTTCCCGATCTCCAAAAATCCCAAATATCAACCCAATCTCCATTTTTATGGTTTATAATCTCAATCAACAACAATATAATCATCCTAATACTGATGTATAACTAACACATCAATTAGTTTGTCTTATTAAACCATTTCTCTTAGATTTAAACCCTAAAACCATTAAAACCCTAGTTTTATCATTTCTCCCATTTATAACCATTTCTACACTCCATTATCATGGGTTTAACGCTAGAAATCATTAAGAGTTTACAATACATCAATTTGTAAACTTAAGCTCAAATTTCCCATATTTATTTTAAGGCTTCTCACCCAAAATTTATCTAATTTGCCAACTATAATATGAGATACACACTCAAATGAATAAAGCAAGTAAATACTTGCCTCGTGGATCAAATTCGACGACCTCGAGTCGAATTCCGTGGAGTTTGGCCCGGAATCCCCTTTTTTCTCCTCTTTTTCTTCCCTTCTTATTTTCTCTCTTTTATTTCTTTCTCTATCTCTGTCTCGTGTCTTATAAGAGAGATATAAGGGTTTGTCCCTTATAAACCCAAAAATGACTCATTTGCTCAATTGCGAATCCCTACTAGTTCAAAAAATTCTCGGAACCCAAACACTACCCCCGGGTACTATATTCTGACTATCTCAGCCATTCTGAAGCCAATCGTGCACTTGAAATCTCCATCCAGGTTATTTAACTAAAATTCACCTATCGGACACGATACTTCTCAACACGCGTTTTTTACAACGTAAACTATTATCCTGTGTCACTTTACCCAACTGCGACATGTAATTAAAATAATCCAACTCATTTACTTAGTCCCAAAAGTAAATGTAACACCATCGGTAAACATCTAACAGTCATAAACTCCAAAAATTATTATTCAAAATAATTCCTCAAATTTCCAAATTACACCCACTTATGTAATTTAAATATCCATACAAGTACGGGGTATTACAAAAAATAATCATGTTATTGGTGGTCATAGTTTTTACTAAAACATGCTAAACCAATCCCGTAAGAAATGTAGGTATGCTGGAACACAAATAACTTAAAGTGACATGAGAAGATTAATTAACAATGTCACTTGTTCTATTCTTGTAATATTGTATTTAATGCAGTCATAAAAATATAAATCACGTTATTCATGTCGTGTCGTTTATTAAAGTCTAAAATAAAAAAATAGTTATATATACATTTTTTAAGTTATGTATTATAAGAAATTGTAAGAATCAATGTTTAAGCAAAAACATTTAGTATATATTAAAAGTTTATTCCAATTTAAAAAAATGATGTTTGTTTTTTTGTTTTGAACAATTAACGTGGACTTTTTTGGATAAAACAACGTCCATTTTACCAACCATTCTTTAAAAAATAACACAGTTTTTTTTATTAATATAAAATCTGTAACGTTGAATAAAAACTAATGAGAGAATTGTATTTGTTATATTGAAAATGATAACATTTGCCCTTAGGAAACATGTTTTGAGCACCAAAATAGTAAGTATTAAAGCTCTACATGATTATATGTATCCTATTAAATGTATGTTGGAACTCTGTCCATACTATTTTTAGGCTCTGAATGTGTGCCCTTAGGCACATGCTATCGGGACCCCTTGTTATATAAATGAGTATGACTACACTGACACGGTTTGATACACGTTTTCCATACACGCGAATAAGATGTCTTGATGGGACCCACAAAAATAAGGTATAAGATTTTAATGAAATGGGTATGGAAAATGTGTAGGAAAGTGTGTATGTGTAGCTTTATTGAATTTCAAATACCTATACAAGCACATGGTTTACATATAACAGTTTTTATATTAAACAAAAGATGGTTTTCTCCAAAAACAAAAACGACATCGTGTGTCTATATTCCGGCGGTAACAATTTGAATGGTTTATAGCTGGCTCCCATTTTATTAAATGCCATCATATTATTAAACTGATTTTAACATTTTGTTGAGAGTTGGTTACAGCTAAGACAACATGTGTCTATTTCATTGATCAATGTTTTTTGTTTCTTTGTGAATCGTCAAATTATTTTTAATCAATGGTTATGTGTGTATATTTTGTAATCCATGTAAACATATTTTACACCAATCAACACATACCTCACTACTCTATAAATAGAACACTTTGGGTCTCATTTTTAGGAGTCTGAGAAAATTAATTTTGTGGCCCCACTCTGTCAAAATTTTTAGTGAGAGAGAGAGTATAAACCAGAATAATTTTGTCATCTTCAAGTGTTGATTTATATTCAAAACTCAAATGAAGATTGGACAACTCTCATTCTAAATATTCACTTACGATTTTTTAAGGATACATAATATTTGTAAGTGATTTATCTCATCTTTGTGTATTTTATTTATATGAGATTTTAGATCTAATATTTGTACAAAACACACACTTGATTGACGAAATTAATTTTGTGTGTGAATATTCTTGTTGAATCCTGATTGTAAGCTCTTGTATGTTTTTAAACATATTTTCAGAAAAAAAAATTCAGATATATCTTATTTGATGTTTAGAAAGTTAAACTTAAGATTTATTGAGGATTAATTTGAGAAGAATTAATATTTGGAGTGAGTATTATTTTCTTGGCTGTTTAAGAGTGTTTTGGACTAATTTGAAATATTTGTAAAAATAGTCTTGACTAGGTTAATAGGTTAAAACCTGAATTAATCTAATATTAGTTTTCTAAAAAATAAGTTGTGTATATTTGACTTTGTGTTCTTATTGAATATATTTGAAGTCTTATTATTTCTGTCTATATGATTACTTGGTCTTTGAAGTGATTTTAGGATTTTTTATGTGCATATCACTTAGAAATCACTCACTACACAACACTTATTCACTTAGACACTTATTGATGTGTATATATGATATCAACTATGATTATTCTAATTTTTGAGAAAAGAGAAAAGTAAAGTTTATGAACATTGTGTTAAATCAAGAAAGGTTGATTTAAACAAGAGAACATAACATAAGAGTTGTTGTTGATATCTAGGAGATACGAAAATTATTGCATTGCATTCGGTTACACCATTAAGTGTGGGTGTGTCATCTAGGATAACACACAACACATAAATACTTCAATAAGAACTAGGACACAATAGGCAGTGAGACAACTTGTGCTAAGGAAGCTAGAGCGGAGGCTAAGACGTGAAGATAAGTGAACAAGAGCTGCATTGTGAGGATAATTACGGAAGAGCAACCAGAGCAGAGAGAAGCTTGGTTGAGATAGGTAATAGTTGGTTCTGATTTATCTTGCTTTGAGTCTTGTTTCATGTTTTTATAGTCGTTCCTATTTCGTTTGGTTTTAGTGGAAGTAGACTTGGTTGACTCTTAAGAGAGTCGTTGTTTTTCCCCGGGATTGGTTTTTGCGATGTTAAATAAATACTGTGTGCTTTACATTTTTCGTATATCACCTCACACGAAAAAGTAGGTTTAAATAAATAGAAACTCGCCTAAAAACTGAATAGATTATTATTTTGTAAATTAGCTAGATTTAACAAAGATAATAATTTGGATTTTTAACTGACTTTGAAAAATTAAAACTATTTTCGTAAAGTTAACAATTCAAGAAAAGTTTTAATTGGTCCCTCCTCGAATAACCGGTAAAACTCGTAGGTAAATTGCGTTTAATCGACAATTGTTTACTTTCACAAATAGACTTTTTGCGCATCGTTGGGTGCTTTCAACCCTTGCTATTAAATATTTTCAAAAAACCTTTTAGGTGTCCTACCACAGGGGTGCAAGCCTAATTCTTCCTACATGGTGTGCCGCTGCAGCTTATGTGGATTGCTGCGATTTTTTTTTGTTGACGATTGTCTCATTCTATCGCTAGATAGGGACTTTTTTGGTTGTAGTTTTATATTCGGTCTAGGCATTTATGAGTACTCATTTATACTTGCACTTTTTGGATGTGTTGTAGTCGATGTTGTTCGAGAAACTCGTGTACTTACTTTGTGGCGTGTTTAATTTTCTTTCTTGTATTAGTTAATTTTCTTTCTTAGTATGTTGGTTGAGTTGGATTAATAAAGATAAAATTTGGCATTAGCTTAATGAAGGACTAGGTGGTTAGTAATTAATGACTTAAGGACAACGATGCTAAGAATGAACTATATGCGATTCCTGTTTAATTTTATATAAGACTGATAATTCGGTATTTTATTAGGCGAAGTGTCATAGATTCGAACATAAGTGTCTGAATTTGCAGCTACATCCGATTACCAACTCGGACTCGGACAACTCTTGGGTTTTTGTGGTCATTGTTGTCCCAACGACAAAAAAGTTGAGTTATGTTTCACATTTTTACATGGCAAACTCTATCGTTCTTGAAAACTAAACCCCGAATCCATCCCCAAATGCTTAAAATCCTTGTACATATACGGGCCCCACCTCCGAATGTTGTGGTTTCAAACAAAATGTACCATCTTTTCTGCAATGGATAAAAAATGGGGATGAGGTTTTTGGTAAGGGTAGCTCGGTCCTTTTTGCATTCACAATGAAACGTTTTATGTATGCTGATTGTATGCAACAGCAAGGTCAGTCCAGTTACAGCCTATAACTGGTCTCCAAGCTAGTTTTGGCCGGATATAATTAAAGTTGAGATATACAACATGTTGATGTAAAAAATTAGATTAATCTAATTATTTAATCACAGATAAATAAATGAGACAAAAGATTTTAAAGTGGTTCAGCCTTATTTGAATGGCCTACATCCACTGTTATGTTATTGCTGAGTGTTTGGTAATTCTCGATTACAAGTGCTATTAAGAAATTCCGGTCCCTTTGAATGAGGGTGATACAAGGTATTTATAGCCCTTAGGCTGTACATGAAAGGGTGATACATTAAATGATAAACATATGAAAGGATAACTCATTTAATGCTCTTCAAGCGTGTGCGTCAAGATGATAAGCATTCAATGAATAGTTGAACTGTTGATTATCTGGCAATCAATGCTGTAGTCGAGATGCAGCTCGAACCGCCTTAGTTGCTCATCGTCCAAGAGTTCCTCAAAGCACTGGAGTTCCTAGGAGGGCTGGTGTTCCTCGGAAGACTAGTGTTCCTCGGAGTACACCTGTTGCTCGGAGTGAGTATGTTGGTCGGGGGAATGATCTTCCTCGTTGCTATTGTGCCACGTAGATTGACACGAGTCTTCTTATTATTCGTCCACATCAGCATACTAATTTTGGTATCAACAGAAGCCCCCAATGTTTCATATTTCGAACTTTGAGGAGTATGGAACATTCTTTCTCGGTATATGGCAAATATTAAATGACCTTTCTGGGTTTTAGGAGCCTTTTCTTCGTATTTGAATTTCCTTCCAAATTCGCTGAATCCGCCTTTTTGCATTTTTATAAGCGCTTCGATCTTCGTGCACTTTTTGTCCTTTTAGCCGCCGGTAGCATAATAGTTTCATTTTTGTAATCATTTCTTTCTCCGTTTCCCAAGGCAAAGTATTTAAGCTTTAGAGGCAATCCCATCGTCTTCTACCTTTTCAATTTCTGCTTTCGAGTTTTCTATAGCTTTTCTCTCTCCTGTGCCTTCATCCCTTTCTTCGTTTGTTTGTCAACAGATCTCCTTTTTCCTGTAAGATTTTCTTCCTTATTCTTCACATCTTTTTATTCACCATGATTTATATTATCGAATCTCTTGAGAAATTCCGTTCTGACTTTTCTATTCCTTCTTGGGTAACTTTGGAGAGTCTTTCTGAGCCTTCAAATTATTTTAATTTGGCTTAGGGACATTAGTTCCCTAGCCTTTTTATTGCTAAATGTGGATTTTATTTTCCACCAAACCGTTTGTGTTTAGAGTTCTGTCAGTATTTCGATGTTGTCCCTGCAAAAATAGCCCCCAACACATGGAGGATAGTTAATGGGGTGTATAGGTTAAATCAAACTCATAGAACTCGTATAGTAATTCCTGAGATTATGTATTGTTATAGATGGGCAATTTTAGACAATGTTTTTTATTTAAAAACTAGGTTTTTGAATAGGGCCTTAGTAGTCAACCTCCCTGATGCAAACAAGGATTATTTTGAACACGGGGTAGTTATCAAAAATTGGCAACATACCCCTTTGGTTGGAGATGAAGTATATGAAGGTCCCAGATGCCCCCCATATGGCAATGGGATAGGTTATTTTCATCTTATTTTATTTTTGAAATTACGATTTCATTGTGTTTGACAAAATGTATGACTGATATTTCACAATGTATTTGTTTGCAGTTGACAGTAAGAGAAAAACTCCAAAAGAATCAGAAGTAAATATTAAACATTTGAAACATATCTGGAATTTGCATCGAAGAGTTGCAGACGAGCACATCAGGTCTGCTTCATATTTGTTGCAGTACATGAGCTACACATCATCCTTTACTGCTCGTCTTGTGGTCAGCATTAGTGAGCCATTGCCAGCTTCTGAGAAATCTTCACCAGAATCTCACATTCCTCTAAGTCAGAAGATGGGCAAGAGAAGAGTTACTTCTATCTTCGAGGAGACTTCCTCTGCTGGAGATGGAAAAAGAAACAAGGCTGAAGTCCCAAAGGGTACAAAGAAAGTAGATGGTGCCTCTTCAGTTGCTCCTCAGAAGGCTGCCGAAAAGCCCCCAGTGGCTCCGAGCAAGAAAAATGCACCTGTGGAAGTGGTCACCATCTTTACCACCAAAAGTTCTTTGGTTGAAACTGCTGAAGTGCCACTGAGGAGATTGAAGAAATCCTCCTCGGTCACTTTGACTGAAACCATTCCCCAGCTCCAAGCTAGTGGAGCTGGTGTCCCAACCATTATTCCCCCGAGTTCTGCAATGAGCTCGGTAAAGACTTGGACTATTCCTGAAGTCCAAGGAATTGAAGAAAACATGTCTAGGGATATGCTGACATCCCTAGCTACTCGTCACATTGCTTCAGTAAGTTTCTCGTATCCTGAATTTTTCTTTATTCTAGTCAATATATGTATCTCGACACTGACTTATCATTATTTTCTTTTTCAGCTGGTGAGTTGCTTTAACACCATAGTGAAGAAAGATGAAGCAATCAAGGCTTCCAGCTCCTCGTCTGGAGTAGAGGATGCTTTCCAGGGCTTGGCCCAATCTTTGAAGGAATCCCGTCAAAAATACTACGAGGATAGGGGTGAATGGGAGAAGAAATTGGCTGCGTCTAAAGTAGAGAAAGTACAATTGGGAAATAAGGTGAGACACTTGGAGAGGGAGAATAAAAAATATGCTGAGAAGCTCACAAGCTTTGGGGAGCTTGAAAATTAGTTGAAATCGGCCGAGGAAGAGCTGACCCTTCTGCGAGAAGTAAATCGCACACACCATACAAACATGCACACACACACACACACACACACACACACACACACACATACACATACATAGACACACACACGCTCGTGCACACACACACACACAAATATAGGCACACAGGCGCGTGCGCACACACACACCATACAAACATTCACACACACACACACACACACATACATAGACACACACACACCCCGTGCGCACACACATCATACAAACGCGCGCGCGCACACACACACATATATATATGTGTGTGTGTGTGTGTGTGTGTGTGCATGTGTGTGCATGTGTGTGTGTGTGTATATATACAAACGCTATCACACACATGTGTGGGTATATATATATATATATATATATATATATATATATATATATATATATATATATACACATATGTGTGTGTGTGTGTGCATGTGCATGTGGGTGCGTGTGCGTGCGTGTGTGTGGGTGTGTGTGTGTGTGTGTGCATGTGTATTGTGTGTGTGTGTGTGTGTGTGTGTGTGTGTGTGCACGCGCGTGTTGTGTCTATGTATGCCAATCTATAAATTATCCTGTCTATGTTGGCTTAGTGTAACCCCTAACATCACTTTTCTTTCTCACTGGTCGATCAAGATCTTTATATTTTCTCGATAAATGAGCAAGGGGATGAGAATGGTACCAGCATGTGTAGCAACAACATTGACACCGTTCATGCTAGTGACCTTCCTTTTCTTCATGGAACTGGGAAAATTGGTCGAAGTGACTAAAGAAACGTTATGGGCATAAAAGGATGACTATGTGCTTTCCTTGAATTATTCGTCCCTCTTTGAGTCTTTGGAAAATGTGCTCTCCCTGAATAGTTTGTTTCTCTCAGAGTCAAGGGAAGTGTAGGCTTATGGGTTGTCTAAAACAATGGGGATGAATGACCTTCTTTGTATCATCATTGTAATAAAGAAAGTGGCGGTACTCTTGTAGATTAGAAGAAATGTCACCGACAATGGGTGCTCAGCACCTCTAACTATCGATTGAATGGACCAAATCATCCGAAGCTCAATAGAGTTAATGTTGTTGTCCTGAAGAATATACTTATTATCCTTCGCTATAAAGGAAACATATAAAATAACAAAGAATTAATACTAACAAGGATGAATCACAACGCTAACAAAATGGCTTTTAAACCTATTCATTGCCCTTTCAAAGTGCATCTTGTCCCTTCATATATCACATCCTCTGGAAGAGGAGAGTATTATCAATTTTTTTACAATCAGACCATGATCCCAATAATCTTTATTGGAATTAGGGAGGTTCACAGCAGGGACTCTGCTATCCACCATCATCTTTATATAGTTAATGTTCTCAATGGTCGTCACCCATTGGTAACAGTACATGATCTCAGTAATGCCGCGCTGGGTCCTATACAACTCATTAATACGATTGTCCCCATTAAGGATCCTTCATGTGTTTGGGGATACTTGGGGTGGGATCACTTAAAAGTATTAGCCGAACTCCAAAAATAAGCGACTCAGTGAGAAAGTTACCCCACACTCGGGAATAAAGATTAGAGGCATCCAATGACCCAGGGGAAGGGCGCAAAGGTCATAAGGATGATCAACAAATTCTACTGATACCCACGAGGGGATTTGATGACTATGTTCAGATTCTTCGACAGTGTTTTCATTAATAATGTACACCATGTTTAAAGATGACAAGCTCAATGAAATAACTAAACATTGAAATCAGAGAAGTGTGAAATGAAGAAACAATTTCGAATAAATTCTTAAAGGTGGAGTAACGACAATGAAAAGCTCTTCTTCGAGAGATTGAAAATTGTAAGTTTTTCAAATGTAGAAAATGAGAAAAAGTATCGGAAACATTTCCTTATAGCAGGAAGTTCTATCACAATTCCCTAAAAGCATGATGATTACATGCACATATGACGAGTGTTGAAGCGATAATTCACTGCAAGAAAAAGGGTAATATTTTGAAGCGTGACCCAGAGGCACTCAACGATCAAAAGACCCTTTAATTTTAGGGATATTTAAAAAATTGCTCTGCGATCAATCAACAAATACTCCAGCACAAAAACTTATGAAAGTCAATAGCCGACCTAGGCAAAAAAAAATCCTAGTGACCTCAAAGAGACACTGAGCTTTGGGGGCAATTGTGGGTACCAGAATTATGATGGAACATGACCCACATGTGCTCGACACATTCCCATTAGCTTCGTGTGCATCATGTTAATTAATAATCCAAGTCACACCGAATTCCCACATATATTTCTCTTGGAACGGTTTAAAATTTTAATATATTGGTCCTATCTTCAAGGGAAAGGTATTAACGAAGCCTAGGACTCTCCTAAGCAACTCTATCAATGTAAACCCACCCCTCTTAGAAAGGGGCATATGATATGGTAACTTCGAGTAGTACTACAACACTGTCGACCTATTCTTTAAGTTAATAAAAGAGCTAACCCCAAACCCCGTGGACAGAAGAACTTTGCCAAACCAAATATATTCTTACATTGTGTGCTTTTGATCCTCATCTTTGAGTACTTTTTTATTTAGCTTGTGCACATTGGATATAAACGCTGTGAGAAATTACCACCTATAGTTAAGTATTTTCTTATAAAGTAAGGACTGAGTTAAAAAAGACATAAATTCTTGAATAAATTATGTAAATAAATATCAAGTAGGATGGTGTTTTCCTTTCCATAGAAAATACTATATATGACCTGGTAAAAATATGTTTGTTGTACATAGCATAGTCAAATCATTGCACGTTAATAATTATGTGTATTTTTATCACTAACCCTTATACTTACTGTAATACCCCGTAATTTTATTGATTTTTATTTATTGAATTAATTAAATTAAATGGGAATTAATCAAAAATTAATCCGAATTTAAATACTAGCGAGACGTGAGTTGGTATTTTATTATGATGATAATATTGAATATTACTGAGTACATATGGTAATATATGAGTATGAAAAGTATTAAAATTGTCGAGAGTTATAAATACGACAATTTGAGAAATTAAGTTGGGATGCGCGTATGAGTCGCGTCAGGAATCAATTTAATTAAATTAAAAAATAATTTATAATTTTATCATCCGTATGGTCATTTTGAGTGTGCCAACGTGTCCGGAGGGTCGATATAGTTAGAAAACACTAGCCGGGGGTTTAGTTTGGGTCCCGTGACACTTTTAGGCCAAATCGTCAACCCGGGAGAGTATTTTGGTCATTTTAAAATTTAAGGAAATAAGACCCACAAATTTGAGGGTTTATTTAATTATTATTGGGAGTGCCATTAGGGCCATTATCAGCCAAAAAGGAGATAGTGGGCTACGTGAGTTAGAGGAGAGGTTGCAGGAGGTTCCCAACCCATACCCACCACACACCACCACCAATTTCGACGGAAATGTGACCGGAAAGAAGGAAAGAACCAGCCCCTGGACACCATCAACGATTATGAACATCAAATTTAAGGCAAGTGATTTGATTCCATTAGCTTCAGCGAATATTTCTTCCATAATTAGTGTTGAAATTGATATTTGCCTTGAAAGGTGATGAAAACCCATTAAATTTGATGTAGAACATTAAACCTTCGTTAGGAATTGCATGTAGATTGGTTCTGGATGAAATTCAGTACCCAAAACATAACCTTTGATAAATTAAAAACGGATTTTAGAAGAGTAATATCATAGTTCTTGAAGAAAATAGAAAACTAGGGTTTTTATGAAGATTTTATCCATGTAAGGCTAATTGTTGATGATTTAATGGTTTTGGAACGTTAAAAATAATGTATTTAGGTTGTAATTTGATCCTATAACCTTATATTAGAGTTACATACCTTGAAAGGGAGTTTTGGGACAAATCTGGGAGTGAAAAAATGAAGCAGTCCATAGCCCATCTAGTGCGATCGATCGATCGACATTCATAGGTCGATCGATCGACCCCCATCGATCGATCGATATTCATAGGTCGATCGATCGACCTTCCCATAATTTTTTATATTTTCCTTGTTGAATTTAAACAAACTAGAATCTAGAAAAATTATTGGTGGGGACTTTGTGAACACTCTTTGATTTGAGGAAGACTAGTAGGCATGATTATTATACCCAAATTATTATTAGAATTCAATTTGGGATTTATATTAAATCTAATAAGGATCGACGAGTGAGGGATTATTAGAAAACAGAGATTAAATGAGTTAATCAATATAGTTTGATAAAATAAGGTTTGTGGCAGAAATATGGACCTTATGAGTACTGGATTAAAGTGTGGATTAATAGGAGACTTAGTAACCTTTATGAGTTAGGTTTTAAGTACTTGAAACTACGACGTGAGATGTGTCGGTGGACTATATATATAACTATCGGGAAGTATAAAAATGTACTAATTGGATTAAAGGTATAAGGATTGAGAACATACCTTTAATAATATTATAAAGTATATAAGTTATGTGAATGCTTAGTAAATGGATTTATATGTGTATGACATACCTACCATACATGGTATCATGGGAGGTCGGCTTTCGAAACAGGGCCATCTAATCTTTGTGTGCCTACGGGGGGGGGGGGGGGGATTTAGATTGGTACCTTAAGGACATAGGGCTGTGAATGACTTATTTATGAGTTGATAAGTCAGCTGACCATGGGAGCGTAGGTATGTGTGTGACCCATGGGTATGTGAACTATGTTCGCCTCCAATATGTGTGATTTTGCATATTAAAACGGTTCTTAAGAGATTCGGAATACGTAGTCCTTATGTACATGATGTAACGAGATTCGATAGCAGAGTATGTGTGCACCGTAACTTAGTGTAGGGGTTCCCCAAGTATAATATTATGTTGAAATTTATATACTGGTGATGATAACAGACTCCTTGTTAATGTGGGTGAATATTCTTATTCATGTGTGTGAGTAGTTGCGACACTTTGAGTAAAGTTAAAATTGAGAATTTCCTTTATGATTTAATATATATTAATATGAGAAATGAAAAGGTAGATTCAAAAAACTTAGATTGGAATGTCTTGAACAAACCCCTATATTATCATGTGAGGACGGGTTGCAGTATAGACTAGTTAGTTAGCGGCATAACTAGGATGGAGTATGGATATACGTTAAGCGTGCAAATTAGTTGAGAGGTGAAAAACTCATGTGAGAGCACGGAACTAACATGTAATTTATATTCATTGTTTAATGAAAATAAACGCCTGCTATATTTTTAAACTGTTTTCGCATCGGGCTCTAACCCGTTTTCTTTCAAATCTATTTTCTTGAAAAACCTTTTAGGTGCCCAGCCACAAGGACGCCAAGCTTAGGAGTTCCATTTCAGTGACGTGTTGTAGCTGATGTGGAAGTTACAGGATCTTGATGATAGACGACTCCACATTCTATATTAATTCCATTTCAGACTTATTCACTTGTTAGGGCATGTCGCCCTTTTCGTTTAGAGACAGTTTTATCATACTCAGTTTCATTGGAGTTTTAGAGTTAATTCATTTATTATTCAGACATTGTATTTGGTTTTATTCATTACTTGGGATTATTTAGAGGAGTGTTACTCTAGATTCATTATATTATTCCCTTATTATATTAATGTGACTGTGATGTGATAATAGTATCTATTAGCTAATAATTTTAATTGGTTGCATGTTTATTTAATTTAATAAAATTTGACAACTCACTTTTTAAATATTAGGTGGCTAGTAATTGTTTAAATAAATGTTTTCGACAGTGATGCTACAAACTGAACCAACTTGAAATTTTGTATTAAATTTAATAAAGGAGTAGCTACCCGGTATTTAATTAGTCGGGGTGTCACAGGTGGTATCAGAGCATCAGGTTCTAGTGTCCTTAGGAACTGTACGACTTGTTATGTTTTCGCGTAGCGTCCTTTGATATAGAGCCCTATATTTTAGGATTGTTATACTCTTTTGTGTATCTTACGCTCTTCATCTATTTTTAGATAATAGCTCTGGACTTATAAGACTTCTCTCTCATTTCAGATGCCTCCATGACGTGCATAGAAAGTTCCCAGGGATGCCCAGCCCGAGCCACAGCCTGCACCAGTTCAGGGTTCCATGAATGCCGCAGAGGTTGCCGCCATTGTATCCCAAGCGATAAATGCCGCTTTAGCAATTATGTAGTAGGAACCACCTCAGGCACCGGTGGTAGAACCGATCTAGGCTCATGCATTCCCGTCTGTTTGGGAACGGGTTCGTGATGCCTTTCAGAAGGCACACCCTCCAGAGTTTGTAGGTAGCTCCGACGTCGTTGTGTCCAGTCAGTGGATGAAGGACATCCAAAGACACTTGAGGATGTACGAGTGTACAGATGTACAGAGGCAGGTACTGGATACTTTCAAGATGGTAGGAACATCATTGTAGTGGTGGGAATCTATTACCACCACGGAGGAGAGAGATGTTCTTACCATTCAGGAGTTCTGGGTGTGGTTTGACCGCAAGTAGTTTCCCCGATCAGTTCATACCGAGATGAGGAGGAAGTTGATGAACCTCAAATAGGAGGGGAAGATAGTGGAAAAATATGAGGCCGAGTTCACCAATCTTCTGAACACCATTCCCGATGAGATTCTGACTGAAGACAAGAAGATACAGAAATTCATGGATGGGTTGACTTGGAGGATCCGTCAGCACTTGCTAGGAAATCTCTCGTTGGCCACTTATTCTGATGTGGTTAACGCAACATTGCTTTACTTCCAGGACCACCTCTTTCACTTATCAGAGGGTAAGAGAGTAGGAGAGTCCAGCCATGAGGGCAGGACAGGGGGTAATGGTGCCAGCGGGGCATAATCATCTCAGAGTCAGCATAGGCAGGGTGATCAGAGTTCCCAGCAGGGTGATTCTAAGAGATTTTGATCTGGAGGTTTTAGAAATGGTCAGGAGGTTTTCCTTATGGCCAGCAGGGTCAACACGGCCATCAGAGCCAGCACGGCCAATAGCGGTAGTTTCAGTAGGACCAGTATGGTCAGGGGAGGAATGGTAACGGTCATCAGGACCGTGGGCAGTAGGGTCAGAGAGGGGGAAAATTTGTGGGGAAATGTTTTATTTGTGGCATGATTGGTGATAGATAGGGCTTTGCCGCGGCGCAAGAGTCACCTACGCGCCGGTCGTTTTGTGTTCGGCTCACCTGAACTATACAAAAACCTAAACTACGACTACACTCAACGGGTGAGTATAGCGGTAAGTCGGGTATCAAAAATCCACAGAGACGAGTTGCTAGAATTCAAGTGATTTAATACTCCGAAATAAAAGTGTAAAAGATGATTACAAACTAAAAGGAAAAGTTAATCTAGGCAATATGTTGAAACTAAATTATGAAAGCGAGTAAAACTATAGGTTGCGTTGAATATCCCTCACCCGAGTTAATTAGTATAAAATGGTTACATGGGTCGACGAGTTATTACAAATGCGTCTCATTTCGACAGTTAATTAAATCAAGGGTTGTTACGCCCTAAATCATCATAAAAGCCTAATAAGATTTTGGCGTCAACAAATATCCCGGAAATTACGCGCGAAAGGTCGTAAGCACGGGACGTACATGATATGCCCCGCCAAATCTCCTAGGCATGATAACTAGGACAACGCACCCGAAATAGACCCGTAAACTCCATCACCAAAGAAAAGCAACGCGTCAACTCGAGTGAGTTCAATTCAAACACAACCTAATTTAAATTACCTAGAAAGCATGTTAAAAATGCGATAAATGGAAAGCGGTAAATAAACGCGTTAAATCTATACTAGAAAGCGTGTAAATCAAAGCATGTAAATAAAGCAAGAAAACCAAGATTAGAAAGCTTGTAAATTATACTACAACAATGGAAACAAAGGAAATACAACTTAAATTAAAAGGAGAGGATGATGAATAGTCAACTTACACAACAAATGGAGTGTCAAACCAAGTATAAATGAAGAAGAACCATCCAAAACCACCCAAACCCTAACTACCACTCTCTACAATCTATTCTAACTAAGTATATCTGAATTAAAACCAAAAATGGGTTTATATAGTAAGTGGGAAAAAGTAAGGGAAAAAGGAAAGAAAGAGGAAAGAGCCCAAAATATCTGGCACTACCGGTCGACCGGCCCCTTAAGCCAAAGAATAATGTCTCCTTCCCATGGCAAAAGTTGAAACCGCGGTCGACCGGTACTCTGTTTTCAGGCTGCATTTGGTCCATGATGAGGGCGAAAAGGTCCATTACGGAAACGAGCCTAGCTTCTTCGTCCGAACTCCAAACGATGCACCGTTTGCGGCCACACGATGCTAACTCAATGAACTACGCATCCGTGGAATTTCCATGAGACGAATAAGAAATGTGAATTGACTAAAATTCCCTTGAAGTAGCGTCCAGCGACGAAACTTCTCCGAAATGCAACGGATCCTCACTTTTAGCGTTCCAATACCTACAAAAGCACAAATAACCCCTGCAAAGAATGTATATATCCAAATCCATGGTTTTCTGGTTAATGATCATAATTATAGGCATTTAGGACCATAAAAGAGCTAGAATGCATAAGGATAACGGGCGGAAACATACAATATTCGATACGAATCAATTGGCCACAAATGCTAGGAGTGTCCTAAAAGGTGCAGGGCCCCACAACAGCAGCAATAGGGTGCTCGACACGAGCCCTAGAGACCTATGCTTCCCACCTCCCTCCCAGCACCACCGTAGATGCCCGCTTTACCGCCCATTCCAGCAGTCCCAGTCCAATAGGGATAGCTTCAGTAAGGGCGAGTCTATCAGCTCTAGCAGGCCACAGTCCAACGGGATCCACCCGCTATTAAGGGTATGTTTTCTATTGAGTGGACTATGAGGCGTATTTTATTTGACATGCGGGCCACACACTGTTTTATTTCCACGAGATTTGCATGCACTATAGGATTGTTAGATACCACGGAGAGCACAGTTACTTGCATAGATTCACCATTGAGTAGGGGTTTTGTGATTTCCCTTATATGTAGAGGTGTGGGTATAGATATCGGGAGGTTTACTTTACCTGCTGATATGTTAGTGTTAAATATGACTGAGTACGATGCGATTGTTGGTATGGATTCGCTAGTTGCGTATCGATCTATGATTGATTGTTTCAGTAGGAGTATTATTTTTTCCATACCCGCGGAGGAGATGTTCCTAGTGGTGATGCCTCGTCCTGAGGGAGGATCGTCCACTCACTTGTAATATATAGAGGAGGAGACCTCTAAGGAAGTGGTAATACCACTCGATTCAATTTTAGTTGTTAGAGAGTTCATTGATGTATTCCAGGATATTTTGGGATTACCTCCTAGTATGGAGGTAGACTTTGTTATCGATTTGACGTCGGGCACTCGGCCTATAGCCCGCGCACCTTACCGTATGGCTCCAACGAAGATAAGGGATCTACGGGATCAGATAGAGCAGTTGTTGGGTCAGGGTTTTATCCATAGGAGTACTTCACCGTGGGGTGCCCTAGTGCCATTCGTGAAGAAGAGGGATGGATCTTTGAGGTCGTGTGTAGATTACTGGGAGTTGAATAAATTCACGATACGAAACAAGTATCCATTTCCCCGAATCAATGACTTATTCGACCAGTTGAGAGGAATGGACTTCTTCTCAAAGATTGATTTGAGATCGGGTTACCATCAGTTGCGTATCAGGGGACAGGATGTCTCGAAGATTGCCTTCTTGATGAGATATGGTTCCTACGAGTTTCGAGTTATGCCTTTTGGCCTAACTAACGCCCCAGCCGTGTTTATGGACTTGATGAATAGGGTGTTCAGAGAGTTCCTAGACCAGTTCGTCATCATCTTCGTTGATGACATTCTGGTTTACTCCCAGACAGAGGAGGAACATGTCGAGCACTTGATACATGTTTTGCAGACGCTGCGTCAGAACGACTTATATGAAAGTACGAGAAGTGTGGGTTTTGGCTGAAGGAGGTTCAGTTTTGGGGGCATATCATTTCATACATGGGGATATCTGTTGATCGAGGGAAGGTATCAGTGGTGAGGGAGTGGGGACAGCCCATGACACTGACTGAGATACGTAGTTTCTTCGGCCTAGCAGAATACTACCGGAGGTTTATTTGGGGGTTCTCTAAGATAGATGGTCCTTTGACACATCTGACTCAGAAGAGTGTTCCATTTATCTGGAGTGATGCCTGTCAGTTGGAATTCGACGAGTTGAAGGAAAAGTTGACCTCAACACCAGTTTTATCATTGCCTAGATCGGGAGTTGAGTATCTAGTCTACACCGATGAATCCTTACTAGGACTTGGGGGTGTACTACAATAAGAGAGTCAGGCTATAGCTTATGATTCCCGTAAGCTTAAGCCTCACAAGAAGAATTACCCCACCCACGACTTGGAGTTAGCAGCAGTCGTATTTGCTCTTCGAATTTGGAGATATTACCTCCTGGGGGAGAAATTTCATTTATTCACGGACCACAAGTCCCTACAGTACCTCTTCATGCAGAAGGAACTAAATATGTGTCAACGTAAGTGGCTCGAGTTCGTGAAGGACTATCAGTTCGATATCCAATATCACCCAGGCAAGGATAACATGGTAGCAAACGCATTGAGCCATAGGCCAGTAGGTGAGGTGGCCGAGGTGTGGAGAGAAAAGTGGAAGGAGTTGGGACACCAGGATGCAGTGGCCCGATCATTTATATCTGTGATGACCATTACGACCAAGATTGTTACGAGAGTGATACAGGCCCAGGCAAAAGACTCGTTCTATCAAGAGAAGATAGTTCTATTAATAGCAGAGGGAGCCAAATCCTATACCGTTAATTCAGATGGGGGATTACGCTTCAATGGGAGACTGGTCGTTCCGAAGGGGGAAGACTTGCGACACGAGGTAATGTCAGAGTTGCACGGTTCGCGGTTCGCGGTTCATCTTGGATGGGATAAGATGTACCAGGATGTGAGGCGACAATACTAGTGGAGCGGGATGAAGAATGATATTGCCCAGTTCGTTTCTAAATGTGCCACTTATCAGTTGGTAAAGGTGGACCATCAGAGATTGACAAGACTTCTACAGCCATTAGAGGTCCATATGTGGAAATGGGATTTCATTTCCATGGACTTCATCACGGGATTACTAACATCGCAGAAGGGTCACGACTCCATATGGGTAATAGTGGATAAGTTGACCAAAGTTTCTCATTTTTTGCCAACCCAGACAGACTACACTACGGGACAATATGCCCAGATTTTCATAGCAGAGATAGTAAGACTCCATGGGGTACCTCTCAATATCAAGTCTGATAGAGACAAGATATTTATTTTATGATTTTATGGGAGTTTCCAGTAAGCCATGGGTATGGAATTGCGGCTGAGTACAACATATCACCCGCGGACAGATGGGCAGACCGAGCGGATGTGCATCCTAGACTTTGGAGGTGGTTGGGAGTAGTACCTTCCACTAGTGGAGTTTGCCTATAATAACTCCTACCAGTTCACTATTGGCATGGCTCCATTCGAGGCGTTGTACGGTAGACCTTATCGTTCCCCAGCACGTTGGCTAGAGGTGGGGGATAACAAACTCCTTGGGCTAGAGGTGATTCAGGATACTTCGGCAAGGATAGAGATGATACGAAGCAATATTCAGATAGCTCAGGATCAATAAAAGAGTTATACCGATGCCAAGAGGTTCTTTAGAGAGTTCAAGGTGGGGGACTAGGTGCTACTCAGAGTGTCTCCTATGAAGGGGAAACTGGCACCTAGATATGTGGGGACATTTCCTACCATCGAGCAAATTGGGCCGGTTGCGTATAGACTTGATTTATCGGAACACTTGCATAGGATTCATGACGTGTTCCATATTTCCTCGCTAAGGAGATATCTTAGGTATGATTTGGCTCATACCCACATTTCTTTAGAGAACATCGACCTACAACCTAATAGCTCCTATGAAGAGGGGCCGATTTCTATTCTGGAACACAGCGAGAGGAAACTGAGGTCGAAGATAGTAACGTTAGTACGTGTTCAGTGGCGGCATCATAATGCCGAGATGTCCACCTGGGAGCGTGAGGATGAGATGCGTGAGCGTTATCCAGAGTTATTTTTTCCAGGTATACGTTTGTTCTGAATTTCGGGACGAAATTATTTTATTAGGGGGGAAGTATGTAATACCCCGTAATTTTATTGGTTTTTATTTATTGGATTAATTAAATTAAATGGTAATTAATCAAAAAATAATCCGGATTTAAATACTAGCGAGACGTGAGTTGGTATTTTATTATGATGATAATATTGAATATTGCCGAGTACATGTGGTAATATATGAGTATGGAAAGTATTAAAATTGTCGAGAGTTATAAATACGACAATTTGAGAAATTAAGTTGGGATGCGCATGTCAGTCGTGTCAGGAATCAATTTAATTAAATTAAAAATTATTTTATAATTTTATCATCCGTATGGTCATTTTGAGTGTGCTAACGTGTCCGGAGGGGTTGATATAGTCAGAAAACACTAGCCGGGGGTTTGGTTTGAGTAGCGGGGCATTTTAGGCCAAATGGGTAACCCGGGAGGGTATTTTGGTCATTTTAAAATTTAAGGAAATAAGACCCACGAATTTGAGGGTTTATTTAATTATTATTATAAGGTCCATCAGGGCCGTTATCATCCAAAAAGGAGATAGTGGACTACGTGAGTTAGAGTAGAGGTTGCAGGAGGTTCCCAAACCCTAGCCACCACACACCACCATCAATTTGGACGAAATTACGACCGAAAAGAAGGAGATAACCAGCCCCCGGACACCATCAACAATTTTGAACATCAAACAAGTAATTTGATTCCATTAGCTTCAGCGAATAATTCTTCCATTATTAGTGTAGAAATTGATATTTGCCTTGAAAGATGATGAAAACCCATTAAATTTGATGTAGAACTTTAAACCTTGGTTAGGAATTGCATGTAGATTAGTTCTGGATGAAATTCAGTGCCCAAAACATAACATTTGATAAATTAAAAACGGATTTTAGAAGAGTAATATCATAGTTCTTGAAGAAAATAGAAAACTAGGGTTTTTATGAAGATTTGATCCATGTAAGCCTAATTGTTGATGATTTAATGGTTTTGGAACGTTAAAAATAATGTATTTAGGTTGTATAATGATCCTATAACCTTAGATTCGAGTTACATACCTTGTAATGGATTTTTGGGACAAATCTGGGACTGAAAAATGAAGCAGTCCGTAGCCCATCTGGTGCGATCGATCAATCGACATTCATAGGTCGATCGATCGACCACCATCGATCGATAGATATTCATAGGTCGATCGATCGACCTTGCTAGAAATTGTTATATTTTGCTTGTTGAATTTTAACAAACTAGACTCTAGAAAAATTATTAGTGGGGACTTTGTGAACACTCTTAGATTTGAGGAAGACAAGTAGGCATGATTGTGTGACCCGAATTATTATTAGAATTCAATTTGGGATTTATGGAAAATCTAATAAGGATCAACGAGTCAGGGATTATTAGAAAACTGAGATTAAATGAGTTAATCTATATAGTTTGATAAAATAAGGTTTGTGGGAGAAATATGGACCTTAAGAGTATTGAATTAAAGTGTTGATTAATAGGATACTTAGTAACCTTTATGAATTAGGTTTGAAGTACTTGAAACTACGACGTGAGATGAGTCGGTGACTATATTATATAACTATCTGGAAGTATAAAAATGTACTAATTGGATTAATGGTATAAGGATTGAGAACATACCTTTAATAATATTATAAAGTATCTAAGTTATGTGAATGATTAGTAAATGGATTTATATGTGTATGACATACCTACCATACTTGCTATCACGGCAGGTCGGCTTTCGGAATAGGGCCATCTAATCTTTGTGTGCCTGCCGGAGGGATTTAGATTGGTACCTTAAGGACATAGGGCTGTGAATGACTTATTTGTTAGTTGATAAGTCAGCTGACCATGGGAGCGTAGGTATGTGCATGTCCCATGGGTATGTGAACTATGTTCCCCTCCAATATATTTGATTTTGCATATTAAAACGGTTCCTGAAAGATTTGGAATATGTAGTCCTTATGTACGTGATGTACCAGGATTCGATAGCAGAGTATGTCTGCACCACATCTTAGCCTAGGGGTGCCCCAAGTATAATATTATGTTGAAATTTATATATTGGTGATGATAACAGACTCCTTGTTAATGTGGGTGAATTTCTTATTAATGCGTGTGAGTAGTTATGACACTTTGAGTAAAGTTAAAATTGAGAATTTCCTTTATGATTTAATATAAATTAATCTGAGAAATAAAAAGGTAGATTCACATAACGTAGATTGGAATGTGTTGAACAAACCCCTACATTATCATGTGAGGACGGGTTGCAGTATATACTAGTTAGTTAGCGGCATAACTAGGATGGAGTATGGATATACGTTAAGCGTGCAAATTAGTTGAGAGGTGAGAAACTCATGTGAGAGAACGGAACTAACATGTACTTTATATTCATTGTTTAATGCAATTAAACACTTACTATATTTTAAAACTGTTTTCACATCGGGCTCTGACCTGTTTTCTTTCAAATCTATTTTCTTGAAAAACCTTGTAGGTGCCCAGCCACAGGGATGCCAAGCTTAAGAGTTCCATTTCAGTGACGCGTTGTAGCTGATGTGGAAGTTACATGATCTTGATGATAGACGCCTCCACATTCTATATTGATTCCATTTCAGACTTATTCTCTTGTTAGGGCATGTCGCCCTTTTCATTTAGAGACAGTTTTATCATACTCAGTTTCATTGCAGTTTTAGAGTTAATTCATTTATTATTCAAACGTTGTATTTGGTTTCATTCATTACTTGGGATTATTTAGAGGAGTGTTACTCGAGACTCATTGTATTATTCCCTTATTATCTTGATGTGACTGTGATGTGATGGTAGTATCTTTTAGTTAATAATTTTAATTGATTGCATGTTAATTTAATTTAATAAAATTTGACAACTCACTTTTTAAATATTAGGTGGCTAGTAATTGTTTAAATAAATGTTTCCGACAGGGATGCTATGAACTGAACCAACTTGACATTTTATATTAAATTGAATAAAGGAGTAGCTACCCGGTATTTAATTAGTCGGGGTGTCACACTTACATTTTAAGAGTAATGTTGTGAGTCTTAAAAGCATTCTCCAACTTAGTGCCCATCTGATGTGACTTCACAATAAAATATTGATCCTTGTAATTATTACACTAAAGTTACATGAATATTTATATGCCGCCTCACTTAATGGATGAGTTTGGGGATGTAGGAGAACTCAAAAATCATTTTTCTAATTTGAAATAACTTTGATATTTTATGATCCTTTTAACTTAATATTATAAAGCATTCCTTAATGACGAAAAATAGATTATAACAACAGTATGTGTCTTTTACATGACTACTATGAAATCCTTATTATTTCAATAAGTACACAATATCTTATGGATTTTTCATTAGCACATTCGAAAAGTTCATTTTCACCCTAATTTAATTTTACAAACTAATATTTTCGCCCCGATATACAACACAAGAGTGTTCCACAATCACGAGGATTGTAAATTCATATCGTTTCCCTTTACAGAAGCGTATGTTACTACAATTAATGTATACACATACTTAAAACAATTTAACATGCCCAAAGAACATACATTATGTATATAAGTAGATCAATGATTTTTTACTGAAATTTAGTGGATATGATATTCACATCGTGGATATCATCCGCGAGAGATGTCATTAAAAAAATCATTAGTTTAGGAGATGAAATGAAAATGCATGAATTTTTATGGTTGATTTTTTATTTGTAATTTTTGTTATCACAATCTACCTAAATATCATCACCAAATTTCATTAAAAAAATCACCCGGTTACGCCCAGATAATGGATTGACGTCTTTTGAGGACATTTGATAATGATTTATGTTAAAGAGTGTTAGTATACGCACATGTGTGCATATATATATATATATGTGTGTGTGTGTGTGTGTGTGTGTGCGCGCGCGCATGCGAGCGTGTTTATGGTGTGTGTGTGTGTCTGTGTTCACGCGCGCACGTGTGTGTCTATGTGTGTATGTCAATCTATAAATAATCCTTCTTTTGTATCTTCATAAGAGACTCTTTTTCCTCCGTAGGAGTTTCATAGAGTCCCATAACTTTTCTTTGTCACTGGTCAATCAAGATCTTTATATTTTCCCGATAAACGAGCAAGGGGAGGAGACCAGTACCAGCATGTGTAGCAACAATATTGACAACGATCATGCTGGTGACCTTCCTTTTCTTCGTGGAACTGGGAAAATTGGTGGCAGTGACTAAAGAAACGTCATGGGCCTAAAAGGATGACTATGTGGTTTCCTTGAATGATTCGTCCCTCTTTGAGTCTTTGTAAGATGTGCTCTACCCCAGTATTTTGTTTCTCTCAGGGTCAGGGGAAGTGGAGGTTTTTGGGTGGTCCAAAACAATTGGGGTGAATGGCCTTCTCTATATCGTCATTGCAATAAAGGAAGTGGTAGTACTCTTGTAGCTGAGAAGAAACGTCACCGACAATGGGTGCTCACCAACTCTAACTATCTATTGAATGGACCAAATCATCCGGAGCTCAATAGAGTAAATGTTGTTGTCGTTAAGAATATACTTATTAGTCTTTACTATAAAAGTAAATAGATAAAAGGACAAAGAATTAATGCCAACAAGGATGAATCACAAAGCTAACAAAATGGCTTTTAAACCTATTCATTGCCCTTTCAATGTGCACCTTGGCCCTCCATATGCCGCATCCACAGGAAGAGGAGAGTATTATCGATTTTTTACAATCAGACAATTATCCCAATAATCTTTATTGGAATTATGGAGGATCACAACAAGGGCTCAACTCTCCACCCACATCTTTATGTAGTTAATGCTCTCAATGGTCGTCACCCACGGTAACAGTAAATGATCTCGGTAATGTCGCGATGGGTTCTATACAACTCATTAATACGATTGGCCAAATTAAGGATTCTTCATGTGTTTGGGGAAACTTGGGGTGGGATCACTTCAAAGTATTAGCAAAACTCCAAAAATAAGCAAGTTGGGGGAAAGTTACCCCACACTCAGGAATGAAGATTAGAGGCAACCAATGGCCTTCGGTAAGGGCGCAAATGTCAAAAGGATGATTAACTAATTCTACTGATACCCACAAAGGGATCTAATTACTATGTTTAGATTCTTCGATAGTGTTTTCATTAATAATGTACACCTTGTTTAAAGATGACAAGCTCAATGAAAGAAATGAACACAGAAAGTAGAGAAGTGTGAAATGAAGAAATAGTTTCGAAGAAATTCTTAAAGGTGGAGTACGACAATGAAAAGCCCTTCTTCGAGAGATTGAAGATTGCAAGTTTTTCAAATGAACTGGAAAATGAGAAAAAGTATGGGAAATGTCATCTTATAGAAGGAAGTTCCCTCACAATTCCATAAAAACATGATGATTACATGCACATATGACGAGTGTTGAAGCGACGATTCACTGCAAGAAAAGGGTAATATTTAAAGCCTGACCTAGAGGCACTCAACAATCGAAAGAACCTTTAATATTAGGGATATTTAAAAAAATTCCCTTCGATCAATCAACAAATACTACAGCATAAAAACTTATGAAAGGCAATAGCCGACCTAGGCAAAAAATACAGTGACCTCAAAGAGACATTGAGCTTTAGGGGCAATTGTGTGTTGTCGTTGTTCCAAGCCCAGTCAATCAAAATCTCAATGACCTAAAAAAATATAACAAACTCAAGTGTAGAGTGGTAAGTAAGGGTATCAATCCACATCAAGGGGGTAAAGAGAGGGGAAAATAATTATAATTCACTTTTATTTTCTTTTTGGGATTTTTTTAGTGTTTGATTTATCAGCACGATTTTGGTTTGGGACAAATGGGAGATGGGTCTTTGGTTTGGTTTGAAATATGGTGGTTGTTGAAATGGTTTATGAGGAGAAATGGATTTTGGTTTAGAGATGGGTTTATGGCAGATTCGGGTTGGAACAGGGTTTCGCCTCGGGGTAGGTCCGGTTTGGGCTAGGTGGTCTCGGGTTTTGGGGCTAGGGTTCCGAGTTGGAGGTGGCAGCTGGTTCGGATATGGGCATGGGTTGGATTTTTGGCTTGGGTCGAGTTTTGGGTTCAGGCATGGGGTTGCCACAGGGTCAGCGGGTTGTGGCGATCGGGTAAGGGGGTCGTCGGTGGTGCTATGGGGTGGAGGTGGTGGTTGATGGAGATATAATGTGGGTTTGGTTGTTGTTGGGTTAAGGGTGTTATAGAGGAAAGAGAAATGGGTTTGTGTTTGGTTATGGAGGTAGAGGAGAGCGGAAGGTGGGTGTTTGTTGGGTTGTTAATGGAGTTTGGAGAGAAAGGAGAGAGAGTGAGAGATGGTGGGAGGTAGAAGATGGGTGAGGGAGGAATAAGGGGGGGTGAGGTGTTGGAAATGGTGTGTGTAGCTTAGGGTGTAGGATAGGTTAGTTGGGATTAGAATAAGTGTATGTGAGTATAGGGTGTGTGTTTGTTGTGACCCTAAAAATAACACTGACTAAATCCTACAAAATTATAAATAAATCTAAAATAAAATCTAAAAATAAAAGTCTACTCTAAAAATTAAAAGACACAAATTATAAAAATTCAATCTAAAAAGAAATAAAAATAAAAATCTATTAAGCTAAAAACTGAAATCCTAAAAAAAATGCAAAATCTGATAAATCTTAAAATAAATGAAATCCTAAAAAAAATAAAAATACACTAATAAAGATAGAAAATAAAACCTAAAAATTCTAAATACATCTAAAATAAAACTAAAAATAAAAATGACTCGTACTAAAAATCTAAAAATAAAAAGGCACAAACAAAACACACACGGGCTTCGGGGTAGGTTTAGGGACATGTTTAGGCTTGGGTGAGGTTACGGGGCAAGGTAATTAGATCCACTTGACTGCAAATTGCCTCAAAATCAAGCTTTTGACATCGCCACTGCAATCAAGCCTGCAGATTGAATATTTACGTTCATAAGACCATTATTTTCAAGAATTAGCAAGTAAAATGCATCTATTCGGGGTATAGAATGTACACTTTTGGGTGCTTATCAATGGCAGATGACCCGCACGTGCTTGACACATTCCCATTGGCTTCTTGTGCATTATGTTAATTAATAATCCAAGTCACACATTAAGAGTGCGCATTTGTTCAAATTAAGAAATTATTTAATTAAACTCCGTTTTTCAATTAAATCCTAAAACATGCATCTAGGTGTGATTGAAGTCAATATGAACATGCAAGAATAGTCACTCAAAAACACAACACACAAATAAGGAAAAATCCCCCAAAGAGGCAAAACCTTTTTATTTTCACTATAATTTGTAAGATATGGTTACACGGATTACAATAAAAATAAGAGTGACATACGAAATACCCTTAGGTGTCGCTTCCGATGTCGTCGGCTGGAATCTCCCGCAAGAATTCCAGGTGGGCAGCAATGAAGAAGAGACGGATTCTCCATAAATTACTCCAGATAAGTAAAAACAATCCTCTTGAAGGTTTAAAGATTCACATACATAGATGGTAGTGTTTATGTGAATAAATAAGGCATAAAACCTTAAAAGGTGAAGTCTGTTTTCTGGGTTGTTGATCACAGAAATCGTGTGCAAAAAAGACTTGGAAAACGTGTAGAAAGTGACCAGATATTTATACGAAAATCGAGGCGGCGGAGTTCGAACAAGATAAACATGTTTCTCGAACGAAGGACACGTGTCGCTCGAACGAGATTGCGTGTCATGCCTATCTCGCTCGAATGATAGTGCTATTGTAATACCCCGTACTTTTGACTATATTTATTTTTTGGGATTAATTAATTAAATACGTATTAATTGGAAATTAATCCGGGTTATAAATACTAATGAGAGGCGAGTTGGTATTTGATTTTGTGCATACATGTTTTGATATATGTATTTGGTATTATAAAAGTTGTTGTGAGATTTATATACGGCATTTTAGAAATTTTGTTGAGACGCGTGGGACCGCCGTGTCACGGTGTAATATTTTGATTATAAAAGTGAATTTAAAATCTATAAACCATATGGTCGTTTTGAGTGCGCCAACGCGTCCGGAAGGGTCGAGATAGTCAGAAAACACTACCCGGGGGTGTAGTTTGGATTCCGTGGTATTTTTAGGCCATACCGGCAACTTAAAGGGTATTTTGGTAATTTTACATTTTGAGGAATTAAAAGTGACGAAAATTAGGAGTCTTAATCTGATTGATTATTGACCCACTAAACCCACTATCCAACCCACTTTAACCCTTTAAGCTACGGAGGTTATCAATTAGGTTTCCAAGTTTCCCCAAAACAAACCCTAGCCACCTTAAGCCACCATTGAAGAAGGAGCTTGGAAGAGAGGAAATTATGCAGAAAAACTCCATCAAACCTACACCAAAAATCAGAAATCGAACCAAGGAAAGTGACTTTATTCCATTTAATTTCAGAGAATGTCTTTTACATGTTAGAAATTGAAGAATATCAATTGTTCTTGAAAGATAATGAAAACCCATGTTGATTGAACTTAGAACTTGAAATCTTGAGGAGGATTTGCATGTAGAATGATAGGTAGATGTTCCTACTGATGATATTTATGATTGGGTGAAATTTAAAATGGATTTTATTGGGTTAATTCATGATTCAAAAGTTAGGGTTCATGTTCTTGAAATAATTGGGAAAAAGTGTAGAGATTTATATTTTGATTGATGTTAAAGAGATTTAATCCTTGAAAACATGTTAGGAGATGACTTGAATATGTTTAGGATGAATTAGAGACCCTAAAACGTTGTTGGGATGAACTTTGGAAGAGATTAGAAGTGATAAAAATGGATGAAAACGAATTGGGGAAAAATCTGGGCCGAAACTGGTCAGTCGTTAGAAGCAATCCCCAGGTCGTTCGAACGAGCTTCTAACGAGTTGACCAGTCACTGCTAACGAGAAGGGATTTCGTTCGATATCTCGTTCGAACGAGATATCGTTAGAAGGTATAGTTCGTTCGAACGAACTGGAATCTCGTTCGAACAGCCTCGTTCGAACGAGACTTCTAACGAGTTGACAGAGGAATCTCGTTCGAACAGTCTCGTTAGAAAGAGACTTCTAACGAGTTGACAGTTTGGTCCTTTTTGGACTGTTTTGATTTTTGGAGTCCCGTAAACTTGTTCGAGGAGATAGATAACCTTCCTTTGATGATGTAAGGATAGATTTGGGACTTTTGGGTTATTACGAGGAGTAAATTTATATACGAGAGATTTAATTCAATAAACCATTTGGGTTGAGACGTGAGTGTCTACTACGACGTGAGAATAGATTATGGCGCGTATGATGATAAACCAGAATAATATAAGTTTAGATATTATAAGTTAGTACGAGAAAGCGATATGTACTACGATTAAACTACGGTATTACTAAGACGTGTGTTTACTTAGTATTGGTATATGAATTGTGTGTATGACATACCTACCATACTTGCTATCACGGGAGGTTTACGTTCGCTTAGGCCCCTCTAATCCTTGTGTTGCCCGGATTTAGACTGGTTACCTTGATGAACATAGGACATAGAAAGACTTATTGGGATATTAATAAGTCCGCTGATCGTAGGAGCGTAGGTATGTGCGTGACCTATGTGATGTGACTGTGTTCGCCTCCATTATTTGTGATGTTGTTATCTGTGAACTATTCCTGAGAGATTCGGAATATGTAATCCTTATGTACGTGATGTACCGGGATGGATAACAGAGTCTGTGTGCACCGCAGCTTAGTTCTCGGGTTGCTTGTATTGTATATTTATGATGTGAATAATATACACGTAATTAATGGGAACCTTTATGTTATTGTTGTGGATATAATTACGGTATTATTTCGGGAAATATAACGAGTTAACTGATAGTTATATTTATTGCATATTGAGCATCTGAGTTTACATTAAACCCCTACTTAATTACGAGCGTTATTATGTTAAGAGAACCGAGTAATAAGGGTAAGACCTATGATAGTCTAGCTAGATACGTTGTCACTTAGCTAGTAGTTTGTATCACTCTAGATGGGTACTTACGTTAGGAGTGCACAGTTAGACGAGAGGTGAGAATATCATGTGAGTGCACGTCCTAACATGTACTTTGCATTTAATGTTTTAAATTTTTTTAAAGCACTTGCAGGTTTTTAAAATATAACTCCACATTCGGGCTCTGACCCGTTTGCTTTTCAAATCTTTCTCTTGTAAAACCATTTTAGGTGCCCAGCCACAAGGACACCAAGCATAGGATTCTCATTCAGGTGACGAGCTCTAGCTGTTTGTGGAAGCTACAGGGATTTGCTTGTAGACGCTTCTATCTTTTGGATTCCAGAGTCACTATCTATCAGTTGTAGGGCATGTTGCCCATTTCTATTAGAGACATATTTTACATTTCAGTTGTCATACTTCAGCATGTATTGTTTCAGTATTCCGTTATTTTTTTTAGCTTGGGATTGTAGTGAGGAGTTTTCCTCCAGACTTTATTTACCTTATGTGATGGTTATTCATTTTATTTCAGTATGATGAATGGTGTTATCTATTTCTTCATTACTCTTGTTGCATGTTAATCGGACTTTAATTAAAATTTGGCACTTACTTTTTAAATACTAGGTGGTTAGTAAAATTAAAATGTTTTCGACAGTGATGCTATTAACTGGACCAACTTGGCATTTTAAATTAATTTAATAAAGGAGTAGCTACCCGGTATTTAATTAGTGGGGGTGTCACAGCTATGTCATTTGAACGAGCTCGTCGATCGAGGCACTCCGCTTGTACAGTTAGAATTTTTTTAGCTTTTGATAAAAACAAATCAGACTTCAAAAAGTATTTTTCAAAACAATTCCTAAATAATTATGCAAATATAAAAAACTTTAATAAATAATTTTACCAATAATGCGAAGTGGAGTAGTGGAAACGATTGAGCAGCACGTCGCATGAATCATTGTAAGGACATTTTTGTCCATTATCAAGTTGTATGTCGTTCGCCGTTACATCGTTGAAGAAATTCAAGATCAAATTTTCATCATCGGATCCAAATATCAAAAAGAAGAAAGGGATCAAATTTTTTATCATCCGGACCGGTCCGCCCAATTTAAAAAAGACCGGTCCGCACCCGGACCAATCCAGCCCTATATCGGACCGATCTACTTTGTTCATAAACTAGTAGACCCCAGATCGAATGCGAACCGAAGAAGCTCCTTGAGAAAATGAACCGGTCCGAAGTTGGACCGATCCACATCTATACCGAATCGATCCGCCTGGGATAAATTCAAGCAGATCGTTCATGGTGTGCTTTTTATTTTTTTTGTTTGAAAATTTTGAAAAACTTTAAAAATAGTTGCGTATTCCATGTGACAACCCGGCTTTGCTTGTTTGATTTATTCTTCTCATTTGTCTATTTGGGGACATCATAAAAAGGGGGAGAAATAATTATCAGATTATGGGGGAGTCTTTAAGGTTTGATAAAGTATGCTTTCATCATATATTGGTATCTATGTTTATCTCATTTCAAACTCGATACGTCACTTGGTATTGGCTATGTCTCATATGTGTAGGTACTACTTTGATGATCTCTGAATTGCTCACCCAAATAAGGAAAGCCTTAAGATTCCTGAAGAGTTGAAGAACAAATGATGAAGTCTTATTCATTTGTACCTTTTCAGTTTTGGGTTCATGGAAGGGTAGATGTGTATAGGCATGTTGATATTTGATAATTCAGATGTTTATTTTTATGTATGTACCGGCATAGGCATAGGGGGAGATTTGTAAGGACATTTTTGTCCATTATCAAGTAGTATGTCGTTCGTCGTTACATCGTTGAAGAAATTCAAGATCATATTTTCATCATTGGATCCGATTATCAAAAAGAAGAAAGGAATTAGATTTTTTATCAGTCGGACCGGTCTGCCTGATTTAAAAAAGAACCGGACCGATTCGCCCCTATATCGGACCGATCCGCTTTGTTCAGAAACCAGTACACCCCGGATCGAATGCGATTCGAAAAATCTCTTTGATAAAATGAACCGATTCGAAGTCGGACCGATCCGCATCTATACCGGACAGGTCCGCCTGGGATAAATTCAAGTAGATCGTGCAAAGATTTTTTAGGCCCATTTTTTTCCTTTATAAACCAACTCCGGGGGAGGTGTTTTGTAAGACTTTTCAAGACGATTTTTAGAGTATTAAAAACTCTAAGTCTTCACCTTTTGAGTCCCAAGACTCTTGTTTGATTCACACCTCATAGCCCAACCCTTGTGAATCTGTTTGCAACCCAAGAACACATTTATGTGTCTATTCATACCCTTGTGGAGAAAACCGTTCTTCTTCTTCATTGCTGCCCTCCTGGAAAGGGAAACTTCCAGCCGCCGACTACAGATCCGACGCCTGCAGGTAATTCTGTGTCACGGTATTTTCATTGTAATCTGAGAAATTCTATGTTATAATATATAATGAAAATAAATGGTTTTGCCCCTTTGGGGGATTTTTCCTCGTGTGTGTTTGAATGTTCTTGCATTCTTTACATCTTATTCAATCACACCTAGATGCATGTTTAGGATTTAATTGTATTAAAACTGAATTTAATTATATAATTTCATGAGTTGAACGTAATCTCACTCTCTCAAATTGGTATTAGAGCCGGTTATGCTAATCTATCGTTTCGCAAAAAATTTCCAAGATATCAATTGTCAGAAAATTGATTTTTGAAAAAGAGCGTGTTCAATGGAGAAATCATATAATAAAATGCCAGTTTTTGATGGGACTAACTATGCATATTGGAAAGCCCGCATGAGATCTGCTTTAAAGGCCATAGATGAACGTTTTTGGATTCTAGTTGAAAGAGGGTGGACCCTCCCCTCCGTCACTGTTGAAAATGTGACCAGTTTAAAACCTATCACTTCTTGGACTCAAGAAGAATTTAAATGGTCATCTTTTAACTCTAAGGGTTTAAGTACTATTTCCGGATCCATCACTCCTGATGAGTTCCGACGTATCATGACGTGCACCACGTCAAAACGGGCATAGGATGTTTTGCAACTTACCCATGAAGGAACTAATGTTGTGAAATAATCTAAATTGAAAATTTTAACAACTCAATTTGAGACCATCACCATGCTTGAATCTGAATGTTTTGATGTTTTTTAGGCTAGGCTATCTGATATTATTAATACTAGCTTTAATCTTGGTGAACATATTCCGAATGCTAGAGTTGTGAAAAAGATTCTTCGATCTTTGCCTAAGAGTTTTATCCCTAAATTCACTGTGCTAAATTCTATGGGTAATTTAAATACGCTAAAATTGGAGGAACTTGTAGGAAACTTGCAAACATATGAAATTGACATGTTTCCTAAATCTGTGAAGTTTAAAGATAAGGGGATTGCACTTAATGCCCAAGAGAGAAAAAGTGAGGGGTCGGCAAGAAAGAGAGTTGAGTCATCTAGAAAGAAAGATAGTGAAACTTCTCATTCTGAGTGTGATTTTGACTTAGATGATTTGGCTCTATTTGCTAAAAACTTTCAGAAAATTCTCAAATTTAAGAAAAGTGGAAATTTAAAGATAAGAAGAACTTTCAAAAAAATAAGTTTGAAAAGAAAAATGAGAAAGATGTTAAAAACCCTCCTAAGAAAGACAGTGAGAGATGCTATGAGTGCAACGGTAGGGAACATAGAGATTTTGAGTGTGCTACTCGTCTGAATAGAGAAAAGGGCAAAGATGTCCTTAATGCTACGCTTAGTGACGACAGTGAGGTCGAGTCGGTGGACTCGGGAGATGAGTCACCGCATGAGTGTAGCTTCACCGCATTCATGGCGAGTCATGTGAGTTCTTCTAGTGAACGTCACGACGACGAGGATAATACTTCACAGGGACACCTCAACAGTGAGAGCGATGTGAGTGAGGGGGATGATGACGCAAGTGAGAGCGAGAGTAATATTCAACGCGCCTACGCTGAGTTGTATAATGAGTCATTTAAAACTAAAAAGCGTAACAAAGCGTTAGTTCTTAGGGTCACCGCGTTAGAAGAAGAGTTAAAAGAAGCGAGAGAGAGAGAGAGAGAGAGTCATCCACCTGCACCGCCATGAGAGAGAGAGAGTCTGCCTGTGTTGAGAAAGAGAGTTTGTTTAGAGAGAGAGAAAGATGTTTAGAGAAAGAGAGAGGGGACTTGACTAAACAAGTGGATAGTATTACGAGTGAGCTCCATACCTCCGTAGAGACTTGAAAGAATCTTAAAGCCCTTGTAGCCCAGCTTACTCATAATCTTGAGAAAGCACGGGAAGTCAAGGTTCAAATCGAGGACAGGTCTGGGAAGATGGGAAAGATGCTCCTCGGCCCCGCTTTAGGTTTTGGTGATCGGCAGGGAATTGGTTATGATGGTTCCTCCACGTCTCAAATTTCACCTGGACCAGTCCTTGAGTTTACTACTACTCCTTATGGTCATCGCCAAAATCCTCGAAGGAGAGTTCTACCAAGAAAAGCAAATCAAGGTCTGCCAAAGACTGTGTTCTTTTGTACATTTTGCAAAAGAAAAGGCCACCTGAGGGAGTTTTGCTATAGTTTGGGTCGGACACAACGTACTTCTTCTCCACCATGTCATACTGATGAGTTTACCAGGCTGAGAGAACGTGTTGAGTTTTTAGCCGCCACATCACAGAGTTTGATGAAGGAATTCCTACGGATGTCTTTACCGTCTAGGAATGCTTCTCACATTTTAGCTAAAACCAACAACAACAAGGGTAAACTAAAGGTTACCACTTCTTGTGTGCCTAAGAAAAATCAGAAAGCCCTTGTTGTTCATGTTTCTCTCAAAGCACATAATACCTCATAGTGGTATTTTGATATTGGATGCTCTAGACACATGACACTTGATGTCTCATTTTTTACCCACCTTGAGGATTATAAGGATGGTAGAGTCACCTTTGGAGATGGGAGCAAGTCTAGCATTGTAGGACGAGGTACTGTAGAGTTACTAGGAATTCCTAAGGTAGAGAATATTTTGTACATCAAAGGTTTGGAAAGTAAACCTTCTCAGCATTAGCCAGCTGTGCGACGCTGACTTTGTAGTAAATTTTAACCAGGACGGGTGTAATGTCTACAATCAAGCCGGTGAACTTTTAGTGCAAGGGGTGAGGACCAAGGATAATTTCTATGGGACTGTGCCTACTTCCTCACTTGTCTATAATAACGCCACGATCACTCCTATGGATTTAAGGCACCAACGTCTGGGTCACGTGAACGTTAGAGATTTGACTCGTTTAGCCAAAAAGGACCTAGTACGTGGCTTACCATCTCTTGGAGAGTCAACTTCCATGGTTTATGGACCCTGTCAGTTGGGAAAGCAAATTTGGAGCCCTCATAGGAAGTTTCATTCCATTACCACCTCCCAAGTTCTTGAGTTGATTCACATGGATCTTATGGGTCCTACTCATACTGAAAGTTTGGGTGGTAAGAGGTATATCCTCATGATGGTAAACGATTTCTCCAGATACTTGATTGTAGGTTTTCTGAGGGAGAAATCAGATGTTGTAGTGTTTTTGACGACCAAGTGTCGTGTCTTGCAAGATCAACATGGAGTCACTATAAATAGGATCCGTAGTGATAATGGCACAGAGTCTAAGGAAGCAAAAGTAGATCTCTACTATGATAGCCTTGGGATCAAACATGAGTTTTCTGCTGTGAAGACTCCTCAGCAAAATGGGATTGTTGAGAGAAAAAATAGGACGATCCAGGAAATGGCTAGATCTATGCTTCTAGGTCGTAATGTTTCTAAGAGATTTTGGGCAGAGGCAGTGTCTACTGCATGCCACACGGTGAATAGGGCTTACCTACATCCACACACACTTAAAACGCCTTATGAATTGTGGATTGGAAAGAAACCCAACCATGCATATTTCTGAGTTTTTGGGAGTAAATGCTACATCCTACGGGATAGAGAGCAATTAGGAAAGTTTGACTCTCGAAGCGATGAGGGAATATTGTTAGGTTATTCATCGAATAGTAGAGCGTACCGGGTTTTTAACCTAAAGAGCTCTAAGGTTATGGAGTCAATAAACGTGACCGTTCACGATGACGAACCTTCGACGATTATTGATCCCAACCTTCAGTGTGAGGATGAGGACTTTTCTGGCATTGATTTACTTATCCATATCCCACACTATGTGGACCCTACTCCCGTGTTAGGGAACACACCTTATTGGGTTCGCAAGAGTCATGACCCTGCCTCCATTTTAGGTGATCTCACTCTTGTGTTCAAGACTCGTGTGTGACACCCCGCCTAATTAAATACCGGGCGATCACTCCTTTATTAAATTAAATCAAGGTGAACAGTTTGGTTCATTCTTAGCATCACTGTCGTAAAAAGAAACTTTCCAATTAAACACCCTAAATAATTAAGCTAAGTGTCAAAACCAATTTTTAACATTAACTTCCAAATTTTATTTAAAGAAAAGATTTATTTAAATTATTAACAAAGCTCAATGAATAAGATTCACACCACAATAAACTGGAACGAAAGAATCCAATATACGAAACATTCATCAACGAATGTCAACATGCGAGAAAATAAAGTAATACATCCGTCCTGAACAAAAACCCAAAATAACGAACTAGGAAATAACTGAAATAACAATGTCCCAACATAAAGAAATAATGGAAAGGGCTACACATGCCCATCTGAATGAAAATGCTAGGAGTGGATCTGAATGAACGAAGTCGTCTAATCAAAAGACCTGCAACTCCCACCTAAGCTGCAGCGCGTTCCTTCCAAAAGATCCTAAGCAAGACGCCCCTGTGGCTGGGCACCGGAAATACATACATATATATATATATATACAAGGGGGAGAGGGAGAGATAAAACGGGTCAGAGCCCGAAAGTGTGTATGATTTAAAATTAGTTTAGCAAGTATTTAAATTGATACAGGCCAATGCAATAACATATTAATTCGACACTCTCTTGAGAAATTCTCACCTCTCTTCTAGTGTGCACGCCTATCGTACTAACCTTCCCCAAATGGTTTAACTTAACATATTATCATACTAACCTTCCCAATAATTTAGTTTATCTTAACTTACTCATAAGTTTTAAAAACCGAACAACGTCAACGTGTGAAAAGGGTATTTTCAAAGTGTAGCACAACTCTCGTTTTAGCTTCATTAATTTATAAAGTTTCCTAGTGTCATATTATACTCTCATAAAACAAGTATTTCCAATCTGATTCATCAAACATGACTTACTTACCAAATCACAGTAGGTAGTTCCAAGTTTCAGAACTTCATATATATAAATACTCGCGTAATATATATATTCTAATGGCACCCCACATAAAAATTATGGTGCGGGCATACTCTGCTATCCAATCCCCGTATCAATCATACTAAGGGAAATACAAGTTCGGAATCACTCTCGAACTGTATCAATACAAACACAAACAATATTGAGGCGAAGCTTAGTTTCCAAGTCCAAGAGGTCAGCACATACCCTCGCGTCTCTTAGGACCGTGACTACCGATTCGATAGCCTGTACCTAGGATTCCTATCTTCTAGGGTACGAATCAATATCCCCCGTAAGGCAACACAGGATAAGACCGTCCCAGCGCGGTAACCTCAGGGATAGCAAGTAGCGCGGGTACGTTTTTCACATGTATATAATATATGCACACACAATCATATAAATATACTACTTTCATCATTTTAATATAGGTCACTCTCGTTACCCATAATTACAACATTTATCCCTAAATTTCACGTTATTAGTATTACGCATAAGGTTTCGTCTCTAACCTTAACTCGAAAGGTTTTCTCACTAGTTATGGAACACTCATGGGTTCTATCCATCCAAGTAGCAAATTCAGTAGGTAGACATCTATTCACTATCGTAGGTATTCGTCATAATCCCTCACTTGAAATACGTAATGCGTCATTCCTTAATTAATTATCCCTAAAACACAATAATCATTTCATAATAAAGTTCTCAACACTTAATCATATGTCCTACTGGTCTCTCCTATATCCCAAAACATTTTATTTAATATGCCCAAGGATTATTCCATGATAAATTAATTCAACTAATTAAACATGGGGAAATAAGAGGCTGCCAGGAAGGGTCGATCGATCGACGGCTGGGACTCGATCGATCGAACCTTCGATTGATCGACGCTCTAGGGTCGATCGATCGATCAAGTAGGTCTGCGAAAATTCTGCAGAATTTCAGTTGCGGGTTTCACCAAAGTTCTTCATTCAAATTCATATTTTCCAACCCTAATCGTCCCAAAACTTATACTACAAACATAATAACATATTACCAGATGTTTCTAACGTTAAGCATGTGTATAACCATCATTAAACATGATTAAACAACCTAAAATCTCATCTAATCATCAAGAACCCTAAGTTTTATTAATCTTTTGTTCTAATCAGTTTTCTCCAGAATTTTCTTCTACAATAACATCAAAAATTCGTGGGTCTATCATCTACATTACATAAGACTTCCAGGATATAATTTTAATCTTGTCTACATGCAAATTCCTATCACAAAGTGGGGTTTTCTTCCATGAATTATACTCCTAATCATTCCTACACTAACATGATTATTGCACCAACGAAAATACGCAAGTTAAACACTTGCCTGGGATTTCAGAGGTCTGGTTTCCTATTGATATTGGTGTGGCTGCGTTCTCCTCCTCGCGATTTACGCGTTGGTGGTGACGGTGGTGCAAAAGGTGGTGTTTTTGGCCTTGAATCACCTAGCAAGGTCTCTCCTCTCTTCTCCACTAGCCGTCTTAGGGTTCTGAATGATCTAACCCTAAAAGGCTGACTTAAATGGCTGCTAAGGATGGCTGAAATTCGTGGGTTTAATTACCCTAGTTTGTAAAATGACCAGAACGCCCTCCCGGGTCACTAATTAAGCCTAAAAACATCCCGAGACCCAAACTAAACCCCCGGGTACACTTTTCTGACTATCTCAACCCTTCCGGACGCGTTGGCGCACTCAAAACGACCATACGCACAACTTATAAATATTCACTTTTATATATATATAATTAATCCCGACGCGACACGGGCGCATCCCGACTAAAATTCCCAAAACTGCCATTTCATTCACTCGTGACATTTACTATAATCAATATCATATATTACTATGCTCATAAGTAATATTCAACAATTTCATATAATTACTAACTCACGTCACGTCAATAATTATAACATAATTATTTTTCCGGATTTTTATTAAATAATACACTCTCATTAAATTTAATAAATCCCCCAAATTAACATATCATAAAAATACGGGGTATTACATCGTGCTCAGCTAGAGAACGTCGTTAGCCACTTTTCCTACACATCTAACGTCAGGACCAAGAATCACAAAGAAGCACTCAAGGATGAACACTGGATATCTGCTATGCAGGATGAGTTGCTTCAGTTTCAAAAGAACAATGTCTGGGAACTAGTCCCCCGACCTAGTGAGACTAATGTGATAGGTACTCGATGGATATTCAAGAATAAAATGGATGAAAATACTACCATAATCAGAAACAAGGCTAGGTTGGTTGCCCAAGGCTACACACAGATAGAGGGTGTAGACTTTGGGGAGACATTTTCTCCTGTTGCGAGGCTTGAGTCCGTCCGCTTACTACTCACCATCGCATGTCATCTATGATTTAGGTTATATCAGATGGATGTCAAGAGTGCCTTCCTGAATGGAATTGTACATGAGGAGGTCTATGTGGAACAACCAAAAGGGTTTGAAGACCCGAAGCACCCTGAGCACATTTATTATTTGAGGAAAGCCTTGTATGGTTTAAAGCAAGCACCCCGTGCTTGGTACGAAAGGCTTACTTCCTATCTCTTAGCTCGTGGCTTCAAGAGAGGGGGAGTTGATATGACGTTGTTCGTCAGGGGAGATGACGGTGCTATTTTGGTTGCCAAGGTCTATGTGGACGACATAGTCTTTGGATCCACGTGCTCTCAACATGCTCATCACTTTGAAGAGGAGATGAAAAGTGAGTTTGAGATGAGCATGGTTGGTGAGCTTACCTTCTTCCTTGGTCTCCAGGTTCGTCATCTAGAGGATGGGATGTTCATCTCCTAATCCAAGTATGCTAGAGACCTAGTGGAGAAATTTGGTTTAGACTCCGCTAAGCATGCAAGTATACCTATGAGTACTTATATCAAGCTTAGTAAGGACACTTCAGGCAAGGACGTAGAGAAAACCTTGTATCGGAGTATGATAGGTAGTCTTCTCTACTTGATTGTCGGTCGTCCCGTCATAGCCTTTAGTGTTGGAGTCTGTTCGCGATATCATACATCCCCGAAAGAGTCACACTTACTCTAAAACGTATTATCAAATACGTGAGTGGGACTCTCTCATATGGTATTTGGTTTTCCTTTGATACTAATGACCGTTTGTTCGCCTATTCGGATGCCGATTGGGCTGGGGATGTAGATGGTTGTAGGAGCACTTCTGGTGGGTATTTCTATTTTGGTTATGCTCTTGTCTCATGGTTGATCAAGAAGAAAAACTCCATCTCTTTGTCCAATGCGGAGGCTGAGTACATCACCGCCAGGAGTTGTTGCACACAACTCTTATGGATGAAGAAGATGCTGGAGGATTATGGGATTTCATAGGAGACTATGACTATTTCCTATGATAACACAAGCACGATACACATATCCCACAATCCAGTCCAGCATTCGTGCACAAAGCACATCAGGATATGCGAGCACTTTATACGTCAGTTAGTTGAGGAGAAAGTCGTATCCCTGAGTTTCATTCCCACCGACCATCAGTTAGCCTATATTTTCACGAAACCTTTACATGCCCTTAGATTCGAGAGACTTAGGAAATCTTTAAAGATTTGCACAGTTGACTGAGGGATTGGTCTGTGTCTAGCATAGGATGCATTTTTCTCATATCATCTGATGCTTATTGCTAGATTGTATCATATGTTTTGTTTATTTTGGTTTTCCTTTTATTGTTTGAAAAATCCAAAAATATTTTCTTTTTATAACAATTTTTAGGAAAGCTAAAAAAGATTTTATTTTTAATAAAATTTTGAAAAATCCAAAAAGATTTTTTATTTGCACTATTTATGGATGAGCATTTAAGATAGCCGAGTCACAATTTCATTCCATTTATCCATATGACTGTTTGATAGAGATTTGAGACGCTACATCATTTTATCCATGTGCTTTAAGTTGTTTGAAGTCTTTGAGATGTGATTAGTGATATCTTTCTACATGTTTGAATCCTATCTCCTTTATTGCACACATGCACGGATATATTTGATTATTGTACTTGTCTATCACATATTAGATTGAGTGTTTCCATCTCAATTCTATCTATACAACTAACCATATGCGATAAAACTTGATAAGATTGGAATGCAAGTAAAAACCGTTTTTGATGAGACTGTGTGTTTATTTGAAAATGAGGAGGGACTGTGAAAGGTATTTATTTTCTCTTTGAGCAAAATCCACCGTTAAAAAGGACCTAAAAAATTGAGGAATTTTATTATCCGGGGTCCAAAGAGGTTAAAAGAGCCCGAGAAAAATTTAAAGGCAATAAAAATTAATATATGCCAAAATATGGGCCATTAGGTTTCACCATCAATTCTCCAATGTTTGAGAATTTAGATAACCTCTATTCAAAATATAAATCTGAGGGAGTTTGGTTGGAGAATTCAAACGGGTTTTCACTTCCTTGAAAGTCCTGAAAAAGCATTACATCGTTTTGGACATTATTGGTGTGGAAATCATTTTTAGCTTTGATTTGTTGATTTGATTGAGTCAATGTCTCATATTTCCATCTTTTTACACCGAAGGAAGACTTTGAGTTCATTTGTTAGGAGTATCCTATATTCATCGTGCACATATGTCATGTTTGTATGCATTGATTTTCCTATCGAATTTGTTCACACCACTTCACTTACGCTATCATCGACTTGGTTGTTTTTTTTGTGTTCGTTCATGGTGTGATTTTTATTTTTTTTGTTTGAAATTTTTTGAAATACTTTAAAAATAGTTGCGTATTCCATGTGACAACCCGGCTTTGCTTGTTTGATTTATTCTTCTCATTTGTCTATTTGGGGACATCATAAAAAGGGGGAGAAAGAATTATCAGATTATGGGGGAGTCTTTGAGATTTGATAAAGTATGATTTCATCATATATTGGTATCTATGTTTATCTTATTTCAAACTCGATACGTCACTTGGTATTGTCCATGTCTCATGTGTGTAGGTACTACTTTGATGATCTCTGAATTGCACACCCAGATAAGGAAAGCCTTAACATTCCTGAAGAGTTGAAGAACAAATGATGAAGTCTTATATATTTGTACCTTTTCAGTTTTGGGTTCATTGAAGGGTAGATTTGTATAGGCATGTTGATATTTGATAATTCAGATGTTTGCTTTTATGTATGTACCGGCATAAGCATAGGGGGAGATTTATAAGGAGATTTTTGTCCATTATCAAGTTGTATGTCGTTCGCCGTTACATCGTTGAAGAAATTCAAGATCATATTTTCATCATTGGATCCGAATATCAAAAAGAAGAAAGGAATTAGATTTTTTATCAGTCGGACCGGTCCGCCTGATTTAAAAAAGAACCGGACCGATTCGCCCCTATATCGGACCGATCCGCTTTGTTCAGAAATCAGTACACCCCGGATCGAATGCAAATCGAAAAATCTCCTTGAGAAAATGAACCGATTCGAAGTCGGACCGATCCGCATCTATACCGGACAGGTCCGCCTGGGATAAATTCAAGCAGATCGTGCAGAGATTTTTTAGGCCCATTTTTTTCCTTTATAAACCAACTCCGGGGGAGGTGTTTTGTAAGACTTTTCAAGACGATTTGCAGAGTATTAAAAACTCTAAGTTTTCACCTTTTGAGTCCCAAGACTCTTGTTTGATTCACACCTCATAGCCCAACCCTTGTGAATCTGTTTGCAATCCAGGAACACATTTTTGTGTCTGTTCATACCCTTGTGGAGAAGACCGTTCTTCTTCTTCATTGTTGCCCTCCGGGAAAGGGAAACTTCCAGCCGTCGACTATAGATCCGACGCCTGCAGGTAATTCTGTGTCACTATATTTTCATTGTAATCTGAGAAATTGTATGTTACAATATTATAATGAAAATAAATAGTTTTGCCCCTTTGGGGGATTTTTCCTCACTTGTGTGTGTTTGAATGTTCTTGCATTCTTTACATCTTATTCAATCACACCTAGATGCATGTTTAGGATTTAATTGGATTAAAACTGAGTTTAATTATATAATTTCGTGAGTTGAACGCAAGCGCACTCTCTCAAGCATGATGCACGTGTAAAGATGATGGATGCATGGATTCGGATCAAGACCGTTGTGGATGATCGTGATGATGTGCCGAATGTAGCGGTATCAGACATACATACTGTAATCTAAGGCAAACAGAAAATTCCTAGATTCTACCCCAGGCATTTATTAAATTATGTCCTTACAAATCTCCCCATATGTCTATATGCCGGTACATACATAAAAAAAAATCCGAATTATGCTATCAAATGACATACAAGATAATATCCCCAATTAAACCCTCAAACTGAGAATACTAAATGATATGTCGACAACCAAACTTCAACATCTTCAAATCTTCAGCTCTTCAGAAACTCCCAAAGCTTTCAAATCATTGATAAATAAACAAAAAATTCTCCCCCATAATTTATTCTCCCCGTTTTTATGATGTTCCCAAATAGACATATATGAGAAGCATAAATATGGAAAATGTCACAAGGCAAAAAAATTCCTATTTTTGAATTTTTCAAAATTGTTTCACAAAAAATATACAATAAAGAATCACAACATGAACAAACACAAAAACAACCAACTCAATGATAACGAAAATGTAGGGGTGTGATAACATTCGATAGGAAAATCAATGCATACAAACATGACATATGTGCACGATGAATATCAGATACTCCTAACGAATGAACTCAACATCTTCCTTAGGTGTAAAAAGATGGAAATATGAGACATTGACTCAATCAAATCAACAAATCAAAGCTCAAAGTAATTTTCACACCAATAACGTCCAAAATGATTTAATGCTTTTTCAGGACTTTCAAGGAAGTGCAAACCTGTTTAAATTCTCCAACCAAATTCCATCAGATTTATATTTTGAATAGAGGTGATCTAAATTCTCAAACTTTGGATAATTAATGGTGAAACCTAATGGCCCATATTCGGCATGAATTTCTTTTTATTTCCTTTAAATTTTTTCGGGCTCTTTTAAACCTCTTTGGACCATGGATAATAAAATTCCTCAATTTTTTAGGTACGATTTAACGGTGGCTTAATCGGAAAGGATAGATAAGAACCTTTCGTAGCCCTTCACTGTTTTTAAAATACCACACATTCTCACTAAACAGTTTTTTACATGCATTCCAATATTGTCAAATTTTTTCTCATATGGTTCATTGTATAGACAGAATTGAGATGAAAATAATCAAGTCAATATATGATAGACAAGTACAATAATCAAATAATATCGTGCATGTGTGCAATAAAGGAGATAAGGAGCCAAACATGTAGAAAGATATCAATAATCACATCTCAAAGACTCCAAACAATGTAAAGCACATAGATTCAATGATGTAGCGTCTCAAATCACTATCAAACTGTCACATGGATAAATGGAATGAAATTTGTGACTTGGATATCTTAAATTCTCATCCATAAAAGGTGTAAATAAAATGCAAAAATCTTTTTGTGCTTTTCTAAAATTTTATCAAAATAAAATCTTTTTGTATTTTAAAAAAAAATATATAAAAAGAAAAAATATGAATACAAATGATACAAACTAGCAATATGAATCATATGATATAAACATGATAGTGCATCCTATGATAGACATGGACCAACCACTCAGTCAACTCTGCAAATCCCTAAAGACTTCCTAAGACTCTCGAATCTAAGGGCATCTAAAGGTTTCGTGAAAATATCATCTAACTCACGGTCTGTGGGAACGAAACTCAGGGATACGACTTTATCCTCAACTAACTGTCGTATAAAGTGATCGCATATCCTAATGTGCTTTGTGCGCGAATGCTGGACTAGATTAGGGGATATGTGTATCGTGCTCGTGTTATCATAGGAGAGATTCATGGTGTCCTATGAAATCCCATAATACTCTAACATTTTCTTCATCCACAAGAGTTGCGTGCAACAACTCTCGATGACGATGTACTCAACCTCCGTAGTGGACAAAGAGATGGAGTTTTGCCTCTTGCTCAACCAGGAGATAAGAGCAAAACCAAAATAGAAACATCCACCAGAAGTTCTCCTACAACAATCTACATCCCCGGCCCAATCATCATCCGAATAGGCGAACAAACGGTCATCGGTATTAAAGGAATACCAAATACCGTATAAGAGAGTCCCACTCACGTATTATCAAATATGTTTTAGAGCGAGTAAGTGTGACTCTTTCAGGGATGCCTGATATCGCACATAGACTCCAACACTAAAGGCAATGCCGAGATGACTAGCAGTCAAGAGAGAAACCTACCTATCATACTTCGATACAAGGTTTGCTTTACGTCCTTTCCTAAAGTGTCCTTACTAAGCTTGATAGAAGTATTCATAGGTGTTCGTGCATGCTTAGTGGAGTCTAAACCAAATTTCTTCACTAGTTCTCGAGCATACTTGGATTGGGAGATAAAATCCCATACTCTAGATGACGAACCTGGAGACCAAGGAAGAAAGTAAACTCACATACCATACTCATCTCAAACTCACGTTTCATCTCCTCCTCAAAGTGGTGAGCATGCTAGGAGCACGTGGATCTAAAAACTATATCGTCCACATAGACTTGGGTAACCAAAATAGCACCGTCATCTCTCCTGACGAATAACGTCATGTCAGCTCCCCCTCTCTTAAAGCCATGGGCAAAGAGATTGTAAGAAAGACTCTCGTACCAAGCACGAGGTGCTTGCTTAAAACCATACAAGTCTTTCCTCAGATAGTAGACGTGCTACAGGTGCTTAGGGTCGTCAAACCCTTTTGGTTGTTCCACATAAACCTCCTCCTGTATAATTCCATTCAGAAAGGCACTCTTGACATCCATCTGATATAACTTGAAGCGCAGATGACATACGATGGCGAGTAGTAAGTCGACGAACTCAAGCCTCGCAACATGAGAAAATGTCTCCCCAAAGTCTACATGATAAGCACCCAAAACTGTATAATTAATACCCCAAATATATGTACTTTAGTTGCTAATTCTCGGAAATACGGGTCTTATGTGCTTAAATGTTTATCTTGTAGGTTAAACGTCCGTTTGAGGTGTCAAAAATTATATATCGAGGCAAATTCGCATTTTATGAAGCTAAATACCAAATCTCTCTTACCCTCAGCTTAACCCAACTAACCCCGCTGGACCTTAACCCAACCTACCTCCGGCGAGGAACTCCAACCGCCATCTCTGGCGACCCAACTCTCCAACTTATACCTTCCCTGACCCAGCCCCCTCTCACCTCAATCTCCAACCCCCGTCGGAGTAGTTGCGACCCCTAATCCATGAGCCTAACCACGCCGCCCCTTTCCAACCACGCAGCTCAACAACCGCCGCAGCCTCCTGCCGGAACCAACTCTGGCGACAGCAGCCCAAACCAGCGATGCCCCTTTCCATCCCTTAAACCCGACCTCGTGCCCTCATTCCGGTGCAGATCGCTCCGAACTCCAAACCCAGCCATCACTTCCTTGACCCGAAACTGCTATTATGCCAACCATACTCGGATGTCCACCCTTGAACCCATTTTCCAAACCTCCAAAGCCCACGATTTCTACCTGCATAAACCAATCAAGCCAAACCCCAACAAAACCCATGTGCCACTTATTCCCTTTTTACCCATTTACCCAAAATGCCCCCAACTAACCCTTATACCCTTTTTCCCAAACTACCCTCACGTGCACACAAATCATATATTTTTTTCTCTCTACCATTTATCCTCACACCTCACCATTCCCATGCACACTTAAACCTTTCCAAAAATACCCCTTAGCCCATGTGTGCCATGCATTTACTATAAAAGAAGACTCAAGACCCCATTTGAGGGGAGCTTTTTTATCATCAAATAGAGAGAGAAAAGTAGAGAGTTCTGTTAGAATAAATTAGGTAGAAATATTTGTAAATAGTTTTATTTTCATTTTTTTAGACATTTGTGAGTGATAAATGTGTGAAATCAATTGAGTTGATTATTGTTGGATGCTCATATTGGATGGATTGTGCTTGATTTCAAGGAAATAAGAGTTCAATTTCACTTAAAGAGATTGGGTTTGATTGTTCTCTTCTCTTCTCATTTATTTTATGCCTTTGATTATTAATATTTCAAATCTTATACCATGTTAGGCTAATTCCCTTTCAAGGGGTGGGGTAAAACCCCTATTTGATTTTATTTTATTTTAATTAGCTTAATTACTTGAAAAGTCCTTTTGAATGTTAATTTTAATCCCTCACCCTTAAATTTATGCCTCGAGAGATGGTAAATGATTTTCGAGAGAAAATCGAAATTCTAGTTATAATACCCATTTTAGATTCGGACTAGAGATAGTGGTTTCTTAAGTGGGGTATTAAAACTGGAATTTCAACTCTAAAATTATTTTCTAAGATTGATATAAATTATAATTGATCGATCCTAGCGGGTGATTAATTAAAAGGAGTGTAGAGTTATTTTCTAGAGTTGTGGGGTGTTAAATTTAATTTTCTAAAAGGTTACTATTAAAATTACATTTGCAATGAGAGTTGATTTGTAATTTTGATATTAATTTGGGAGAATTCAATCAATTCAATTCAATTAATTAATTAGAATAGCTAAAGTTTGTGGTGTAATACCACTCCTTGATTGTTCTCACATGTATTTACCCCATTTATCTCTTATTTTAGTGTTAGACTTTATTATTCATTTTAGTCATTTTCTAGTTAGTTATTTTTATCTCACATTTAATTTAGTTTAGTTTAGTTTAAATCATCACCTCACCCATTTGTTTTAATATTTGAAAAAGCTAAAAAAAAAAGTAGAAAAAGTAAAAAGCCCGAAAAGAAAATAAAAAGTGAATTACAATTGAATTTGTCTCTAGATTACCCCATTGGAAGTGGATTGATACCCTTACTTACCACTACACTTGAGATTATTATATTTTGTAGGTATTTGAGGTTTTGACTAACTTGTCTTTCAACAACAACATTACGCAAAAGTCATAGTTATCAAATGGCGCCATTGCCGGGGAGATGAGAAGTCAAGTTATCAAATGGCGATGTTGCCATTCTTGGGATCGTGAAGCTCGGAGCGGATTGAATTTTTTGATTCACTTGTATTGCATTTTTTTAATTTTTTTAGTACCCTTTTTTAGAAGGATTGTATTCGGACATTATTATTTTCCTTGTATTGCGGTGCATAAAGACACCATTTATTTTTCATTTAAAATTGTAATAATTGAAGACAAGCGTGATAGGGAAATCGGACAAGGTAGAGAGAGGGCATCCAAAGGCGAGGATTTAGAAGCCTCTCTAACTTGGGTCGGTTGGACTCCCGGGGACGACTGAGATTGGCGTATTCTCTCCCCGGGCGACTCAAATTTTTCGGCACCCCACGGCCTAAAAACCGTGGGAGGTACATTTCTTATACACTCACACCTCTCCTGTTAGCGAGTCAATTATTGTGTGTGCTTTGTGTCCTCTTACTTCATTTTATTCTCGCATTTATTTTTGAATGATGTGATGAATTAAGTTACTAAGACCTACACCCGGTCACTCACGAGAAGGGATTTCATCACCCGACTCACTCGCTTACCATTGTGTGCTACCCTAGCCAACATTAAATTTAAAATCAATCAACTAGGTAGCCCAATAGGAGAATATTTTTGTAAATGCGATCACTAAGATATTTTCGTGAATTTTTATCGCCCGTGGACTTAATTAAAATTTGATTACCCTTTCACAAAATTTAAAGATAAAAATTGGCTATATGCTAGTTAGGAAATTTTCTTGACTTGTGTGTGTGTCCAATTTATTTTTCGGTAGTCGGTTTTAGTGAGTTCGTGTAAATTCTAAGAGTCCACATTTTTACCCACCTTTTCTTCCACAAAAAAAAATTCAAAAATATTTTCTTTCATTTTTATTCCAAAAAATCTAAAAATATTTTCTTTCATTTTTATAAAAAAGCAAAAAATCCAAAAACATTTTCTTTCTTTCATTTTAGAAAAATCCAAAAATATTTTCTTCCTTTACTTTTTCACAAAAATACGAAAATATTTTTTTCTTTCCTTTTTAGAAAAATACGAAAATATTTTCTTTCATTTTGAAAAAAATTTACAAAATCCAAAAAAAATATTTCTCTCTTCATGGCCGAAGAACGTCCTTTACAGGACTACTTTGGTCATTTTTCATTGTCACGTGACATGTGTGATAGTGATCCCGAGTCGTCTCTTTATGAGATTTTTCGTGGTTTCATCTCTCTCATGAGTTCAGTTGGTACTCTTGACCCATCTATGCACACACCTCATATTCCATCACCCTCGGTGTCAAGTGTCGACGTGTCTAATTCGTTGTTGTGCACCCACAGTTATTATGCGTATCACACGTCCCATGAGTGTACGTACTTGTCATATCCATCCGAACCCACCATGGAACATGTGTATCCATATGACACTGTTCCGGAACCCACCTCGGCCTATTATCCCGATACACCCAATCCTGAGTTGTGTGAGTCCCCGAGTTCTTCGTGGAGGCCTGATCACCCTTCCACGCAATACAAATCCCAACCCGATGTTGTGGATCCTCACACGTTCCAACATTCGTCATGGCAACCTTGTGCACCCATTCATGATCAGTTCCCTCACTACGCACCCAATGAGTATCGATCATTTTTCCATCACGAAAGTGATCCTTTCGTGTATGATGAACTTGTCCCCACCCCACACACTTCATTTGAGTATTCTTCATACACTCGCAATAGTAGTGCGTTGTGTCAACCTCACCCACCGCCATAACCCATCACTCCACCACCTTCATCCACAACCACTCTCGAGGCACTCTTGCAATAATTTATCATCGAGCAAGAGCAAGCCACTCAAATTCAAACTCAAGCTCTCCAAAGTATTGAACAACGATTAAATGATTTTGAGTGGGCAAGAGAGTCGGATATTCCCATGGATCCACCCATTGTTTCACCCAAGTTTGATGATGATGTGTCCTCTTGTGACACATATTTTGAGTGTGACCAACCATACCACCCCGAGAATCTCGAAGTTGAGACCATTCCATGGTTCGGGTCCCAAGTCGGCAGTTGTGTTGACTAACCTTTCGATACTGAGCCTGATCCAATCCCACCATGTCCAAATGAACCCACACTTGAGGTTCCCATTCCCTTTACCGATAAATCCAAAAGATGCTCGAGTCTACACCTACCGAGCTTCACCCTTGTGTTCCCGAGGAACCACTTCATTCTAGGTTAGCTCCGGCTATAAGTGCTCACCATTTTCCCGAGATAGAATATATGCTAGTTCCTAACTATCCAGATATGGATGATGTCCCACCATGCATGGATCCCGTTGAGCCCGATATTTTTAGTGGTTCCTCTATCTCCGATCTTGGTGCCTCATCTTACCCATCCACCACATTCATCAATGCCAGTCTTATGTAGAAGTTGACCACTCCATCTTTATAATCCACACCTCCTCCTACGAGTTCCCTTAAGGATCACTCCGCGCCTCATGAGGAGTGTGTGTCTCCCACTCTTGAGTTGGATCATCTTCCTCCACCTTTTATCCCACCCATTGTCCCTTCCACCCCACCAACTTGTTTGGATCTTGATTTTGCACATTTCAAGTTCCCATCTAAATTTTTAGATCCTCACCTGAAACCATCCTCCACCATCCACGAGAGTATATGTGGTGATACTCTCCACTTCCGTGACATCGAGCTTGTTCCTCTATACCCGCCACTCTCTTGTGCTGTTAACTTTTCTTCTCAACAGCTCCCTGGTATGTCACGGCGCGATCATTACCATCGCCCATTTATAGAATGGTCGTGTGATTTTTCTGAGGCCCATTAAATTCAACTTAGCAAACCATTTTGCCTCCTCAACCAACTTGAGCACCATTCTTACAGGGCCCTAGTTTCCCTCACCTTTCTGCTCAATAAGTCCCGTGACCGATGCTTAATCACCCATGCCTTTTCCACCCTTACCCTAATTCCCAACCACCCATGGTCCACCGATGCTTTGCATCGCCTGATGCATTTTGCTATACCGGTGTATTGACCATTTTAGCCTTTATCCAACAAGACTGACGCTTCAGTTTTGTTTGGGGGGTGATTCTCATCACCCATTTTCAGTCGCCCCACGTTTTCATAGATCTTATCTTTAGGGTAAGAATGGTTCGGTCTGGCTGAAGACATTAAACTTAGCGCTACCGGTAGGCAACCCACATTTCTTGTACTAGTCTCATCCTATTTGGGGGTGGTGTTTCACATCACCCTATGCTTTACCATGTTATGGACTTGTACACATTTTCTCTCTTATCATTTATTCAGGTTTATTATTGGCGATATCTGTCCACTTCATTAGCGGTTCATTCCAGTATTATCTTTCCTACCTTATGCTCTCAATTTTAAAAATCATTTTTCTTAACATCGAGGACGATGTTCCTTTTTGTTTTGGGGTGGGGAATTTTATCAAAATCGTGCCTCTTTTGAAAAATTTTAATTTTTAAACCTGATTTTTAAAATTTCGTGCAGTTTCTTTCATCTCATTCAGTGACGTGAATTTTCTATCATCCATATTTTAAAAGTCTAGGAATCAAGCTAGAGAATATTTTTTCTAAATAGCTTATGTAATACATAACAAGGCATATTGCACCATGAATTCCTAGACTCAACAAAATTTGCGCACTTATCACGCCATTGCGGTTTAGAGTTTAGGAGTACTACAATTCTAAGGAGAACCTTAAGGATGACTAGTAGAGACTTTAGCTTGTGAGATTTGTGCCTTTCACCCTTTTTGAGTGTTTTACGTAATCTCCGAGTCACAAGTTGATTCAACATCGTTTGGGTCCGCATTAAATTGTTGTATGATCTCATTATCATTCATTAAAATTTGGCTTGATCACTGATAATGACATCTTTTTCGAGTTATAAGAAACGCGTGTCTTAAAATTTGTCCCGAATACTAGATTTTCATCCATACACCTTCCACGTTTACATATATCATTCCTATCACATTCCCATTCACTTCACCCATTACCCTTCCATATTCCCACATATTTCCCCACACCATCACCTATCATCTCCATATCATCTTCCATAATTTCAAATAAAAGAGTGTTGATTAAAAATGTTAAATGTCTTCATTGTTGGTTTAAAAAGTGAGAGAAAAACAAAAAAAAAAGAAAAAAAAAGAAAAACGGAAAAATAGAAGAAAAAAATAGAGAAAAAGAAAAGAAAAATCGAAAAAAAAAGAACACAAAAAAGAGAGAAAAGAAAAGAGAGAGAGTTTGTAGTTAGTAATAAAGACATTTGTGCTTGAAGTTCAATACACTCTTCTCATGCATCCATTTTACATCCATCATGCCATGCATCACCATACCTACCTCATCCCATCCATCCTACCTTTCATATCTTTCTCATCCCATTTTGTTTCCCCCTCACCCATAATCATCCATATTTTTCCTAGGTGTTCGGGCAAATGATAGTCAACGTGGTGAATAACTCGACGTTCTCACTATAGTGATTAGTATTCTTTCATGACATCACTTTTCTTTTTAATTGTTCGTTCTTTCTTATGTGTGTGTGAGACGTTTGAACTTGCTTACATTTACTCACCTCCTTACACACAAGAGAGATACACTTACCCTAATCTCGAGAGTTCGTTTGAGAGAGTTATATCTAGTGAGATTTTGAAGTTAAAGTGTTGATTCCGAAGAGGCAATCTAGGAATTACTCTTGTGATACTCGACCCGTTTTGATTGATTCACACTACACACGTTGAGTTCTAGGAAGGATGTGCCTTGTGTATTTACTTAGCTAAAATTTTTACACATTCTAGCTTGTATTTCTGAAAATATTTATCTCATGATGGATTGTGTGATTATTCTACGTCTAATAAGAGATTGACTTCCCTTCAATAAATTTTTGCAAATAAAGAATTTTGTGGGTATATTCCCTGCAAACCCTCACGAGACACAACTCGTCCTGTAGGGCAACCTATATATTTAAAGGATTGTTGCACATTCTAAGTACAATCGCAAGTGTCCGCGAAAGTGGTACACTTTTGGTTACTTATCTATCTCTTTCTCTCTATCTTATTGCTCGAGGACTAGCAACGCTCTGTTTGGGGGTGATGTGATAAAGACCCAAAACTGTACAATTTATACCCCAAATAGATGTACTTTAGTTGCTAATTCTCGGCAATACGGGTTTTATGTGCTTAAATGTTTATCTTGTAGGTCAAACGTCCGTTTGCGGTGTCAAAAGCTAAATATCGAGGCAAATGCGTGTTTTATGGAGCTAAATACTCAATCTCTCTTACCCTCAGCTTAACCCAACTAACCCCGATGGACCTTAACCCAACCTACCTCCAGCAAAGAACTCAAACCGCCATATCCAGCGACCCAACTCTCCACCTTATACCTTCCCTGACCCATCCCCCTCTCACCTCAACCTCTAACCCCCGCCGGAGCAGCTGCGACCCCTAATCCATGAGCCTAACCACGCCGCCCCTTTCCAGCCACGCATCTCAATAGCCGTCACAGCCTCCTGTCGAAACCAACTCTGGTGATAACATCCAAAACCAGGGATGCCCCTTTCCAGCCCTTCAACCCGACCTCCTGCCCTCATTTCGGCACAGATCGGTCCGAACCCCAAACCCAACCATCACTTCCTTGACCCGAAACCGCTAGTATGCCAACCATACTCGGATGTCCACCCTTAAACCCATTTTCCAAACCCCCAAAGCCCACGATTTCTACCTCATAAACCAATCAAGTCAAACCCAAACAAAACCCATGTGCCACTTATTCCCTTTTTACCCATTTACCCCAAATGTCCCCAACTAACCCTTATCCTTTTTCCCCAAACTATCCTCATGTGCACACAAATAAGATTTTTTCTCTCTCTACCATTTATCCTCACACCTCACCATTCCCATGCACACTTAACCTTTCCAAAAATACCCCTTAGCGCATGTGTGTCATGCATTTACTATAAAAGAAGACTCAAGACCCCATTTGAAGGGAGATTTTTTATCATCAAATAGAGAGAGAAAAGTAGATAGTTAGGTTAGAATAAATTAGGTAGAAATATTTGTAAATAGATTTATTTTCATTTTGTTTAGATATTTGTGAGTGATAAATGTGTGAAATTCAATTGAGTTGATTATTGAGTTGATTATTGTTGGATGCCCATATTGGATGGATTGTGCTTGATTTCAAGGGTATAAGAGTTCAATTTCACTTCAAGAGATTGGGTTTGATTGTTTTCTTCTCTTCTCATTTATTTTATGCCTTTGATTATTAATTTGTCAAATCTTATACCATGTTAGCCTAATTTCCCTTTCAAGGGGTGCGGTAAAACCCTTATTTGATGTTATTTTATTGTAATTAGTTTAATTACTTGAAAAGTCCCTTCGAATGTTAATTTTAATCCCTCACCCTTAAATTTATGCCTCGAGAGAGGGTAAATGATTTTCGAGAGAAAATCGAAATTCTAGTTATAATACCCATTTTAGATTCGAAATAGAGATAGTGGTTTCTTAAGTGGGGTATTATAACTTGAATTTTAACTCTAAAATTATTTTCTAAGATTGACATAAATTATAATTGATCGATCCTAGCGGGTGATTAATTAAAAAGAGTGTAGATCGATTTTTCTAGAGTTGTGAGGTGTTAAATTTAATTTTCTAAAAGGTTACTATTAAAATTACATTTGCACTGAGAGTTGATTTGTAATTTTGATATTAATTTGGGAGAATTCAATTAATTCAATTAATTAATTAGAATAGCTAAAAGTTGTGGTGTAATCCCACTCCTTGATTATTCTCACAATTATTTACCTCATTTATCTCTTATTTTAGTGTTAGACTTTATTATTCATTTTAGTCATTTTCTAGTTAGTTTTTTTTATCTCACATTTAATTTAGTTTAGTTTAGTTTAAATCATCACCTCATCCATTTTTTAATATTTGAAAAAGCTAAAAAAAAGTAGAAAAAGTAAAAAACCGAAAAATAAAATAAAAAGTGAATTACAATTGAATTTGTCTCTAACTTACCCCCTTGGAAGTGGATTGATACCCTTACTTACCTCTGCACTTGAGATTATTACATTTTTTAGGTATTTGAGGTTTTGACTAACTTGGCTTTCAACAACGACATTATACAAAAGTCATAGTTATCACTACACCCTCTATCTGTGTGTAGCCTTGAACGACCAACCTAGCCTATTTTCTGATTATGGTGCCATTTTCATCCATTTTATTCTTGAAAATCCACCTGGTACCTATCACATTAGTCTCACTAGGTCGGGGGACAAGTTCTCAGACATGTTTCTTTTTAAACTGCAGCACCTCATCCTGTATGGCAGATATCTGGTGTTTATCCTTGAGTGCTTCTTTATGATTCTTGGGCTCGACTGTGGATGTGTAACAAAAATGACAAACAACGTTCTCTAGCTGAGCACGAGTCTTGACCCCTAAGGTGGTATCACCAACAATGGAGGCTGGGTCATGACTCTTGCAAACCCAAGCAGGTGTGTCCCCTAACACGGGAGTAGGGTCCACACGGTGTGGGTAAGGGACAAGTAAATCGTTGCCAGAAAAGTTTCCATCCTCACACTGAAGGCTAGGATCAATAAGCGTCAGAGGTTCGTCATCTTGCACAGTGACGTTTATTGACTCCATAACCTTAGAGCTCTTCATGTTAAAAACTCGGTACGCTCTACTATTTTATAATATCCTAGCAATATTCCCTCGTCGCCCCGGGAGTCAAACTTTCCTAATTTCTTTGTATCCCGTAGGATGTAGCATTTACTCCCAAAGACATGAAAATATTCAAGGTTGGGTTTCATGCCAGTCCACAATCCATAAGGCGTCTTAACTGTGTGTGGATGCAGGTAAACCCTATTCACCGTGTGCCATGCAGTAGACACTGCCTCTGCCCAAAATCTCCTAGCAACTTTACGACTTGGAAGCATAGATCTAGCCATTTCCTGAATCTTCCTATTCTTCCTCTCAACAATCCCATTTTCTGAGGAGTTCTTACGGCCTAAAACTCATGTTTAATCCCAAGGAAATCACAGTAAAGATCTACCTTTTCTTCCTTAAATTCCGTGCCATTGTCACTACGTATCCTGTTAATAGTGACTCCGTGTTGATTTTGCAGAACACGGCACTTGGTCATTAAAAACTCTACTGCATCAGATTTCTCTCTTAGAAAACAAACAATCGAATATCTGGAGAAATCATCCACCATCACGAGGATATACCTATTACCACCCAAACTCTCATCACGGGTAGGACACATAAGATCCATGTGAATCAACTCAAGAACACGGGAGGTGGTAATGGAATGCAACTTCCTATGGGGGCTACAAATTTGCTTTCCCAACTGATAGGGTCCAAAAACTGTGGAAGTTGGCTTTCCAAGTGATGGTAAGCCATGTACAAGGTTCTTTTTATCTAAACGTGTCAAATATCTAACGTTCACATGACCTGGACGTTGGTACCACTGATCCATAAGAGTGATCGTGGCGCTATTGTAGACAAGTGAGGATTTGGGCACAGTCCCATAGCAGTTATCTTTTGTCCTCACCCCTTGAACTAAAAGTTTATAGTATTGATTATAGACATTACACGCGTCCCGATCAAACTTTACGATAAAGTCAGGATCGCACAGCTGGCTAATGCTAAGAATGTTTACTTTTAAACCTTTGACGTACAAAACATTCTCTAGCTTAAGAAATCCTGGTAACTCTACTGTACCTCGTCCTACGATGCTAGACATGCTCCCGTATCCAAAGGTGACTCTACCTTCCTTATACTCCTCTAGGTAGGTAAAAAATGAGACATCACATGTCATACGTCTGGAGAACCCACTATCAAAATACCACTGTGAGGTATTATGTGCTTTGAGAGCAACATGAACAACAAGGGCCTTTTCATCTTTATTAGGTACCCAATAAGTGGTAACCTTTTGTTTACCCTTGTTGTTGTTGGTTTTAGTCGGGATGCGAGAAGCATTTACTGACGGCAAAGACATCCGTCCGAATTCCTCCATCAAACTATGTGATGTGGCAGCTAAAAACTCAACATGCTCTCTCAGACTCGTAAATCATCAATACAATGTGGTGGAGCAGTAGTACATCGTGTTTGACACAAACTATAGCAAAACTCCCTGAGGTGGACTTTTCTTTTGCAGTACGTACAAAAGAACACAGTCTTAGGCGGTCCTTAGTTTTCTTTTCTTGGTCGAACTCTCTTTCATGGTTTTTGACGATGGCCATATGGAGTCATAGTAAACTCAGGAACTAGTCCAGGTGAAATTTGGGATGTGGAGGCACCATCAAAACCTATTCCCTCCCTATCACAAAAACCTAAAGCAGGACCAAGGAGTATCTTTCCCATCTTTCTAGATCTGTCCTCAATTTGAACCTTGACTTTCGGAGCTCTCTCAAGATCATGAGTAAGCTTGGCTATAAGGGCTTCATGTTTCTTTGGAGTCTCTAGGTAGGAATGGAGCTCACTCGTAAGACTAGCCACTTGTTTAGTCAAGTCCCCTCTCTCTTCTCAAAATAACTCTCTCTCTCCAAGTAGTCTCTCTCTCTTTAAACAAACTTTCTCTCTCAACATAGGAAGACTCTCTCTCTCAAGATAGTGCAGGTGGAGGACTTTCTATCTCTCGCTTCTTCTAAATCTTCCTCTAAAGCGGTGATCCTAAGAACTAACGCTTTGTTACGCTTTTTGGTTTTAAAAGACTCATTATATAACTCAGCGTAGGCGCGTTGAAGATTACTCTCGCTTTCACTTGCATCATCCTCCCCCCACTCACTTCATTCTCATTGTTTAGGTGTCCCTGTGAAGCAACATCCTGATCGTCGCGAGGAGCACTGGAAGTACTCACATGACTAGCCATGAATGCGGTGAATTCGCACTCATGCGGTGACTCGTCTCCAGAGTTCACTGACTCGACCTCACTGTCATCACTAAGGGTAGCGTTAAGGACAGCTTCTCCCTTTTCTTTGGCAAGTCAGTTAAGACTGGTAGCAAACTGAAAATCTCTATGACCCTTACCGTCACACTCATAGCATCTTTCACTGTCTTTCTTATGAGGGTCTTTAAAATCTTTTACTTTTTTCTTATTTTTCTCAAAATTCTTTTTATCTTTGAAATTTCCATTTTTCTTGAATTTGAGAATTTTCTTGAAATTTTTAGCAAACAATGCCAAATTATCTGAATCAAAGTCACACTCGGAATCAGACGTTTCTATCTCCCTTTTTCTAGATGACTCAACTCTCTTTCTTGCCGACCCCTCACTCTTTCTAACTTGGGCATTAAGTGTGATTCCCTTATCTTTAGGCTTGACAGATTTAGGAAACATATCAATTTCATACGTTTGTAAGTCTCCTACAAGTTCCTCCAATTTAAGCGTGTTTAAATTACCCATAGAATTTAGCACGGTGACTTTAGGAATAAAATGCTTAGGCAGTGATCTTAGAATATTTTTAACAACTCTAGCATTAGGAATGTGTTCACCAAGATTAAAGTTAGTGTTTATAATATCACATAACCTAGCATAAAATTCATCAAAGCATTCAGTCTGAAGCGTGGTGATAGTTTCAAATTGAGTTGTCAAGTTTTGCAGTTTAGACTCTTTCACAGCATTAGTTCCTTCACATGTAAGTTGCAAAACATCCCATGCTTCTTTTGACGTGGTACACGTCATTATCCTTCGGAATTCATCAGGTGTGAAGGATTCAGAAATAGCACTTAACCCCTTAGAATTAAAAGATGACCATTTAAATTCTTCTTTATTCCATTTAGTCACAGATTTTAAATTAGTCACATTATCAATAGTGATGGAGGGAGGTGTCCACCCTCTTTCAAGCAAAATCCAAACTCTTTCATCAATGGCTTTTAAAGTAGATTTCATGCGAGCTTTCCAGTAACCATAATTTGTCCCGTCAAAAACTGGCATTTTATTATATAATTTCTCCATATTGAACACGCCCTTTTTCAAAAATCAAATTTTTAGAAAATTGATATCTTAGAATATTTAGCGGAAAATTACACGGTATAATTGTGTAATTGGCTCTGATACAAATTTGAAAAGAGCGCATTTGTTTAAATTAAGAAATTATTTAATTAAACTTAGTTTTTCAATTAAATCCTAAAACATGCATCTAGGTGTGATTGAAATCAATATGAACATGCAAGAATAGTCAATCACAAACACAACACACAAATGAGAAAAAATCCCCTAAAGGGGCAAAACCTTTTTATTTTCACTATAATTTGTAAGATACGGTTAAACGAATTACAATGAAAATAAGAGTGACATACGAAATACCCTCAGGTGTTGGTTCCGATGTCGTCGGCTGAAATCTCCCGCAACCACTCCAGGTTGGCAACAATGAAGAAGAGACGGTTTCTACACAAATTACTCCAGATGAGTAAAAATAATCCTCTTGAAGTTTTAAATATTCACATACATAAATGGGAGTGTTTATGTGAATAAAGAAGGCATAAAACCTTAAAAGGTAAAGTTTGCTTTCTTGGATGTAAATAGCATAAATTGTGTGCAAAAAAAGACTTGAAAAACGTGTAGAAAGTGACCAGATATTTATACGAAAATCGAGGTGGTGGCATCGTTCGAACGAGATAAGCTTGTCGCTCGAACGAAGGACACGTGTCGCTCGAACGAGATCGCACGACATGCCTATCTCACTCGAACAATGGTTCTATGTCATTTGAACGAGCTCGTCGACCGAGGCACTCCGCTTCTACACTTAGAAAAATTTATGCTTTTGATAAAAAGAAATCAGACTTCGAAAAATATTTTTCTGAAAAATTCCCAAATATTTATGCAAATATAAACAACTCCAATAAATCATTTTACCAATAACGCAAAGTAGAGTAGTGGGAACGGTTGAGCAGCACGTCGCATGAAGAATGATGCACGTGTGAAGATGATGGATGCATAGATTCGGATCAAGCCATCGTAGATGATCGTGATGACGTGCCGAATGTAGCGGTATAAGATATACATACTATGATCTAGGGCAAACAGAAAATTCCTAGATTCTACCCCGGGCATTTTTAAAATTATGTCCTTACAACACAGGATTCCCACATATATATCTCTTGGAACAACTTAAACTTATAATAGATTGGTCCTATCTTCAAGGGATAGGTATTAACGAAGCCTAGGACTCTCCCAAGCTCATCTATCAATGTAAACCCGCCCCTCTTAGAAAGGGGCATGTTTTATGGTAACGTCGAGCGGTACTACAACTTTGTCGACCTATTCTTTAAGTTAATAAAAGAGAAAACCCCAAACTCCATGGACAGAAGAACTTTGCCAAACCACGTATATTCTTACATTGTGTGCTTTTCATCCTCACTTTGAGTAATTTTTCTATTTAGCTTGTGCACATTGGATATAAACACTATAAAAAATTACCACCAATAGTTAAGTATTGTCTTATAAAGTAAGGATTGAGTTGAAAAAGTCCCGTAAATTCTTGAATAAATTATGTAAATAAATATCAAGTAGGATGTTGTCTTCCTTTCCATAGAAAATACTATATGTGACATGGTAGAAATATGTTTGTCGTACATAGTACAGTAAAATCACAATGCACATTAATAATTGTGTGTATTTTTATCACTATCCCTTATACTTAAATTTAAGATTAATGTTGCGAGTCTTAAAAACATTCTCCAACTCAGTACACAACTAATTAACAATAAAATATTGATCCTTGTAATTATTACACTAAAGTTAGATGAATTATTAATATCCCACCTCACTTAATGGATGAGTTTGGGGATGTAGGAGTACTCAAATCCATTTCTAATTTGAAGGAGCTTTCATATTTTCTGATCCTTTTAACTTAATATTATAAAGCATTCCCTAATGATGGCTAATAGATTATAACAATAGTATGTGTCTTGTATATGACTACTATGAAATCCTTACTATTTTAAGAAGTACACAATATCTTATGGATTTGTCATTAGCACGTTAGAAAAGTTCATTTACACCCTTATTTAATTTTACAAACTAATATTTTGGCCCTTATATACAACACAAGAGTGTTCCACAATCTCGAGGACTATATATTCATATCTTTTCCCTTTACAAAAGCATATATGACTACATTTAATGTATATACATACTTACAATTTAATAGAGTTGATTTAACACGCCCAAAGAACATACATTATTTTTATAAGTAGATCAATGATTTTTAGTGAAATTTAGTGGGAATAATATTCACATCGTCGATATCATTTGCAACAGATTTCATTAAAACAATCATTAGTTTAGGAAATCAAATGAAAATGCATGAATTTTTATGGTTGATTTTATTTTTGTAATTTTTTTTATCACAATCTACCTAAATATCTTCACAAAATTTCATTAAAAAAAAATCAATCGTTTATGCCCAAATAATGGATTGACATCTTTTGAGGACGTATGATAATGATGTGTGTTAGAGAGTGTCAGTATACGCACATGTGTGGATATATATATATATATATATATATATATATATATAGAGAGAGAGAGAGAGAGGATCTCATGAGGACCTCTGTTTGCATACTATTGGTGCAGACCAATTTTGATAAAATAGGAAAAAAAATATTTTTCATCTAATTTTTTATATATAGTTTTTAAAAATTTCAGTAGGGCCATTTAATAAAAAGCAACTCAAAATGAATTTTTTTTACTATTTTAAATAAATCGATCAAACTTTGTTAGTTTTTAACAACTTAAAAACTGACAAAGTTTGACCGATTTTTTTTAAAATAGCAAAAAAATTCATTTTGAACTAATTATTTTTTCTGGTCCTATTGAAATGTTTAAAAATCATAAAAAAAATTCGGCCCCAAAATATTTTTTTTACTATTTTAAAAAAATGGTCCTCATTCAGGGTCCTCAAACTGGGACCTCACTTGATCCTTTCCCTATATATATATATATATATATATATATATATATATATATATATATATATATATATATATATGTGTGTGTGTGTGTGTGTGTGTGTGTCAATCAATAAATAATCCTTCTTTTGAATCTTCGTAAGTAGCCCTTTTTCCTCGAAAGGAGTTTCATAAAGGCCAATTAGGTTAGTGTAACCCCCAACATTACTTTTCTTTCTCACCTGTCGATCAAGATCTTTATCTTTTTTCGATAAACGAGCAAGGGGAGGAGACTGGTACCAGCAAGTGTAGCAACAACATTGACAATGATCAAGTTAGTGACCTTCCTTTTTTCATGGAACTGGGAAAATTGGTGGAGGTGACTAAAGAAATGTCATGAGCCTCAAAGGAGGACTATGTGCTTTCCTTGAATGATTCGTCGCTATATTAGTCTTAGGAAGATGTGCTCTCCCCAAATAATTCATTTCTCTCAGACCCGGGGGAAGTGGAGGCTTCAAGGTCATCCAAAACAATGGGGATGAATGACCTTCTCTATATCATCATTGCAACAAAGGAAGTGGCGGTACTCTTGAAGTCGAGAAGAAACGTCACCAACAATGCATGCTCACCAGCTCTAACTATCTATTGAATGGACCAAATCATCCGGAGCTCAACAGAGTTAACGTTGTTGTCATGAAGAATATAATTATTAGTCTTCTCTTTAAAAGGAAGCAAATTAAAGAACAAAGAATTAATGCCAACAAGGATGAATCGCAAAGCAAACAAAATGGCTTTTAAACCTATTCATTGCCCTTTCAAAGTGCATCTTGGCCCTCCATATGCCACATACTTAGGAAGAGGAGAGTATTATGGACTTTTACAATCAAAACATAATCCTAATAATCTTTCGTGGAATTAGGGATGTTCACAACAAGGGCTCAGTTATCCACCCTCATCCTTATATAGCTAATGCTCTCAATCATCGTCACCCATTGGTAATAGTACATCACCTCGGTAATGCCACAATAGATCCTATACAACTCCTTAATACGATTGGACCCATTAAGGATATTTCATGTGTTTGGGGCAACTTGGGGTCTGATTAATTCAAAGTATTAACAGAACTCCAAAAATAATCAACTTGGGGGGAAGTGACCCTACACTCAGTAATAAATATTATAGGCAACAAATGGCCTTCGGAAAGGGCGCAAAGGTCACAAGGATAATCAGTTAATTTTATTGATACCCACGCTGGGATATGATAATTATGTTTAGATTCTTCGATAATGTTTTCATTAATAACGCACACCATGTTGAAAGATGACAACCTCAATGAAAGAACTGAACAGAGAAAGAAGAGAAGTGCGAAATGAAGAAATAGTTTTGAAGAAATTACTAAATGTTGAGTAACCACAATGAAAAGCTCTTCTTCGAGTGATTGAACATTGCAAGTTTTTCAAATGAATTCGAAAACGGAAAAAAGTATGGGAAATGTCATCATATAGCAGGAAGTTCCCTCACAATTCCATAAAAACATGATGATTGTATGCACATGTGACGAGTGGTGAAGCGGAAATTCACTGCAGAAAAGGGTAATATTTACAAGTGTGGCCTAGAGGAACTCAATGATCAAAAGACCCTTCAATTTTAGGGATATTTAAAAAATTTCCCTTCGATCATTCAACAAATACTCTAGCACAAAAACTTATGAAAGTCAGTAGCCGACCTAGGCATAAAAATATCCCAGTGACCTCAAAGAGACACTGAGCTTTAGGGGCAATTATGGTACCAACATTATGATGGCACATGACCCGTGCGTGCTCGGCACATGCCCATTAGCTTCTTGTTCATCATGTTAATTAATAAACCAAGTCACACAGGATTCCCCCATATATATCCCTTGGAACAACTTAAAATTATAATAAATAGGTCCTATCTTCTAAGGATAGGTATTGATGAAGTTTAGAACTCTGCTAAGCTCATCTATCAATGTAAACCCACCCCTCTTAGAAAGGGTCATGTGATATGATAACGTCAAGCAGTACTACAACTCTGTCGACCTATTCTTTAAGTTAATAAAATAGCAAACCCCAAATTTCGTTGACATAAGCACTTTGCCAAACCACGTATATTATTACATTGTGTGCTTTTGATCCTCATCTTTGAGTACTTTATTTATTTAGCTTGTGCACATTGGATACAAACACGGTAGAAAATTACCACCTACAATTAAGTATTGTATTATTAACTAAGGATTTAGTTAACAAAGGACCGTAAATTCTTGAATATATTATGTAAATAAATATCAAGTAGGATGCTGTTTTCCTTTCCATAGGAAATACTATATGTGACGTGGTAGAAATATGTTTGTCGTACATAGCATTGTCAAAACACATTGCACATTAATAATTGTGTGTATTTTATCACTATCTCTTGTACTTAAATTTTAAGAGTAATGTTGTCAGTCTGAAAAACATTCTCACACTCAGTGCCCAACTGATGTGATTTAACAATGAAATAGTGATCTTTGTAATTATTACACTAAAGTTACATGAATTATAAATATGCCACCTCACTTAATGGATGAGTTTGGGGATGTAGGAGTACTAAAATCATTTTTCTAATTCGAAATAACTTTCATATTTTATGATCCTTTTAACTTAATATTATAAAGCAATCCCTATTGATGGCTAATTGATTATAACAACAGTATGTATCTTTTACACGATAACTATGAAATCCTTATTGTTTTAAAAAGTACACAATATCTCATGGATTTTTCGTTAGCATGTTAAAAAAGCTCTTTTACTCCCTTATTTAATTTTAAAAACTAATATTGTGTCCCATATGTACAACACCAGATTGTTCCACAATCACGAGGATTGTAAATTCATATCGTTTCCCTTTACAGAAGCATGTTGTTGTTTTTTTACAAAAGCATAAATCTAAAATTAAACTATAAAAATCTTATAAGTAATGTTATGAGCTGCAAAACGTACCACCGCAATATTATACAGATCGCGGAGATAAGCTAGAAGAAAAAAACACGAAATATGAACATACACCGTAGAACTAAATAACCATGAAACCGATTGGGCAGCAAGAACATCAATGCAAGCATTAGTTTCCCTGAAACATAAACATAAGGTAAGATGTTGAAATCGTTGGAAGACGTCTTGTATGGCCTGGATCAAATTCATATGATCTGGATTCTGGGATTGGTTATTGTGAATCATATTAAAGAAAATTTGACAATCGGTTTCCACTTCAATGAAATTAATACCATGAGTAGAATCAAGATCCAACTCAATTTTAATGGTCCAAATCTTCTCTAGAACTGATATGGTGGGTAAAAGCACATACGAACTTTCCTTGAGCGTCGCGAATAAGTCTGCCACCTACAGCACGACCGGTAAGATGTGATTTGGTTCCATCCGTGTTACATTTGAAAAATGTAGGCGCGGGTTTGGACTAAGTAATAGGAAAAGAAAAAGGGGGGGGGGAAGAACACTGGGCCGAATTAATTGACGAGCCTAGTAGTAGCTACGAAGGTGTTGAGATAAGTTGGACTTAAAAGATGACAAAGTTATGGGTTTCTGTTGAAAGATGGACTCATTACACGTGCTCTAAAATAACCAAAGAAGGAAAAATGGTTGAAGTTGATTAACTGCAACCCGATTTGTAGACTGGATGTGGGAAAGGGCAATAAATATGGATGTCGGACTAAGGTCCAAAAGAGTCATCGAATGTCGGAGTTGTAATAACACAGGACAGTCATAGTAAATATGTGTATTACAGTCAACCAACTCATAAAGAGAGAACAAAGGAGTCGATAATTTATGGTAATGAAAAAGCAAGTTCGCAGTTGGTAATTCCCTATAAACGAGAAACCACAGGAAGAATTGAAGCTTAGGGGGTAAGGTACTTTTCCATAAAAATTTCCAAGGAAGCGAAGGAATGTGTTGGGCTTATAGTTGAATGTGAAGCCAATGATAAGTCGATTTAAGAATAAAATTACCAGTAGAACTAGACAACTAATACGGCAGATCCGGTGATTCTTAAGAGGGAATATATAGGGCACGAATCCGGTGTATAGCATCCAACGACAACCATTGAGCTAAAGTCGGTATATCCCATTGGCCATTAGAAATAAACGTGTGAAGGGGGCAACTAAAATATACGGGGGAATATACGGGTAAAGATGATTGAAAGAATCCTTCCAGAGCCCAATATGATTAGCAAATGAAATAAAGCCAGATCCAATTCTCCATTTGATCCCATTGGCGAAGGAAGGGATTAAAGCTGAAACTTTTTTTCCAAAACCATGAGTCTGTAGCCTTACCATGAGACTGCAATAAATTGGTGTGAAAAAAATATTTATGTTTCATAGTTTGAGTCCAAAGGTTATGTGGATCGGTAAAAAGTTTCCAAAGTAATCTAATCATGTAGGATTTATTTAAAGAGTGTAAGTTTTTGTTGCCCAAACCACCATATTGTTTGGGAAGGGTAATCGTATCCCAAGGGATATTGAATGTTTTGTGAGAAAGTTTGGAATCATTCCAGAAAAAGGATTTAATTTTCTTGGATAACGTAGTAAGAATATGAGGTGGAATCGGATAGGCAGACATGGAATAAAATGGAAGGGAAGTACATACCGCATTAATTAAAGTGGTTCGACCAGCATAGGATAAGAAATTATTATACCACACATGTAAGAGTCGGTAAAGAGTTGCCATAAGTTCAGAGAATATTTGGGGCATAACCCGACCTGTAATAAGAGGTAAGCCAAGGTATTTATCCTGCCTATGAGATCCATTAATTACTAGATGTCACAAAGTAGCTTGTTTAACGACATGTAGTGTATAAGGGCTAAAAGTGACTGTAGATTTGTCCTTGTTAACGGTCTGACCCAAAAAATAACCAACAAGAGTTAAAATTTGATGGAAATGAACCGCTGATGCTGGCATAGGTTGGAGGAAAAAAATACAGTCATCAGCAAAAGCAAACCCGGGAATAGGAGGTCCCTTGCGAGAGGCTCGGAGAAGCGTTATATGTTTTAAAAGACAGTCTGACTCCACACGTCGTAGAAGGATGTCTAACGCCAATATAAATAAGTAAGGAGAGAGGGGATCCCCTTGGAGGAGTCCTAAAGTTGGATAAAATGTGGATCCCATATGGCCATTAATGAGCATGGTGAACGACGTCGAGGAAATACATTCCATTAGGTATCCAATCCACACCTCTGGAAAGCCATGGTTTTGGAGAACCCATTGGATAAAGGGGCACTCCATTTGATCGTATGCTTTAGTGACATAAATTTTAATGGCACAACTACCTTTTGTAGATTTAGATTTACTCATGGTATGTAAAATCTCGTGTGCGATCAGGATATTATCCTTAATATGACGAGAGGCGATAAAGGCATTTTGATAAAGGAATACAAGATACTGAAGGATGGGTCTCATGCGAGTTACCAGAATCGTAGAGATAAGTTTATAAATAACATTACATAAATGGATAGGATGAAAGTGTTTAACTTGAGTAGGGTGTGGAATTTTGGGGATAAAGATGAGGAGTTTTATTAAGGTCTCGGAGTAGTCGACTAAAGGTGAAAAAAGCTTTAATTAAATTCAGGATGGAAGGCCCCATAATATCCCAGTGGTTTTTGAAAAACTCACGGGTCAACTCTTATTCTTCCCCATAGTACACAAGTTTTGCCAAATTTCTGCATCTATTATAGGTTCCAGTAACCGAGTAACGTCTATATGTAACTTGGACAAAATTATCAGCAAATGGCAGACGAGGGGGGTTAGTGGTAGGAAACAAGGTTTCATAACAGAGTTGAAATTGACCCTGAATATCTTGGATAGTAGTCTGCAATCCAGTGGCCGGATTGAAAATAACCGGAATCGAATTATTACACCGGTGTTGCATGACAGAATCATCGAAAAATTTAGTATTATGGTCCCAGTCTAGAAGCCACTTATTTTTATTCTTATTAGGCCAGTACTGGCGTTTTAATGTCATACAATGTATAAGGTGTGATTTTAAGTGGTTCTCCCGGGAGACCAACAGGGGATCCGGATTAGTGTTAATACACATTTGAAGGTTATGTATCTCCTATTTTAAAGTAGAGATTGAATGAGTCATATTCCCAAAAATAGATTTTTTCCAAGGTCGAGCAGCCCCACTACAAGTCTATGCCTTACGCGAAAAGGAAAAAGCGGGTGAGCCTTGGATCTAAGGATTCAAATGGTAGTGTAAGAGGTTAGTAAAAGACCAATAGGACCCCCACTAAGGGCAATAAATAAATCGTGCTGGGGCTTTGAAGAGGGAAGGGTGTGTGTCTAACAATAATAAATAGTGGTCGAGTTTTTTTTTCTCCTAACACCCAATACATATTGTTCCAAACTCCTATATAAATATTATTACATTCATACCTTGGGAGTATGGAACCTTAGTTGATGACGTACAAACGAGGCACATAAACTACGGCTTTTTGATGATGCTTTATACTCTTTGTCGCTACGTCTTCAACAAACACTTCATAGGTCTTGAATATTACAATAAAATAAAATCCTATGAATAAATGTTTTTGTCCGGAATTGAGCCAAAACTATATATGGACTCAATTGGAAATTTGTGTCCTTAGAAATTCAGGCAGTTGGGTACAAGGACATCCAACGTTCATTACCAAGCCCCCAGTCAATTCGCTCTCTAACATGTTTTCCGATAACACTATTGGATTTTCAGGTGAAAGAAGGTCCAGTAAACCCTAGATCTTGGATATTACATGCATGCATAAAATTATTAAGATGACGTGCACGCGTAGCTTGAAACAAACACCCCCCTTCTTTCATGTTGTCCTAAAATAGCATTAAAATCTCCTAGTAGAACCCAAGGATGTTGGACAGAAGTGTGGATATGGTGAAGGGAGTTCCATACCTGGGTTTGCTCAGCAGGGTGGGGTGGCATGTAGACAGCAGTAAACTCTATAGGTGCCGCCGCAGGGTCATGCTAAATGAGTATATAAATGAATAGATTGGAAATGATGATGTCAGGGCAACTATCAGACTTTCATCTCGAATAATCGAAATCCCACTCGATTGATCGAGAGCCGGCGAGAAGACATGATTGAGGTAAGGTAATCGATGAATCTCGCGCGTTGATCTTTGCGCATCCATTCGAGTGTCCAAAATCACCAATATATGAGGGTGATATGAACGAACAAATGTCATGAGTTCTGTAGAAAAATTTGGCCTACTAGCCCCTCTAGCATTCCAAAGTAGAATCTTCATAAGATGTAGAAATGGGTAAGCTCACCTTATGTTGTTCCCTCGATCGATGTAAACAAATTCGTTTAGGGGGTTGGGGTTAGGTGGTCAAAACTATTCTTTTGAGGGGGATGATGGTGAAGCATGTAGATCAATGCTGTGTCTGCGATCAACTGAACTCTGTCCTGATCGACTGGAAAAAGTATGTGGGGTCTTAGGAACTAGTGGTTGGATCTCTTTAGTGTCGTGAAGAAAGGAAGGGGGAGGTAGTCTTTTGGCCCTCGTTAAATAAGCCTATCTCTTTCGGGTGGGTACAGGTGATTTTGTTGTGGAGTTTGGCCCCTTCTGTGTAGAGCACCTCGGAAGCCATTGAGCAAGGGTAGTGATAAACCGTGTGGTTGAAAATTCAAATCCTGGTGGCAGGGATGGTTCTAGAGGTTAGGGGGCAGGCTGAAGAGGATGGTCGTGTGGTATTTCTTCCTCACGGTGGTTAAGCACTCCAGAGTGGTGTGCTATTGGAGGGAGGATCAGTTGGTCAGCAGTGGGATCGGAGACTTTCGTGTTGGCCAGAGGAGAGGAAGAAGAGAGTACTGCAAGCTGCAAAAAAGTAGGTACCACGATAGGGATAAATTCATTAACATAAGGAGAAGCTGTTGAATCAGGGAGCTCAAGTCCTTCACACATAATTGGGCAGGTGTCCTTAATAGGGCACGGTGGGCTACACATAGTGGGGATTTCAATCGTTTGGGATGTAGTGATCGAGGAGGAATCCATGGGATGTGCGATACGGTTTGATATGCATGTACTGTTGGATTGGAAGTGGACTGGGGGATTTGAAGTGGCTCTCTCCTCAAGGTGTATACTGCACTTATCAGGTTGGCATGTAGTGTTGGGGTTGGAATGAACCAAATGAGTGAGTGGGTTCGTCATGTTCTTATGGGCAGCGAGCACATCCTGTTGTTGCTGATAAGTTGAAGGTATCACATCATATTTAGGTTTCCAAACTTTTTATGTACTGGGTTGTGCCTCAGGTAGAACATTTTCAGGGGTAAGAATATTTGGATCAAGTCGATCAAGAGAATTTATAGAGTTATCCATGGTATTATATAACGAAGCATGAGTCTGACGCTGAGGAGGTCGATGTGTAACAATACACCATTGTTGGTCGAGTTAAGGTTGGTCAAAACTAGAGGTGGGTTTAAATTGTTTTCGAGGGCAGTGGTGAAGATTATGGCTGACAATCCCACATGAAAAGAAAATTTTAGTTTTTAATTCATACACCAATGGATGGATGATGCGACTAATCTTGATCCTTTGAGGAAGCGGTTGTTCAATGTTATATTCTACACAGATCCGAGCATGCCTAGCACGTCCCACGGACTCAGTGTGGATATCAATTTCCAGTGGTTTTCCCTAGGACGTTGTTATAGGATGTAGGATACTCATATCATAATATTCCACTAGTAATTCATGTATTTAAAACCATAAACTCATATGTTTAATAATTGCAGTAAACGGACGAAAATTCTTTTGCCATCGTTGGACTGATAGATAATGATCCTCAAGAAACCAGGGACCTCCAAAAATTACTGATTTATAATCGTTTTGGGAAGAAAATTTGACAAGGAAAAAATTATGCCCCAAATCCTTAATAAATATTCCATCTTGTAGTTTCCACAAACGTGACAGGCGAAGAGCAAGTCTTTGGAAGGATAAAAACTTACCCAGTAATTTAATGATGAGTGAAGAATGCCATTTTTTTCCTAAGAATTTGGAGTTCCTGATTCAAAATAGGTACAGTAGGAGTATTTTCCAAATTTATGTTCGCCTACAATGCTTCTTCATCTGAATCGTAATCATCTACAGTGGAATTCGTATCTCAAGAAGGAAAGAGAACATGTGGCGGGTTGGGTGGAGCTTGAAGAGGAGTTTGGTGGTCTGTGAATCCGGTCATGGTAGCATCTGGGTCTCTGGACGTGAAGCTAATCAATTTATCTTTGTATGTTGGCACTATAAAACGTAATAAACGCGGTGGTGATACCTATTTAAATTAATTCACAACTTTCTAATTTGGCACAATTATATAATTGGAGACTATTTGTAAACAAACTTAAATCAGCCCCAAACTATTCAATTACGTCTGTGCGTCTGTCAATCCATAAATAAATAAAGCATGCGACACAAGTTTAAGGAAAAATCCCGGAAGGGCAAAACCTTTTATTTCTAGAACTTTGAATAAATCACAAGACCATTGACTTACATACAACCTGATAATCGCCCACAAGTGTAGCGCACGATGTCTTCATCAAACCTCCAAAGCATCGACTAGAAATATCGTCAGTTGGAATCTCCCGCAAAAACTCTAGGTGGTCAGCAATGAAGAAAAAAACGACTTCTCGACAAGTGTGAACTTTATAAGGGCTCCCTCCACAATGGCACGCAGTTGTCAGTTGTAGAGTTTTCCCCACAAAGAATGAACCACGACAAAATATGTTCTTGCGTTCCAAAAAACAAATCACACAAAAGTAATTGAGATTTTGTGAATTGTAAATAAAACAAATATTGAACCCTTAAATTGTTGGAGAAATAAACATACTGCCAAAGGTACCGAATTTAAAATATGGGCACATACACAAAAGATACTTTCAAAGAGTTTAAAACTCTTAAAGTTAGAAAACTTTTTATCCACACGGAAACCATGTTTGGACGCCCCTTTTTAAATAATTTTGAGGCGGTTAACATACAGAAGTAAACCAACGTGTCAGACAGAAAGACACGTCGCTCGAATGAGAAGCCCATCTCGCTCGAATGAGATACACGTGTTGCTCGAATGACTACGCGCCACATCTCAATGTCGTTCGAACGAGATGGTGATCTCGTTTGAATGACCTTGGCATCGAAACCAAGGTACGCTTACCGTGTTAGAAAATTTCTCAAACCCTTTCAAAACGTATTTTTCTAAAACAGTAATGAAACCTTTTTGAACAAAAATTATTTATAAAAACATTTTTATATAAAATCTTTTAAAACTCTTTTTAAAAATATCCCAACACTCTTAATATGAAATGTAAATGAAACTTTAAACATTATCTTACCAAAGATCATATTGTTGGGCTTAAATGTTGAAGACAACTTGTAATTCATATCCGTCTTTTATAGATACAATCTTCTCAATTCTTCGACGACTTGTAGCGGTATATGACATAATTAATTGTGATGGACATATATGAAAATATGTCTTTACAAATCTCCCCCTATGTCTATGCCGGTACATACATAAAAATATTTGAATTATCAAATACCAAATTACCTATACAAATCTACCCTCCCATGAATCCCAAAATTGAAAAAGAAAAAAAATGCAAGTTCTCAAATATTTTCTTCAACATCAAAACTCTCAAAGCTTTTCTCATCAGGGTGTGCAACATAATGATCTTCAATCTTTGTACCTACACACATGCGATAAAGCAAAAACCTTCGTGATGCATCGAGTTTGAAATGATATAGGAATAAAGCATTAATAAATTAAATCTCCCCCATACACGACTCATACTTTTAACTGGAAAATTAAACTACACAAAATATATTTTATATTTAAAGTAAATATTTATATAAACGTAAAAAGTTTAAATGTTTAATGAAAATTTAATATTGTTTTCGAATAAAATATATGTTTTAATTATTTTTTAAAATAAATTTGTTTAAACTTTTTTTTAATATTAAAATAGTTTTTTTAACAAAACGATTTTTTATTTTTTATTTTGGGTCCTGATATTTACACCCCAAAAATATCTCCAAAACATCATTTACTCCAAAACACCACAAAAAACTCACTTTTATCTCCTTAAAACCACACAAATTAACACCCCAAAAAGTAACTGTGAAAATGGGTACTACGGTCAAGGTTGACTGTGAAAATGTGTTTTACGCCCAATGTTAGTTGTGAAAATGGATACTACGGTCAAAAGTAAGCCGTAAAGATGGTATCGCGGCTAAGGTTAGCCGTAAAAGGGATACCACGATCAGAGTTAGCCGTGAAAATGGGCACCACGATCAAGGTTAGCCGTGAAAATGGGTACCATGGCTAAGGTTGGCCGCGAGATTTTGTTGGGTTGAATAGTAAAAAAAAATGACTTTTTTAATGTAGTGTTTTTGAGATATTTTTTGAGTGTAAATATCATGACCCTTTTATTTTCATAAAAAATGATTTTTTTTATAAAAGAGTTTCTTTTTATTAAAAGCAATTAATAGTAAACAATTTTTTATGTGTTTTAAATTAATAGTAAACTTTACGTTTTATTTATGTGAATAATTTTGAGGTATGAAATATATTTACTATCTTTTGTATAAGTGAGAAGGATAAGAGATAGGGGTGTAAATGGATATTCGAAAATCCACATCCGTCCGATATCTGAATCCAAATTTGCGGATATTTATCCGAAAAAATGGAAACGGATACGAATATGGATACTCTATAAAAATATCCGAGAAAATGGATACGGATGCGGATAGTACTAGTATCCTACACGGATAGTCCGTATCCGATGCAGAGTATCCATTTTACCGGATATCCGTATCCGATAAACATATGTTTAAAATATTACTAATAATATTGATATAACTATTACTAATAAAATAATATTAAAAAAAACTTAATCGTTTATTCCCATAAAATAATATTAAAAAAACTTAATCGTTTATTCCCATAAAATAATATTAAAAAAACCTTAATCGTTTATTCCCATAAAATAATATTAAAAAAACCTTAATCGTTTATTCCCTAAAACAAAACAAAACACAATACTCCACTCAAAACAAAAACACCCTAAAGTTATATTTTGGGTATATTATAAAATGTCATGTATTATTATTTTATTGGTTATATTATCATGGAGTTATACTAAAGTTTCAATACACCCTATCACACACAACATACACCCACTAAAGAACATATACTCCACTCAAAACAAAAAAGAACTAATTTCATTTTATTTCTCTTTCGTACAAAACTAGAGAAAAGAACTCCACAAAAAACCCTCATTCCTCCAACTCCACCTCCGCCGCATATGCCCGTCGCTGCTCATTAACCTGGTCAACACTTCTCATCAACCCCTCTGCTATGCATCAACTCTGTCGCTCCTCCGCTCTCCTCCCGAAATAGAAAGTTAGCAACAACGACTACATAAAAAATAAAAATAAAAATATATAACTGCATTTATATATTGTTCATGTGGTTGTTCATTAGTTTCCTTAATTATAAATAAATTTAGGAGAAAAACAAAAAAGTAAAGAGATGATTTTAATTGTGATGAGAACGGAAGTTAACAACAGGAATATTATATATAAAATAAAAATATATACTTATTAAAATAAAAAATATTAGTATGTTTTGAAGGCTATAAGGTCTCCATGAGGTTATCATTCTCAATAAATTTTGATTTAATCTAAAAGGTGCATATTTATTCCTACGGTTATGGAATGCTACTGTTATTTTTTTTATGGATTGAAGCTTATATGTTTGTAAAATATGGATGTCTTTAAGCCATATTATCATTATGGAATGCTACAATTATTATGGAAGCCAGTAGGTAGTAATTTTGTTATATATTTATTTGGATTGGATTGGATTTCATTGGATTGGATATTTAATAGTTATTTTTTTACGATGGCTAAACCATGTAAACGGATACGGATATTATCCGAATCCGAGGTATCCGAGCGGATACGGATATGGATAGTTATTTTAACTATCCGGCGGATACGGATACGAATACGAATAGTGCATCCAGATAGTGAATACGGATATGAGAAACATGGTATCCGATCCGTATCCGTCCATTTAACACCCTTAATAAGGAATTTATATCAAGGGTATAAAAGTCATTTATTTATATTTAAAAAGAAAATGGAGTGTGAGAGTCGTTTGTAGGAGTGAATATATCCCTATCCTAAACTTATAACTATATATATATATATATATATATATATATATATATATGTATATATATATATATATATATAAGTGTTTATGTAAATATATGTATATATAAAAAATGTTACCTCAAGATCTGTGTACCAGACCGAACAGGAATAGGAACCAAAGCCACTACGCCAAAAAGAAAACTTTTCGGACTGAGACTAACATCGGAAACCGTAAATTCAAACACCTCCATAATAACTCCACTCGAAAACCCAACTCGGACGAGCCTTGTACCATTGGAGACAAATGTTGTCACCGGAAAAATGCAACCCGGCTTCAAACAGTGAAACGGAAAAAACCGAGCTAAAATACGGAACCTCCAAAATGAGTTGCCACGGAAAAAGACTTAGGTCCCGTTTGGTTGTTCCAAAATTATAAATTAGATCATTAATAATTGATCCATTTACAAATTGATTCATTAATTGTGTTTGGTTTCATTAGTGAAAGGATTAATTAATTGCTCTATTTTAGCTCAGGGGCAAAATTTGAAATTGGATCATTTCACAAAAAAGTTGAAATGAATCCATTTGAAATAGGAGCCGCATAAAGTGCATGTCCCATCTCCCTCTTCCTCTCCCCCTCCTCCTCTCCCTCTCTAGTTCCCTCCCCCTCTCTCTCTCTCTTGATTTGTTTTTTTTTTTTTTTCTTAGAACCTTAACATCAATTTCAAATTACCGAACATTATGTAAAATGAAATTTAACTCATTTCAAATTCACTCATTTACATTTCAATAATTCACAATGAACCAATTTACATAATCAAACAATTTGCGCAACCAAACTGGGCCTTAGTCTCTGAAATCTTCCAACACGAAACCGTGCTCACCGAAAAAACTAAAGAACCACAAACACCGGTCAAAGCTTCAAAACCAAAAGAAAAGCTCACGGCCGGAGATGTCCACAACAGAACCCAAAAAAAACTATCTCCAAGAGGTACCCAAATGAGGAAATGTAAAGCCTCAAAAAAATGTTGACAGAAATTTGTAGAGAGAGAATATAGAGAAGAAATTTTTGGTTGCAAAAATGAGGAAGTGAGATGAGCTGTAGGCAAGCTTTTGAGTTTAGAGAGAGAGAGCCAATGTGAAAAAAAACCCGTAAAAATAGGAAAAGAATAGAGCGGCCGGGGTTTTGAATTTAAAAGTGAAACTTAATGACATGGCGTTTGCCACATCATTAAGAGACACACTCTCTTTTGTTTTATCACATTATAAATTCATTTTTTTTCAAAATATATTTTTTAAATTAAAAAAAAGTTAAATTATTCAAAACAATTTATATTTAGTTGATTTTTTTGTGTATTTCACTTGAATTATTTAAATATTACATAAAAAAAATTTAACTCAAAAATAATTTTTTATTATTTTAAAAAAATGACATGGAATTATATATTTTTTCATTCCGTTGGCGCGGACCTATATATAATATTTAGAAAAGATGGTCCGCGTCAGCGGTAACCGCCTATATATACCGCCGACGCGAACCATTTTTTTCAATAGTAAAAATGATATTTTCACTTTTTGTAAAAAATGGTCCGCGCCAGCAGAATGAAAAAAAAATACGACTCCATGACACGTCGCGTTTTATTTAAGTTGTGATCGTGTTAGTTAAAAAATAAATTGTATTGTGTAATTTTTTAATAGATTATGTACTTTTAGGACTTAAAATAATATTGATTATAGATATAGGATAGCAAACATTTCATTTGCATTTTTAGTCCCTATTTTCAAATTAAAGGGACCCGTGGCATGCTGACGTTTTATGAATATGAGTCCACGCCAGTGGCTTTATTCAAAAATAGGGACAAAAAGTATAAATAAAATGTTCGCTGTCCTATTTCCAAAATACATATTACAATTGATCCTAAATTTACAGAGCCCATTTTTTAATTGGTTTGTGTTAAGATTCATACGATTTCATGTCTTGTCTTATTGTATTTTAATACATATAATTTTAACATATATTTTTTATTTGATTGGAATTTTTTTTAATTTTAAAATTATATTTTGAAAAAAAATGAATTTGTAGGGTGTCCAAAAAAAGAGATTAGATGTGGCAATGATGTGGCAAGCCACATCATTAAGTATGAGATTTAAGTTACTACAGTCGGTCGCTATAGTGATGCTCGTAAAAATAAGACCCTATCTCAAAACATTATATACCAAAACAAATAAGAAGCAGAGCTGGTAAATAAAGAAACCATACAAGGGGACAAGCATGCGTTTAATGGGCACGCTCAACAGGTCTTAAAAAGACCCAAAGCGTGAAAACACACAATAACCTTTAAATGTTTGTTTAAAAAATTTGATAAACAAAACTTTATATTTGACTATCTCAGTATATGTTTTAAACAATAAAGAATATGACCAAAATATCGAAAAAAATACACCTCACATAAAAGGAATATAAAAATACAAATCTGAAAAATATTTTAAAGAAGAAAAAACTTGTTACAAAAAAAATATTTATGAATATAATAATAATAATATTTATAATAATAATAATAATAATAATAATAATAATAATAATAATAATAATAATAATAAATTGTTACACAAGAAATATTTATGAATATAAAAATAGTTTTAATTAGTAAACAAAGCTTTATTAAACATGCAGAAAAGAAGACAAATATAATAGAAATAGTATGATACCCAAAATAATTTGATACTAAATAAAAATTATTTTCAAAAAAAATAATTTATAAAATAAATCAATATAGGAAAATATGATTTAAGATATAAAAACTAGATTTGAATTATAAAAATAATGTAGGAGCAACTAAAAAATATTTGTCTCAAAGTTGAGCCAACACGAAGAAATGAGATTTTCAATTGCTTGTAACATAAATGACTCGTTAATGACCCTCATAATTTATAATGTGTTTTCAATATTTCAACGAATCACATTATAGAGTCATGTTAATCCTTCTTAAAGAGGATTAACAAATTTAAACATTATTATATTTTCCTTCCCAAGTCTATTTTGACAATTAGTCGTGCATAAATCCGCCTAAGACTTGAAATAGTAATGGCCTCCAATTCTATTTTTTATGAACTAAAAAATAGGTTTATATTACTTAAATGGCATAATTTTTTAATTCACATTAAATAGACACAAAAGAATTCTTAACTTACATTACGTGCTCAAGAAAGGCTTTAAATTGTAAAATAGGTTCCTATAAATATAATATTAATCCCTTAGAAAAGACATAAATAAATTGCACATTGATTCAGCCAAATTTAACACACATAAACTAATCCCAAATATCCAACAAACTCGTCTCAATCTCTCATTTTTTTTAACAGTTGGATTGATTTATGGTAATGAAACCATTCACATCATAGTCTCTCTCTCTCTCTCTCTCTCTCTCTTTGTGTGTGTATATATATATATAATGTGATAGGGAAGTTTTTTTAATTATGTACACATTTTAATGCTGAGGATTAATGCCACATCCTTACACATATTTATAAAATAGAGGGTTGAGATGAACTCCCTCCATTAACTTGAAATTTTATAGTTTCTTTTTGTTTCCCAATACTATTTTGCTTTTCGTTTCCCCCGATTTTTTCTAACTTTAAGGTTTCTCTCACTTCACTCCCATTTCCTCCAACCTCACGGAGACAATCCCCACCTTACAAACCCTCCCATCCTTTCTCTTTCTCAGTGCTCACATTTCACAAGCAAAGGAAGGTATGTGTTGATGTCAAGGTTAGGGTTTGAAAATAAAATATGATAGGAAAAATTTTGAATTATGTACACATTTTAATGGTGAGGATTAATGCCACATCCCTACACATTTTTACAAAACGGAGGGTTGAGATGAACACCCTCCATTAATTTTAACTTTTACATTTTCTTTTTGTTCCCTCAATACTATTTTTGCTTTTTCTTTTCCCCGATGTTTTCTAAGTTTAAGTTCTCTCTCACCTCACATAGACTCCCACAAGCCCTCTCACAAAACCTCCATTTTTGTCACAAACCCTTCCATTCTTTCATTTTTGGGCACTCACATTTCACAAGAAAAGTAAGGTAATGTGTTGATGTCAAGGTTAGGGTTTTGAAATTTTGGGGTTTCGTGGGTTTGGAAATTTTTGGAGGTTTTATTTCTGCTTCTTTCTTTTGTTTTATAGCTTGCAAAATCAGGCATTCGTGACAACCCGCTTAAAATAATAACGGGTGGCCAGCCCTATACTACATTAAATCAGGAATTTCAGATGGCTCAGTCTCAACATCAACTGACAATACTAAAATAAATAAGGATAACTACCCGAAATCATATAAGCGAGATGCCAAAATTAAATAGAACATGCCACGGACAACAAACCAATAATATAGATATCTAGCAAAGGTAACATGAACACAAGTACCATGATAAAAGAAGTTCTATAATTAAAATAAAATGAGTACACAAAAGAGTAATATACCCAAATAAGTTGTCGGGTCACACACAGTAAAACATCTATAAATAAGGAATATAAAACGCTACAAATATCCCTTGGGTATAAACCCGATATACAACATGAATCCTACCTAGATTTTCAAAGAATTAAGAGGCGACTACAATCTAAATCCCGCAATAGTCCGCACCTGTTACGGCTTCCACAACTCTGGATAGAAGGGCATCCGGCATCCATGCGGTAGGACACCTGTAGTAATATATACATATAGCAGGAGAGAAATATAAACGGGTCAGAGCCCGAGGTGTAAAAATATTTAGCAAGTGTGTTAAACGTTTATAATAAATATAAATGCATTTATTTCATAATTAAAGTGGAGTCGCACTCTCGTGAAACCCCCAACTCACCTCTCATCTAACAGCGCGCACCTATTCGCGTCCTGGAATCTTAATTAAGTTACCCCACCCATAAGGACAACCTACCATACAATAGGCACAGCCTATACCTGCAAGATCTGCCATTCTAACATAACCCAATAATCCTTCCCATTCTAATCACACTTAAATGTATATACACATATATCCCATACTAGGCTAGATTCCAATTTATTAGCTTACACCAGTTATAAGTATTAATACGTTATGCATTAACATTAGGTTTCAATATGATAATTTATTCTCTAAATAACATGCATATAATTTAATAAGGGCAAAAATTATCTCTACTCTCAACATCGCACTGCGTTTCGTGTGTGGGACGTCTTGCAAAGTGAAATCCAAATAAGGAACCCCCCTGATACACTACTCCATGACAATGTCGATCGTAGAGATCCATTATGTCATACATGCCAATCATACTACTGGAACATACAAGTACAAAGGACAAAACTCTCTCTACTCTCAACATGGCACTGCGTTTCGTGTGTGGGGCGTCTCGCAAAGCGAAATCCAAATAAGGAACCCCCCCCGATACACTACTCCTTGACAATGTTGATCGTAGGGATCCATTATGGCATCCACACAATTACTACTATAATCTAGATTACTACCGGAGAACAACCTAAAAGTCTCCCCTAATATATCCTTGGGTTGATATAACCGAAATGTTCCTTAAGTGCGATACATCAACCCCCAACAATCTAGTACACCATAATCACCGAAGATGTACACCATAGAAATTTCATATCCTTTTCACCTATAGGATATATATATATATATATATAGTCATTCATTCTCATAGCCACGTGTACATAACACATATAATGTACAATTTTCATACACATAATATAACTGGCTATAAAATGCCAATATACTGCACCATGCTATCGTCTTCCAGGGCATCACTCATATTCCATCTTGGGGACCACCGATGGGACTAAATATCACCCACTTTGCGGCTAACACACACACACACGACGTCCGAGAAGCGGTCATAGTTCCTAACGGGAAATGATATGAAACATACCCACCACGTCTCATCCCAAAAAAATGTATATCACATAATAATACAATGGACGCTATGACTTGGGGAATATCCACAATCTTCTCCTCGAGCCAGGGTGCTCACCCTCATCGCGCAACTTCCCAATGATAGCATGTGTGGGGTATGCTTCACAATACAAGTATATATATCATTCACATACATAATATATATACATCCATATACATATTCAGACACACACACACACACACATATATATATATATATATATATATATATATATATATACATACCATATCTCATGCGTATAATTGAAATTTATAAACTCGTCTATACGTGCATATAATCCTCTTTTTACTAGCCGTCGTCCCGAACGTATTTAATTTAATTCCTTATATAAATACGATCCCTCACTTGAAGTATATTCATCCATTATCCCTATGATATGAATAGTCTTCCAATATATTCAACATTAAGGTTATCACCCCAAAGTTTAATGTGTATAACAATCACTATACATTCCATCTATAACTGAAAGTACATCAACCCACGATACTTATCTCGGTCATAGTTAATCACCTAATTAATAATCGATAAACCTCAAGCTCAATCCTAAATTCATTTCATGATCCCATAAAGTATGGGAATCTCCATTATAAATCACACATAGGCATATAGCCACTCTCCCGACCAACATTAAAACACAACATATTCTAGTTGATAGCACAGTCCAATTGTTCTCAAATTCGCCTACGGTTCAATTGCTCCTATGAACCCTTAACATTATCACATTTACGATTTAATCTACAAACTCATCGTCACTAAGGATAATTGACCTATCTCTCGTGGTGTACCCGTACTAGCTAAATAAAATCCTATCGCTTAAAGGATTCAATATAAAAGTTAGCCTAACAATCTCTCGCTATATCTTCACAAATTCCTAGAAAAGTCCCTCACCATGCACCCTATGTTAACTCACTTTATAAACTCTAAATGGGACTCCCGTCCTTAATAATTTCCCACTACATCAACTTGATAATCTCCAATGCATACTAATATATATTTTCCAAAACTAGCTCTATATTTCCTCCACTAACAAAACATGTGAGAAACTCCCAATGAATCTCCAAAACGTACTTCTCATACCATAACAGGATGTTCCAATTTGAGAAACCCGGTCGAAATGGATTAAAACCCATTCTAGAAAAATATAGGAAAATAGCCCTGTTTTCGAATCAATTCGGCCTGGCCCGAATCGATTCAGTCTCAAGGGCGAATCTATTCGCCCATCTGCGAATCGATTTGGTCCAAAGGACCTGGGAGTCTGTCTCAAGCCAAATCGATTCGCCTTGGGTCCGAATCGATTCGGTCATTCAGACCTGCCACTTTTTCGAAAGCCGAATCGATTCGCTTAGGGGCGAATCAATTTGGCTCTGCAGAACCTTAAAGGTTTCTTCTTCTTCACAAAACCCACGAATTTTAAACCCTAAAATTAACACTTCTAACCCCTAAACCCTCATCAAATCATGATTCTAAGCCAATAAATCAACCCAAATCTGATCCCAACCATCTCTACACCAACTAACCCATATATCACATCAATTTCAAGATTTAGACCACAAAATCTATATTTTGCTATTAATACCCAAAATTCAATTATTTTATCCCCAAATTATAAAACGAAATACACAAATGAAATATTTAGCTAGATTAAACACTTGCCTCAAAATTGAAGAGGTTGAATGATCCTCGAGATCGCGTTTGGGCTGGAATCTCCAAGCTTTCCCTTCTCTCTATCTTCCTTTCTACTTCTTTATCTCTTCTTTCTATTTCTCTCTTCTCACAAATGAGAAGGGATGAAGTTGTAAGCCCTTAAATCCCTTAACATATAAGTCCTAGTTTTAAATGTTAATACACACTTTAAATGACTCGTTTACTCCAATTCGAGTCAAACTGACTTAAAAATATTCCTGAACCAAAATAAAGCCCAATGATAGTCATTTCAACTATCTCAACCCATCCGGAATCAATGGCGCACTCAGAATCCTCATCCGACATACTTTAAAACGTCCTCAATTTTTGGACTTCAATTTCTAAATTTTAAAATTCTCCAATTTAAATAAATTTTATTTCTCCCAAAATTAAATTTCTCGGTCCCAAAATCTTGGGGTGTTAGAGCATTCCACCCCCACATCGAAATTGGGGGTTTTGTTTGTAACACCCCATATTTTGAGGAATATTTAAATTACATGTGTCGTCGTAATTTAATTAAATTAAAAAAATAAAATGAATTGAATATATATTAATTAGCAAAAAGCGAAGTAATATTTATGTATTATTATATTTACTTGTGTGATAAGTAAATGAATTTGTATTATTTTATAGAACGTCGTAAATAGTTAAAAGCGACGGGTTGATAGGATCTTATTCGAAACGCGCATGTGGGGTCGTGTTGGAAATAAGATGGTAAATTTATGATAGGTGACTCAGATGGCGAGTTCGAGTGCACGGATGATCAGAAATGGGTCGAGAAAGTCAAAAGAAGGTACCCGGGTGTAATCGGTTTTGGGAACTTTTTAAGATATGCAGGACCCGTACAGGGGTATTCAGCTCATTTTAATGTTACTAGTTAACCTAATTTCGGGATTAGGGAAATATTAAGGGGTTTTAAATAACGGAGGTGTGACACCCCGTATTTTAGAGTAATAAAATATTTACTTAATTCGACTAATTTAAATTACAAGTGCGTTGTAATTTAATTAAAGTAATTATTATGTGTTTATTAAAATATTAATTGGAAGAGATAATGGTTAATATTGATGGAATACAATTACTAAGTGAATAGTAATAATTATTTTACGTAATAGTAAGTGATAGTGACGTGATGGTACTATATCTCACCGAGACTCGCGTGTAGACTATATGAGGTCGAGATAGGAGATTATTGTAGGGTGGCTCGGATGGCGATTTTGAGGCCACGATTGGTTCTGGAAGGGTCGAGATAGTAAAAATAGTTTACCCGGGGGTATTAATAGGGTTCCGAGACATTTTTAGACATAATCGATTCCACACGGTGGTATTTGGGTCATTTGGGCTTTAACCATAAGCCTTATTTTGGGATTATATCTATTTAACCTAAATTAGAGAGCTTGGGGCAGCAGCTAATCATAATCAAAACCCTAGAGCTTGAGAGAAGAGGAATGAAGTGAGAAGATTCTGAGATCTAAATCAAAGAGGAATTGGGTGTGATCTTCATCAATTCATCTTCTACATCAAAGCAATCAGAGCCTATGTATCTAATCAGGTAATTGGTTAACTTGCTTTCAATCTAAATTGCAGTATTTTGATTCATATCATAGTGGGTGCAAATCAAAATTCATTTTTGGGTGGGTTATCGCATAAAAATGGGTTTTGAGGAAATTGAACATGTTGTGCAGATTAAATGTTCAATTAAAAATGAAAAATGATTCAATGTTGTTAGACTCTGAGTTAAAATAGAATCCCAGTGGTTGATGTTGATTAATTCGGATTATAGATTCGAAATGGAGAAAACGATCATTGAAACTCTTGAAAATCCGATTTGGAATTTGATAACTTTTGATGAGAATCCATCATGTTAAAGGTTATTATGACGATTAGGATCCATCATAGATATGTGTTTTAAATTAACTTCAATTGGGTTGAGTTCTGAGAGGAAATCAAAAGCTTTGATGTGTAACAACGGTGAAACAGATTTGTGGGGAAGAAGCTGCCAGCCTCGATCGATCGATCGATCGATGGTCCTTCGTTTTTTACAGTTCCGCTAGTTCTTATTCATATGGCCTTATTCCTTTTTTGGACTTTTAAGGGTACTTAAATAGTGAAAAATTATATGGAATATAATACCTAGAGTCTTAGGAGATGGGTATTAAGGGATTTAAAAGTTAAAAGAAGGGGTGCGAACTTAAGGAAGGAATTTTGGTGAAACAAATTCCAAGTGTTAAATTACGGACCGAGTGAGTGAGTCCGGGTATTATAGTAGAGTGACACTACGATAATAAATTAATTGATGTGTAATTAATTAAATTAATATTCGGGGAAATAGACTCGAGAATTATGGGCTAGTGCAACGGGAGTTAGGCATGGGGTAACCGAGTTTAATTTAATTATATATATGCGGATAGTGTGATAATATATATCCATATAATAAAGGAGCATGGTTTGTGGCAAAATATCTTCACTTTTAAGCATGACATTTCATGCATGATATTTTCTCCCTTTCATATCCATGCATGAAATGTCATGCTAAAGTGACTTTTTTATTTTTTTTATTTTTATAATAAAAAGGGTTTTGTTTTTGTTTTTTAAAAAGGGGAATAATTATTCTTAAAAGGGGAAATAATTTTAAATATTTTAATTTATAGAATTTAATTTTTTTTAATTTATATTTATAAATCTCTTTTTTTATTTTTTTATTTATATTTTTAATTTTTTTGTTTTTATCATGGGAGCAAATTTATTGCCGTGCCCTCGGCATGGGCATCCACTAATATATATATATATATATATATATATATATATATATATATATATATATATATATATATATATATAATAAAGTATAAAACTTATGTATGTCATAAGATGGATAGATGATGTCATCAATATGATTTATTCCTGTAATGCCTCTTTTGCCCCTCACATCTTTGACTCCCCCTCTTTTTTTATTTACCAAATTTACACTTCAATTCAAAATTAGGGGTATTTTCGTAAACACCTTCTATACACACTCTCACCACAAACCCACACCCACTTTCTTCACTCCCCGATCTCTCTCTTCCCTTTCTTTTCAACCCATCCCCCCAAATCGTCTCTCCACAGTGTTCCCTCCCGTGCCACCCTCCTATGGTAAGCTCTATCTCTCTCACCCACATGTGTCTCTCTCTATCTCTCATGCACACTTCTAAGGTGCGATTTTGCAGTTTTAATATGTAGATTTGTTTTGTTAGGGTTTTTCGTATATGGATTTGAAGTTTTTGTTGTTTTCGTATACATTTTCGTAGATCTTATTTCTTAGGGATTATGGAATGTAGTTTTTATGTTGTTTATGGTTTGTTTGTGCTTAGAGGTTTATGGTTTATGCTTATAGGTTTATGCTTTGTTGGTATTTGAACTAATGTTCTACCTATATCAGACCTTACATGCTTTGTTAGTATTTGAACTATGGATTTTCTTTTTCTTTTTTATCTTAGTCAAGTAAGCACTCTTCATTTCAAATATTTGCCTCAATATAATCCCGACCTATCAAATTAGTAGTGGTTTTGTGCGAACCCTATTGAAGCTCCTTGGGATATTGTCTGCGCCTGCGATGATCTCATATTTTCCTATTTTCTGGAGATGTTGATTTGTCTATAGATTATTGATTTGTGTCGGTAAATGTTTTGTTGATTAATGATATTGATTTGTGTATTGATGTTGTTCATGTATAGATCGATGATTCCCGGTGGAATGTGTCTTTTACAAAATTAAAAACTATGACTGTTTTTATGCATTCAATCTCTTATAAAGTTTTAGTGAATCGATATTTACTTAGTGTTTGGAAACCAAGATTTTGTATCGAGCTTGACATAATTTTTCATTTCCTTTTTTAGATTTCGATATTAGTCTATTGTTTGTGATTTTTGTGTTTGATTTCGATTGTGTTTCAGATTGACAAACTTTGGAATTAGATATTGGAGCTCGACCCAAATATCTTTGGTTTGTTTTGTCAAATCAGGTATACTCTTTCATTTTTACTACATATGATCTCATACTAGCTTTCAATTTTATTTGGTACTAATATCATGAAGCATTGTAGAGTATATTTCTCATTTTTTTGTATATTAGGTTTGATGTACATTTTTATGAGGGATTGGTACCAAGTCTGACATACATTTTTTGTGATTTTTATGTTTGATTTTGATTATGTTTCAGATGAAAAAACTTTGGAATCATATCTTGGAGGCCAACTCATATTTCTTTGGTTCGTTGGGTCAAATCAGGTTTACTCTGTATTATTTTTAGTATATATCATCGTATATTGGCCTTCAATTTTTTTTGTACTAAGTTTATGAAGGATTATGCTTCTTTGGGTATGTTTTTAAAACTATTCCGTCTTTTGTGTGTGTTATTTCAACCCAAAATGTCTATCTTTTTCAAATTCTCAACGATTCACATTCTACACCAAAGAGAAATCACTCCGTACCTCACCTACGAGAACGACAATTGATATTTTTTTCATCACATTTTGATATTGGGTTTGTTAGGATTGGTTTCCTTCTTAGTTGTTCATTTATTCCAATAAATGATTTTGATTGATTTTTTCAAACCATCAAACAATCGATGAAGCTCTTTCTCTCTCTCACACACAGGGTGTAATTTGTTGGGTTTCATATAGTTCAATTTGAATATATTGTGTTATAAAGTTTGAATGGATGACATGAATTATATTGAATATATCCAGTTCCTTCGGTGAGTTCTTGGCATAGGACTTCGCTATTTTGCTTTAGGTTTATGAATGTGTTTGAATAAATGTATGTTGACTCTCATTGCTCATTGCATGTTATTTTTTTTTGAATAAATACCTGTGTAATGTTTTAAGTGCTTGTAGGTAATATAATTTCGTGTTGTGCTTGACACGACACGACACAACAACAATTAGATACTGACATTACACAACCCAAAATCATGTTTTTACATAATCTGAACATGATTCGTATAAAACCCGACATGATCACGGCATGAGACACGCCATGCCACAACATGGGCACGACATAAGATTACGAAAAAGAAGTATAATTTATTTTTGCATTGGATTCTACCTTATTATCATTTGTTAAGTTGTATGTAGTTTTGGCTTCTACCTTTTACAAGTCACGTCCAAAAAATGATTTATATTCTTTGATATTTAATTTTTTTCTTCAAACCATGTTGTGAAACATGGTTTCATCTGTTACACTTTCATTTTAATAATTTAAATGAAATCACTATACTCGAAACATTTTTTAGCTCCTATTCTCTTCATCGCTTTCAAGGTTCTCTCTGTCGTTAGATCTCTGAAACATATAAACAATGTAATCATTGTTCTCTAGATCGTTGTTAATTGGTTTTTATATGGCATATTGCAGATTTTGATTGGATATTTAATGGTTGAAATATGCAACATACTCTTTACTTCAATTTTTTGATAAATCTGGAATTTTAAGAACATGAAACCCCTTCCGAAATTTATCATACAATGGTTATACATGTGTTTGTATATTTTATTCTACCTATATCTCGAACAACAGCAGCCTAATGAGTGATTTATTTGTTACATCTTTAGTCTTTATTTATATTATATATCTACTCTGCACGTGAAACATTTTTCCTAATCCTTATGCGGATCATATTGTGTGGGCTTTAAAATGAGCAGCCAAATTCAATCATATGAAGTTTTTGAATTTCCATCTTTCGATGCATTAGTACCATCCATTTTAGCTCTATCAAGATTGGGAAAGAAACTCAGCGGGTTATGGTTATACGCAGTTCATAGGTGGCCTTCAGTGTTTCCCTTAGCTGATGTGGAAGTCGTTCAAAGCTTCCTTTATTGAACTCTTTTAAAATGAAGTTGTCTATTCTATTGGGGGTGGCCCGGATGAATCTGGAAATCCTATTAAGTTACTTCAATGCACGTTTCAAATAAATGGTGGTACTAATAACAAACCAGAAAATGGAGCTCCATTATTCAAATAAATTTTGTTTTACAAATTTCTCATCAGCAAAGTGAGGAATGTTAAGAGAGTTAAATTTTGTCAATGGAATTACTGAGTTTATTTTGTGTTTTTATACAATGGAATTGTGAGAAAGGAGAGTAACTATTCTACATTTTTCCTCTGCACAGGTGAAAGATAAATTGAAAACATATTTCCTATTCTCAATTTTAGATTGATGCTTTCTCATGCAGCAAGTGCACAAGGAATCTCTATTGTGGAGAAAGTTTCTGGGAAGGACCATGTGCTGAATCATCTGAGCTTCCTAGCAGGATGGGGTACTTATAGCTGGGAAATCATCCTAAATTACTACGTTCGACATTGTGAAATTCTTTTCGACTGTGGAAGTTGAAGGATCGATTTTTCATAGGAAAGCAACAAAGTCCAAGAAATAAGCATAACTCAATGCTGCAAAGTCTGCTTACACTGCTTTAATGGAATGTAAATCAATCAGACCAGTGATTTAAAATCACCCGCTTCCTTTTAAAATGAAGCTCTCAAATTCATTCATGGATCAAACTTGCTCTCTACTGTTGATCCAAAAGGGAAAGAAAAATCTATTACTATTTTTCTTTTCTTTTGTTAGTTAGTAATTTTTTACCACTTGTACGTACGGATCACTTCGAGAACAGGTGGAGGCAGTTGAGTATCGTCTCAAAGTATATGTATGGTGGATTTTTCTATCTCCCTCTTTTTCTATGTCTTACCATATTCAAGATGAATCTCTCCATGAAAGTATGAGCAAACCAAAAAATACATAGGCACGTGATCTCATTTGTTTGGAAACCTTTTGATATTTACAAGGTCTATCCATGTTCTTTAACCTTTTGATGTTTAATTTATTTTCATTTTTTAGCGTTGTGACTCCATGTGTGGTGTTGAAGATATTCAGATGTTTGGTGCGATCACTCATTTGTTTCATCAGCTACTTGATTCTCTCTTTTGTTAAAGGTATGTCATGGTATGTCTCTGCGATATCTTGTTGATTTTATAAATTAATCCTACTGTGGTTCGTCTTAGTTCAAATGTGTATAATTCCATTAGCTTGCAGATGAGGTGATGCATATTGTTAAAGCTTAGTACGCCATTGCAAATTTGGCACACGCCTACACTCTAATAGAAATAGTTTCACCAAATCACTAAGGTTTTTGACTTAAAGTATATACAATTTGTAACTGCTTATTGCTGAATTATGTTATGATTGTTTGATTTCAAATATTGTGATTTGCTAAATTTAGTTGCAGTTATATATTATGGTTCTTATGTTGTTTCTCAATATGTATGACTTTTCTTACGCTCGACTTTACACATCTTATATTTATGCAAGTTATAACTTGGCCTTGTTAAGGTGCACAATCTGCTCATAGTGCTCATTTCATAAAAAAATAGAGCAGAGGTATGAATCGCATGTTCACCTCTTCATCATTTTATCACTTTGAGCATCGCTTTGATAATATTATCTTTAAAGCTTCCAAAAGGAATGCCAATTTCCTTGATATGATTGTACGGATGATAATATCTTTTCCTTAGGTGCTTTGGTTTAGGTACATTTATAGGACTATTGTAAATGTCTCTTTTTGCATTATTGCCAAAATAGGTACAAATTTTGTAGAGATGATCTAAGAGAGCTCTATAGATGATATATTTGTAAATAAGTATCATCTCATTGCAATCAATACAGTAACCATTAAGAGATACGACATGTATATGTTTAAATTTACAGAGTAGGTCAATCACCATCCAGAATTGAGGAGATCCCTGTTTGGACATGGAACTCAGTCACTTTATGGCAACGCTAATTTCACCCCCATTGCCAATAACCCCATTACACACCTTCGTGAAATCGCCCATACCTAATTACCAACTCACCGTCAAAGTATCAAGTTTCGCAAAAGATATCAGCAAGTGAAAAGCGTCAACATAACTATTTAGATAGCAATGATGATGGAATGTTTAATTTCTCAGCAAAGTTTACTTCTTAAAATTGGCACAGCTTATTGACGACAATATTTAATAGAGTAATTACCAATATCAGACAAGAAGTAATCGTGTTTCCATGCCCAAAAGAGAACTTAGATTCTCTGAGTTTTAGAGTCTGCAATTGATCATGGGACATGCTTTGAGAATCTTTGGAAGCACTGAATAATAAAAATTGAAATGAAATGTTGGAGGGGGTATTGTGGCTACGGTTAGATTTACTCTACAAGTGTATAATGCTACTATTACAAATATATGGTATATGGGATATGGAGTAATTTTCATGCATTATTATTTCATTGCAATTAATAATATCTCCTTTTGCACTCTTTTGTCCCTCACTCAAGTGAAAATTTATTTCTTGCCCCTTGATTTTATTATTTGTGTGAGATTTATGTTTATAGTACACCATGTTTTATTTTGTCCAGATGTAATATTTTATAAAATCTACTCCTAAAAGTTAGTCAAAGTACCTATTGTGTTATATGTACATGACATTTTAGAATGATAATGAGACTATACATTAGGAGTATCTTCAGGGTTTGTCAGTTGTGAAATGTACATCATAAAATGGAGTGAAATGGGAAATAATACCATTTTCACAAAAAATGGTTTATTTTGTTGATCATAGTAATCTACTATGAGTTTAAAGTTTTATGAACCTTCTTGAATTATTAATTCTTCTCACTATCTTATATTTGTTGGATTGTTTCTCTTTTAAAATACAATGTAGTAAGTTTCTTATTTCTCCTTTTGATAAACATTCTATGCTCAGAAATTTCTAGACAAAATGTCATGGTTGACAATTATATCATCTTAAATCATTACTTTATTTTGACAGTAGATACAATACATACATTTGAGCAGTTCTTTGTACATCAATTTTGTATATAAACAGCAGTTTTACATACAATAGATACCATACATTTACATATAAAATAAAAAATGTTGCTCTCGGCTATCTTTATATAGATTAGTATACAATAGATACCAACACAATCAGTGTTGTGATGATGCGATACGTGAGTTCGAGGGATAACTTGAGGATTCTAATGTGGCATAGCATATTAGTCTACTACTCAAATATGATCATGTCTATACTCATCTTTATAGTTTTATGCCCAAAAAAGTTCCTCACATAAGTAGCACAAGTCATTTGGTTAACGTTTTCTGAAATTGCAGTTATGAGAGTTGGAAAAGATGGAAGCTGGAGCTATATTGTGTCCTATAGAGAGGTCTTCAGCACACAATCCAACACCAGGGGGTCCGATTGTTCCCGTTCATGATATTAATGTTTCTTATGAAGGGACTGCGGAGTATCAAACACCTGAAATCATTCACAGTGTTTCCAAGAGTGGTAAAAAACTTCTTATTAGGAAGTAGAAGCCGCACCAGCATCAGCACCAGACGGAGCATAACAAGTAAATCCAAAAGAATCAAATCCCACTGAAGTTGTTGATACTTCTTAGTTGATCTATTGTGTCTTCAATGTTAATAGCTTTATGGGGTTTAAAAAGTGTATTACTAGGTTAAGATTACTGTTCAATGTTTTTGGCTATGTTTGGCAAGCTAAAAGTTTTCATATGAATGTAAGCTACAATAATTTTTTGTGTTTTTTTATGAATAGAAACCTGTATTTCTGAATAATTGAATATATAACATGTTTCTTGAGACCTTATTCAAATACGCACAACAAAAAAGTTTGGATGAGGTAGTTCTCATGTGCTAGATTGTGGGTGTTAAGTTTGGTGGAAATGACTTTTTCATAATCTCCACATTTTCGTACAGTTGTGCCATCGTCGTGTTAGGACATAACCATTTTCTTCGAATAAAATGAAACTGATATTGTAAATCATGTTGTTTCATTTAGAATGCTCATTATAAGGGTTTTTACATTTGAGGGATTGCAAAATACGTGTGGTGGCTTTCTTTCAGAATTTTTATTTTTTATTTACTTTAGATAGTTTATGCTATTTTAATTTACTCGAATTTATTTCCATAATAATAGGGCTATTATGGGACAACATGACACTAAACGATCCAATTAGATTGTCAAATGACACGACTAACACATTTAAAAATTTTGACATCCAATTTAACATGATGCTACATGAAAACATGACTACTACTTATAAACACAATGTCACACAGACATCATATAACTCTAAAACAATTATCTATTGTGAACTAAATACGACGTTTGGTCCTATTAATGATGTACACTTTTGAATTTTTTTTCCGTTTTGCAATTACGTACATAGAAAATTTGTCGTTTTGTGATTATCAGCGTGCCTTCAGGCACGGGCATATCCTAGTGTGTGTGTGTGTATATATATATATATATATATATATATATATGGGCTTGTGTGCTTATTAAATATCGGTGTTAGATATTTTTGTGAATACATACCCCTCTAATGCTATCATAGGAGGTTGCGCGATGTGGGTGAATCCCCTGGCTAGTGAATGCAGGGAGAGTATAGTCCCGAGGTCATTTCCACTACACCAAACGTGCGAATGGTCACCCCCAGGGGGTTACGACCCAAAGCCATGACGAATTGGTTGTAACAACCCTCGCTTTTGAGAACCGATTTTTTTATATTAATTTACTATGTGAAGTAAATATATATATATATATATATATATATATATATATATATATATATATATATATATATATATATAATGTTGGAATATGGAGTAAATATTAATTAAATAAAGTAAAAGTTAATATTTACTAAATTGTTGCATATTTACTATATGTGTGAGTAAATATCCTCATGTTGCATTTTATAGTGTCATGTGCATTAAATGACATTCATGGTTTAAAATGAAACCAGAACTTGAAATGACTTATAAAATTTCCAAATGATAATTTGGAGGGCGTAGTTAGTTCCGAAAGGTGCGAGATAGTCAAATCCAGTGCCATATTGCATTTTTATGTTTCGGGCCCTTTTGACTGGTTTTGACTCGAATGTGTAGTTTCAAGTCATTTTAATGTGGTATTAACCACTTAAGTTCGAATTTTAGACTAATGCCACGATTTAGTCTTGCTAAGTCATTTATTTCTCTTAAGTGCAATTGTTAACCTAGAGAGAAAGAGAGAGAAGAAGAGAACTTGTGGAGAAAGAGAGAGATTGAAGATTTGGAGTTGATCTTGCATTCATCTTCCTCAAATATGAATTTGCAAGCTTAAGGCAAGTATTCTACTTGCTATTATATGATTTAAGATGGATAATTAGTGTTGATAGTTGTGTATTAGTTATGGTTTATCAAAGTTAGGGCTTTTATGGAAATATGGGTTTTGAGACCTTTAATGATGATTTGGAGTTTCATTGATGTAAATGATAGTAATTAGATTTATTTATGATGTTTTGGTTACAATAAATGAAATTGGTTTGAGTGGAAATGAGTTAAGGGAAATTAGGAGTCCAAGACTCCATAGCCAAAATTGGCAAATCTGGGTGGACCGAATCGATTCGGCCTGTCCGAATCGATTCTCCCAGGGGAAGTTTCCAAGTCTGAGCGGGCCGAATTGATTTGGCCTATCTGAATCGATTCGGCAATTATGCAAAAAGTCTAGTTTTCATGTCAGAATCGATTCGGGTGGTCCGATTCAATTCGCCTGGTGACCGAATCGATTCGGCCAGGCCGAATCGATTCGGAAATCTTGCATTTTTGAGTTGATTTTCTTTCCAAAATTCAAACCCTTTCCCTTAGACTTAGGACTTAGGAAACTTCTTGATTGAATTACACTTAGTGTCCTAGGGCTTTAGATGAATTTGGGAGCTATCCTAGATTAGAAACGTACTAAATGGAGTTTATTCCTAAAGTGTATAAGTGATGTTCGGGCATTACTTTCCCTTAATCAATTATTAGGTGTTTAGGAGTTGAAATGTCATATTTGGAGACTTTAGAGGCTAATTAGAGATATTATAGTCTTTGGGGTTTATTATAAAACCTTAGAAAGGTTTGAAGAATAAGTTGGGATTTTATTTATTAATTGAGGCTATTGTCATGGTGCGAGCCGAGTATAGCTCCGGATAATTATAATGCATTTGTTAAAATTAAAATGGAATCGGAAAATGAATAGAGTAAATGACAATTTACTTAATCATGAACATGGTAATTAATAACTGGCTTAAACACACCCACTCTAAATGCCATCATAAGAGACGTTCGCGCGTGAGGTGAAGCCCCCTGGCTAGTGAATACAGGGGGGATATAGTCCTAGGAAATATTAGCGCTTGTTATGTATTTTTCTATGATGGGTAGGTAATTTCGGGTGTAATTATGACTACCCCGCGGGCATATGGCCGCTTCCCGACGTCTTGTGTTGTAGGTGCCTAGGTGTCGTAATTGATAGGCCCTGGAAGATGATGATCATTTAGGGGGGCGCCCAGTGGGGAAACTCGGAGGGGCGGTCTTAGAATCGTTATACATATATGAATATAACTATTCTTTATCTAGTGGGACTTGATGGATTATAAATGCCATAAAGTGCATACAAAAGTGATTATATTCCTTCTAAGGAATGGAAATGCCATAAAGAGTAATGCAATTATATTCCTGATAAGGAATGGACAGATGAAATAAAAAGGGGGAAAAGTGATAAAGGCTTTTAACTATTGTTACTCATTCATATTCTCTTGCTAAATTAAATGACTATTTGTAATCATTTAAATTGTCTTAGCTATGCCTTGAGTTTATGTTAATAGACTATCATCCTTATCATTCATGCTTAACTGCTCATAACTGTCATGTTTTTTATTCATCTGGTGATTATATAAAAGCTGGGCCCTGACCCATGTATATTCCTTGTTGTGCACATATCTTGTATCCGCTTAGGTTCTCCGCCGCAAGGACGCCCGTTTTGACTTTCCACTCCGTTGCTTTTGGGGAGCCGTGATGCTTTGCGAACATCACGGGATATGTTGATATACGCCATCATTTTTGTATTCTAATTATGATCGAGACTTTTACTCGGGCGTGTGGCCCAAACTTTTGTATCTGTCTAATGGATGTATTATGTAACTTAATGAACTGTTGTAACATGTTGTATGTACCTGTGACCGACAACATATTCGGTCCCCATAATGTATTATTATTGCAGTTGTATTATAAGTTTTTCTTGGATTTCCACTTTCTTTTCTACTGGGGTTGTTCAAATGCATTGTTTAATTTAATAAAAAAAAAATTTTTGGCAACCCACTTTTTGAAATATTGGGTGGTTATCCCTTATACTTTATATATTATTGTGGTGCTGAGAAAGATTCCATCCATGATTCCTGTTATATTGGAGAATCGGGCTGGCCGCACCATATTTTGGTGACCGGGTTGTCACAGATGGTATCAGAGCATCAGGTTCTAGAGTCTTTAGGATCTATGCGGACTTGTCACGTTCTATCGTAGCGTTCTTTGATATAGAGCCTAATGATAGGACCGCTTTGTTGCTTATGTTTACGATTTTTTGCAAGATAGATTGTTTTTAATAGTATTCTAACTCTGTTGTTTCTTCATCTCAGATGCCGCCTAAGTGAGGTCGTCCTGTGAGACGCAATAGATTTGTAGAAGAGGAGGTCGGACCTCCACCACCACCGCCACAAGGGACGATAAATGCTGCTGATGTAGCAATCATTGTTGCCCAGGCATTAATGCAGTGATGACCGTCGTGGTCCAACAGTTATCGCAAGCTCAACAACGGGCTCAGGATGCACAAGCTCCTACGGGACCTTCCCCGTGGGAGAGAATTAAAGAGTCCTTTTTAAAGGGCCAACCCCCAAAATTTGATGGAGGCTCTGATGTCATTAGAGTAAATCAGTGGAAGAAGGGTATACAACGCCATTTGCGTATGGTGGAATGTAGTGAGGAGAAGAAACAAGTCCTTGCTACTTTCAAGCTTGTCGGATCTGCGTTACATTGGTGGGAGTCTATGACTATGCCAGAGCAGAGAGATACCATGACTATCAATAATTTCAGGGTCTTGTTTGATCGGAAGTACTTTCCTCCCGCAGTTTAAAGGGATATGAGAAGGAAGCTTTAGGATGTGGTGCAAGGGGAGAGATCCGTTGCGGAATATGAAGAGGAGTTAACCCGTTTAGCAAGTTTTGTACCGGATAAGGTGACACCGGAAGAGAGGAAGGTTTCGAAGTTCGTGGGAGGTTTGAACTGGAGAATCCGACAACATTTGCTGGGTAATCCAGCCTTGCAAACGTTTGGTGAGGTAATGAATGCCGCATTTCTTCACTATCAAGAACATCGGTTGTATATGCAGAGTAGCAAGGAAGCTACAATGGTGGGGCAAGCAGGAAAATCTGGGGGCAACGGGAATGGAGGAGGAGCTTTTCCCATGTCCCAATCCTCGGGTAACAAGCAGAAGGAAAAAGGATCCCCAGCAAGGGGATTTGTCTAAACGACAACGTTTCGGTGGTTTTAATGCAAGTGGCAACAACAATAGGCAAGGTCAAAGTGGACAACAACTACCACAAGCAGGTAGAGGTGGGAATGGAGGTAGAGGCCATCCGGGCCGAGGTTTCGGGCATTTTCAAAATAATCAAGGGTGGAACCAAGAGAATGCGATGAACCGATGTTTTCAGTGCGGATAGCTGGGGCATTACAAAAGGTCTTGTCCTGAGTTGATTGGGGGACAGCTTCCTAGGGCTCCACCGCAGCCCCATGTTTAGTTTTCGCCACAGGCGCCAAATCTAGTTGTCTCTGCACAACAGGGACAGTTACAGTATGGGCGCGTTTACCATATTCAGGATGTTATGCTTCCTCCAGCTCCGCCGGTGCTGCCTGCCATTGAGGGTAAGTTTCTCATTCAGGGGAACATGGGTCGCGTGTTATTTGATACGGGTGCGACACAATCATTAATTTCTAGAAGTTTTGCTCAAACTACAGAGTTAATAAAATCTGCAGAGAGTACCTTCACTAGCGTTGAGTCTTCTATGGGTGATGGTTCACTCATTTTCTTTGTTTGTAAACAAATAGGGATAACCCTTGGTAATTTGTGCTTTGAGGCCGATTTTCTCGTCCTTGACATGGTCGGGTATGATGTGATTTTGGGTATGGATTGGCTAATGAAGTACCACGCTATAGTAAATTGCTATAGGAAAAGTATAGTTTTTGCCATCCCGGGACAGGAAATGTTTTTAGTGGTGATGCCTCGCTTAGAAGGAGGTACTAGAACCTATTTGTATTGTATCGCTGAGGAGACTTCTCAGGACGTAGTTGATTCCTTAGACTCTATTCCAGTTGTGGGTGATTTCTAATATTTGTTTTGGGAGATACCGGGTTTGCCTCCTAGTAGGGAGATTGAGTTTGTGATCAACTTAGCGTCGGGATCTCGATCGATTGCGAGAGCTCCGTATCTTATGGCTTCTATTGAAATGAGGGAGTTAAGGGATCAAATTCAGAACTTGCTTGAGCAAGGGTTTATTAGGCGAAGTACGTCGCCATGGGCTGCTCCAGTGTTATTTGTCAAGAAAAGAGATAGTTCCCTCCGGTTATGCGTTGACTATAGAGAATTGAATAAAGTCACCATCCGGAACAAATACCCGTTGCCTCGGATCGATGATTTGTTTGATCAACTTAAAGGAGCATCGTACTTCTCTAAGATAGACTTGAGGATGGGGTATCATCAGTTGAGGAGATGAGAGAGGGATGTGTCCAAGACTGCTTTTCTAACGAGGTATGGGTCCTATGAATTCTTGGTTATGCCTTTTGGATTAACCAACGCCCCCGCCGTGTTTATGGACCTCATGAATAGGGTTTTTCGTGACTTCCTGGACCAATTTGTTATCGTGTTCATCAATGACATTCTGGTTTATTCTCAAACAAAATCTGACCATCCTACTCATTTGCTGTTCGTCCTGCAAAGATTGAGGGATCACCAACTCTATGCCAAGTTCGAGAAACGTGGTTTTTGGTTACAGGAGGTACAGTTTCTGGGTCACATTGTGATGGCCCAAGGTATTTCGGTAGACCCAAGAAAAATGGTTGCGATGAAGGAGTGGGGTCAGCCCACGACACCTACCGAAATTCGTAGTTTTCTGGGTTTGGCGAGTTATTACCGCCGGTTTATCAAGGGTTTCTCCAAAATTGCTAGTACTTTGATAAATCTAACTCAGAAAGGCGTGCGATTTTTTTGGGATGATTGCTGTCAGTCTTCTTTTGATGAGCTGAAGGAGAGATTGACTTCTGCTCGAGTCCTTGCATTGCCAAAGCCGGATTGGAATATTTAGTCTTCACCGATGCATCTCTACAGGGACTGGGAGGTGTACTCCAACAAGAGCGACGTGCCATCGCTTATGCCTCTTGCAAGTTGAAGCCCCACGAAAGGAATTATTTGGTGCATGACTTAGAACTTGCCGCCATAGTCTTTGCCTTGAAGATCTGGAGGCATTCTCTCCTAGGGGAGAAGTTTAGTCTTTTCACGGACCATAAATCATTGCAGTATTTATTTTCACATAAAGATTTAAATATGAGACAACGCCGATGGATAGAATTCGTGAAAGATTATCAATTCGACATCCACTACCACCCAGGCAAGGCGAATGTGGTGGCGGATGCTTTGAGTAGGAAGCCCGATGGGGAGTTAGCGGAAGTATGGAAGGCGAAGTGGAAAGAGTTGAGTCACGAGGACTCGGTTGCTAGGGCGTTTATGTTTGTGATGGCTGTTACGCCTACTATTGTGGCAAGGGTGGTTGAAGCCCAGAGGAGGGACAAAGGTTGCCAAAATCATGTACACAAGTTGTTGACAGAGGGAGAAGAATCCTACTCTATTGGTTCTGAGGGTGGGGTGCGTTTCCACGGGAGACTCATTGTCCTAAATGAAGGGGACTTAAGGCGGGTCGTAATGAAGGAATCTCAGGGTTCTAAATTTGTAGTGCATCCGGGTAACGATAAAATGTATCAAGACATGCGCCGTCAGTATTGGTGGCCAGGCATGAAACATGATATTTCAAAATTCGTGTCCCAATGCACCACTTGTCAGTTGGTCAAGATCGATCACCAACGACCGACGAGTTTGTTGCAACCGTTGGAAATTCCGGTGTGGAAATGGTAGAGCATATCAATGGATTTTGTCACGGACTTGTCGGCGTCTCAAAATGGTCATGATTCTATCTGGGTTATTGTCGATCGTTTAACTAAATCGACGCATTTCCTACTGGTACGTACCGATTACAATACCGCTCGTTATGCCCGGTTGTTTATTGAGGAGGTTGTAAGACTCCATGGGGTGCCCTTGAATATAGTTTTCGATCGAGACAAGATTTTCGTTTCCCTCTTTTGGCAAAGTTTCCAAGAGGCCATGGGAACCGAATTGGAGTTAAGCACTTCTTATCATCCTCAAACAGATGGGCAGACTGAAAGAGTCAACCAAATGTTGGAGGATATGATCCGAATGTGTATGCTTTACTTTAAAGGTCGTTGGGAACAATATCTCCCATTGGTTGAATTTGCTTATAATAATTCATACCAATTCACCATTGGAATGGCGCCTTATGAAGCTTTGTATGGGAGGCCTTGTAGATCGCCCACTTGTAGGTTGGAAGTGGGGGATAATAAGTTCCTTGGACCTGAAATGATCCAGGATACTTCTTCTAAGATTGAACTCATCCGAAATTGCATTCAGATAGCTCAAGATCGTCAAAAGAGATATGCCGATGCGGGTAGAAGGCATGTTGAGATGGAGGTTGGAAACCAAGTGTTGGTGCGAGTGTCGCCTATGAACGGCATCAAGCGCTTTGGAAAGAAAGGAAAGCTTGCGCCTCCCTACGTGGGACCTTTTCCTATTATTTCCAAAGTAGGTCCGGTGGCGTATCGAATTGCCTTGTCGGAACACTTGCAACAAATTTATTATGTGTTTCATATCTCCTCTTTGAAGAAGTACAAGAGGTGTGAAGGTGCCCTTTGGCACATTCCCTAGGAGGATATTGAGTTGCAACCCGACATTTCATATGAGGAACAACCAGTTGCTATCTTAGAGCACAGGGAGCGATGATTGAGATCGCGGGTGGTAGCCTTGGTTAGAGTGCAATGGAGTCATCACAACGCTGAGGAATCGACATGGGAGCGTGATGATGACATGTGGGAAAAGTATCCGCATCTCTTCTTGTAAGGTACGTCTGGATTTTTGGGGCAAAATTCCCTCATAAGCGGGGAGTATGTAACAACCCTCGCTTTTGAGAACCGAATTTTTTTATATTAATTTATTATGTGAAGTAAATATATATAGTGTTGGAATATGGAGTAAATATTAATTAAAGAAAGTAAAGGTTAATATTTACTAAATTGTTTCATATTTACTATATGTGTGAGTAAATATCCTCATGTTGCATTTTATAGTGCCATGTGCATTAAATGACATTCATGGTTTAAAATGAAACTGGAACTTGAAGTGACTTATAAAATTTCCAAATGATAATTTGGAGGGCGTAGTTAGTTTCGAAAGGTGCGAGATAGTCAAATCAAGTGCCATATTGCATTTTTATGTTTCGGGAACTTTTGACTGGTTTTGACTCGAATGTGTAGTTGTGAGTCATTTTAATGTGGTATTAACCACTTAAGTTGGAATTTTAGACTAATGACACCATTTATTCTTGCTAAGTCATTTATTTCTCTTAAGTGCAATTGTTAACCTAGAGAGAAAGAGAGAGAAGAAGAGAACTTGTGGAGAAAGAGAGAGATTGAAGATTTGGAGTTGATCTTGCATTCATCTTCCTCAAATATGAATTTGCAAGCTTAAGGCAAGTTTTCTACTTGCTATTATATGATTTAAGATGGATAATTAGTGTTGACATTTGTCTATTAGTTATGGTTTATCAAAGTTAGGGCTTTTATGGAAATATGGGTTTTAAGACCTTAAATGATGATTTGGAGTTTCATTTATGTAAATGATATTAATTAGATTCATTTATGATGTTTTGGTTACAATAAATGAAATTGGTTTGAGTGGAAACGAGATAAGGAAAAGTAGGAGTTCAAGACTCCATAGCCAAAATTGGCAAATCTGGGTGGGCCGAATCGATTCAGCTTGTCCGAATCGATTCGCCTTGGGGGCAGTTTCCAGGTCTGAGTGGGCCTAATCCATTCGGCCTATCCGAATCGATTCAACAATTATGCAGAAAATCTAGTTTTCATGTCCGAATCGATTCGGGTGGTCCGAATCGATTCGCCTGGTGGCCGAATCGATTCGAAAATCCTTCATTTTTGAGTTGGTTTTCTTTCCAAAATTCAAACCCTTTCCCTTAGACTTAGGACGTAGGAACCTTCTTGAATGAAGTAAACTTAGTGTCCTAGGGCTTTAGATGAATTGGGGAGCTACCCTTGATTAGAAATTTACTAAATGGAGTTTATTCCTTGAGTGTATAAGTGATGTTCGGGCATTACTTTCCCTTATCAATTACTAGGAGCTTAGGAGTTGAAATGTCATATTTGGAGACTTTAGAGGCTAATTTGAGATATGATAGTCTTTGGGGTTTATTATAAAACCTTAGAAAGGTTTTAAGAAGAAGTTGGGTGTTTATTTATTCATTGAGGCTATTATGATGATGCGAACCGAGTATAGCTCCGGATAATTATAATGCATTTGTTCAAATTGAAATGGAATCGGAAAATTAATAGAGTAAATGAAAATTTACTTAATCATGTACATGGTAATTAATAACTGGCTTAAACACACCCGCTCTAAATGCCATCATAAGGGAATTTCGCACGTGAGGTGATGCCCCCTGGCTAGTGAATGCAAGGTGGATATAGTCTGAGGCCATATGAGCGCTTGTTATATATTTTTCTGCGATGGGTAGGTAATTCCAGGTGTGGTTATGACTACCCCGTAGGCATATGACCGCTTTTCGACGTCTTGCGTTGTAGGTGCCCAGGTGTCGTAATTTATAGGCCCTGGAAGATGATGGTCATTTAGGGGGCGTCCAGTGGGGAAACTCGGAGGAGCGGTCTTAGAATCGTTATATGTATATGAATATAACTATTATTTATCAAGTGGGACTTGATGGATTATAAATGCCATAAAGTTCATACAAAAGTGATTATATTCCTGCTAAGGAATGGAAATGCCATAAAGAGCATATTAATGCAATTATATTCCTGATAAGGAATGGAAAGATGAAATAAAAAGGGGGAAAAGTGATAAAGGCTTTTAACTATTGTTACTCATTCATATTCTCTTGCTAAATTAAATGACTATTTGTAATAATTTAAAATTGTCTTAGCTATTCCTTGAGTTTATGTTAATAGACTATCATCCTTATCATTCATGCTTAACTACTCATAACTGTCATGCTTTTTATTCATCTGGTGATTATATAAAAATCGGGCCCTGACCCGTGTATATCCCTATTGTGCACATATCTTGTATCCGCTCAGATGCTCCGCCACAAGGACGCCGTTTTGACTTTCCACTCCGTTGCGTTTGGGGAGCCGTGATGCTTTGCGGACATCACGGGATATGTTGATACACGCCATCATTTTTGTATTCTAGTTATGATCGAGACTTTTACTCGGGCGTGTGGCCCAAACTTTTGTAACTGTCTAATGGATGTATTATATAACTTAATGAACTGTTGCAACATGTTGTATGTACCTGTGGCCGATAGCATATTCGGTCCCCATAATGTATTATTATTGCAGTTGTATTATAAGTTTTTGTTGGATTTCCATTTTATTTTTTACTGGGGTAGTTCAAATGCATTCTTTAATTTAATAAAACAAAATTTTTTGGCAACCCACTTTCTGAAATATTGGATTGTTATCCCTTACACTTTATATATTATTGTGGTGCTGAGAATGATTCCATCCATGATTCATGTTATATTGGAGTATCGGGCTAGCCACCTCATATTTTGGTGAGCGAGTTGTCACATTGGTCACGGACCAAATTCGTGACCACATCAACATTAGCATGACCCAGTGTGGTCATGGATTCTCTTGGACGTGGGCACAAACAAAATCCCCGACCAATATGGGACATGGACATAAGCCGTGACCAGGTCGTGACCCTCATGGTGCCAAAATTGGCACCAAAGTTCTCTCCAAGTTTCGTCCCAGGAGGATCACGTACTAGAACCATAACCAAGGCTGCAATGCACACCCATTTGTTCATGGCTTTGGGCATGACCAACTCAATTTGTTCAAGCATTTTGGTCACGACTGAGGGTCGTGACCACACGGTTGTCTACGCGCTGATGTGGAAAAAAATTAAGGGTTATGGTATTAGGTCACGACTCTAGGCCATGACCAGTGTCCTTATAATAAAACCCTCTGCCTCCATTTCATTTCTTCCCACATCAATCTCTCTCTATCTTTCTCTGTCTCCGACGATTTGCATTCTCAAAACACAATCTCTCTCTTAATCTCAATCTCAATCTCAAATGTAATCTCAATATCAAATGTATATGTGTGTATATGTGCGTGAATGTGTGTGTATGTATGTGTACGTCTGTATATGTGTGAATTTGTATGTATATCTGTGTATATGTCTGTACGTGTGTGTATATGTGTGTGTATGTGTGAATATGTGTGTATATGTGTGTGTATGCGTTCATATGTGTGTATACTTTTTTTTTCAGGAAAATGTATTTTTAATAATCTCATATTTTGATTGGATATGTTATATTTAGGGATTGAAATTTATTGGGTATTGGTAACATTGATTGGGAATTGTTATTTAAAGTTTGAAATAAATTGCATTGTTTAAGGGTATTGTCATTATTCGTATTGGCTGAATGTGGTTACTTACGGATTAAAATAATAGTTTTTTTGGCTTTAGTCCCATCTCCTAAGATTTGTTAGGCTCACATCCTATGTATTTTTAATTTTTTTGGAAGATTCATAACCACCCAAAACTACCTATAACTACTCTGTAACCCCTCATCTTTCTTTTTGCCGATAATGACACGGTCAAGCCTATGTTTACATTCCTTAATTAATAAATCTTTATTGTTGTGTAACACATTCCTTAATTTATCCCATTAAGGAATATGTACAATGTGTAAGTGATAATACTTAAATGGTGATGTGACTGTCTTTACCCAATTAAAATCCATTTTTACGGAGTTTTTCATTCATGTGTGAAATATATAATATGTTTTTACGTATGTTCATATATCACATCTCTAAACAAGTGTCGTAAAACATTAAAGAATATCTCACACTGATTAAAAAGTATAAAAAATGGCAGGACTAGAGTACTTATTTGATTCATTGAGCATGCATTCTCACTACGAATTATAGCCAAACCCCAATTTATATATCATATGTCTCCCTTCCCATCCCTCAAAACTCTCTCTCTCCCTCTCTCTCTCTCTCTCTCTCTCTCTCTCTCTCTCTCTCTCTCTCTCACACACACACACACACACACACACACACACACACACACACACACACACATATACACATACATTCTCACCATGGATTATAGCCAACCTAGCATCACCATTGATGAGTTCGATTTAAAAGAATTTCCAAAATTTGAAAATATCGCTGATGTCAATTTTTGTCCCATGTGGCATGATAATTTTCTTTCATTCTAAGAAGATTTTATGGATGAAATGTAAATATGTATCTTAATAGTGTTGAAAATTTCAATAATAGAGTCAACATTGGAGGTATCTTAAGCGAAGGTCCAAATACATTGGATAAGAGAGATATTATTTTTTCAAGCACAAATGAGAGAATATTTTTGAATATTCTCACATTTGTGCTTAAAAATATTAAAAAATATTAAAAATTCTCTCATTTGTTCTTGAAAAAATAAACTCTCTCTTATGTAATGTATTTGGACCTTCACTTAAGATACCTCTAATGTAGACTCTATGATTGAAATTTTCATCACTAGTAAGGTACATATACATTTGCGTTTCATCTATAAAATCTTCATAGAATGAAAGAAAATTATCATCCCACATGGGAAAAAGTTGACATTAGCGATATTTTCAAATTTTGGAAATTCTTTGAAATCGAACTTATGAATGCCGAAGTTAGGTTGGCTATAATCCATAGTGAGAATGTATGTGTGTGCGTGTGAGAGAGAGGGAGTTTTGAGGGATGGGGAGGGAAATATAGGATATATAAATTGGGGTTTGAGGGAGATTATGTGTCAATTCATATGAAGAAAGGCAAGGATAAGAAGGTGTCCCCGAGCGTCGATGCCACGATTGTAAGTTATAATTGTTTAAATTTTTTAATTACAATATAATTTTATATTAACTTAATTAACTAATCGTGTACTTCTTATCGTTTCAGACAAAGCTTAAGGAAGTGCATGAAAATTAGTCTAATACTGACGAAGAATCTTTAGCTACAAACGTCGGGCTATGACTTTATAATGTAACTATTTATATTTATTTTATTTGTATTTATCATATATTTATTTTCTTTGTAAAACATACACTATGGCATTATAAGTTAACTTTCGATAATATGTTATGTTCAGCTGAATGTTCAGTTACTTTCACAAGACGCTCGGTTTGAGAATAGATTCATTTTAGTTTGTGATTGTATCAAATTGACCAACTCAATTTCCAGGTGTTCATGTACATTACATTTGTTGATCAGTTTCATTGATGCAGTGTTCATAAAATGAAGTTAAATTAGCTTGATTTTATGAAGATTGTATTAAAGAAACTAATCAACAAATGTAAGTATAAAAGAATACGATGGGGGCTCCAGGATCAATTTGGTCTAATCACACATTCAGAAGACTCTATTTAATGGCCTTCTTAGATCCCAAGAATTAGGTACTCTTTACTTTAACTGAAGCAGTGTTATAATTGACATGCATTATCTTTTAAATATTTTAGATGATAGAATGAGTACAGAATAATTATTATTATTTTTTTGGTTTGGCTATTGGATAATTATTGGTTGTTGGCTTGTTGTTGGATAGTATGTTATAAGGAATACGGGATAATTATTGGTTTTGTTTGGTTTAGTTGTTAGATAATTATTGGTTGTTGGCTTGTTGTTGTATTGTATGTTAAAAGGAGTACAGGATAATTATTGGTAATTGGCTTGTTATTGGTTTTTGGCGGTTGGTTAATCACGGGACCCCCAGTTTGAGAAGACGACGTTAATTTCAAAATATCTAGACTTAGGCTTAAAAGCATGTCGTTTGGGGGAAAACCCCCAGAACACCCCCCAAAGGTGGACAATTATGTCACAAGAGTTGGGGAAGTTTAAGAGCTTAACGGTCAGATATTGATCATGGATAATCAGTCGAGAGGTGTACCAAGCGTCGTCTACTCCACCTCATAATCGAGATTCTCCATCATAGATATGGCATTGGAAACATGGGAAAGCGTCAAATCTAGTGTAGTGTTTGTCTAAAGTAGCATGGTGCGTGTGTGAAATACAACAAAATTCGAAATCAGGCACATTTGGGCTTGAAAATGTACCATGAGGGTGGGGGCACCCCCAGCGACACCCAGACGGCACCGTGAGTGACATGAACATCTCCTATGTAACTGTTTAGAGCACAAGAGTTTTTCAAATAGGACATTAACTGGAGAGATATGGTTAGAGAAATTAGGAATCCTACATGTTACAACAACCAATAACTATCCAACATATTACCCAACAATCGAACATTGGTCCCGTGCGAGGTGTTGGCGCCTCTCACGGGGCTGTTTTGTTTTTCACCCTCTAACGGTATATTTTCAAGCTAAGTGTAGATATTTTCAAATTATTATCACATTCTCAAACCAGGACTCCCTTGATCAAGCGAGCGATTCCTGCGAGTTACATGGGTCCCGTACGAGGTGTTGGGTCCTCTCACGTGGACGTTTGGGGGGTGTTTTTCCTTTTACCCTCTAATGGCATGTTTTTAAGCTTAAGTTTAGATATTTTCAAATTATTGTTAAATTCTCAAACCGGGGGTCCCATGACCACGCGAACAGTTCCTGCGAGTTACATTAGTTTCGTGAGAGGTGTTTGCACCTCTCACGTGGCCGGGGGGCGTTTTTGTTTTTCTCCCTCGAATGACATGTTTTTAAGCTTAATTATAGATATTTTCAAATTATTGTCATATTCTTAAACGGGGGGTCCCGTGACCATGAGGTGAGTTGTTGCAAGTTACATTGGTCCCGTGGGAAGTGTTCACACCTCTCACGGGGCCGTTTGAGGGTGTTTTATTTTTTTACCCTCTAACGTCATGTTTTTAAGCCTAAGTCTATATATTTTCAAATTATTGTTATATTCTCAAATCGGGGGTCTCGTGACCACGTGATCAGTTCTTGTGAGTTACATTGGTCTCGTGCGATGTGTTTGCGCCTCTTACGAGGATGTTTGGTGGGTGCTTTGTGTTTCTCCCTCTAAAGGCATGTTTGGGAAGAAAATATATCTTTTCTGGACTTGCCAAATGCTGCGTGTTGTAGAGCTCATTGAAAATGTTCGGGAAAGGAGTCCGAGATAATATGATGTGTTTTACCATTTGGAGTTTGATAGAGTATTCCAAATATGACTCCTCTTATAACAGGGAGTGTGGCCTTCATTAAGATCCACTAATCTAGTACACTTCAATAGTATTTTCCCCCACTCTTTATGTTTCTCATTTACAACACTCCTTTTCCCTTTCTTTAAGTGTCCTGCGCCATGATTTTCTCTCCGGCAAGCTTCTTATACAAATTATAGCTTACTCCCAGTACACTTTGGTCTTTCTACCATGAGTACACCTTCATCAGGCGTACAACTTATTTACTCGCACACCTTTTATCTTGAAGAAGATTAAGATCTATATATTTTTATTTCTAGATTTGTTAGCATTGTTGAGGTTATGAAATGGGAATTTAACTTTCCATTTTTTTGTTAAAAAAATATCAAAATACCTGATTCATAACCTCAACAATCTTGAGTAATCTGGAAATGAAAATATAGATCTTAATCTTCTCTAAGAGAAAAGGTGTGCGAGTAAATAAGTTATACGCCTGACGAAGGTGTATTTATGGTGGAAGCCCAAAGCGTCCTAGGAGTAAGCTATAATTTGTATGAGAAGCTTGCTGGTGAGAAAATCACGACTAATGAACACTCAAAGAAAGGGAAAAGGAGTGTTGTAAATGAGAAACATCAAGAATGGGGAAAATACTATTGGAGTATCCTAGATTGATGGATCTTGATGAAGGCCACACCCCCCTTAATTAGAGAAGTTGTATTTGGAATACTATATCAAACTCCAAATAGGAAAATGCATTTATCTGGGACTCCTTCCCAGAATAATTTCAATGAGCTCTACAACACGCTACATTTAGTAAGGCCAGAAAAGACAAATTTTCTTACCAAACCTATCTTTAGAGGGTAAAAACCCAAAGCACCCATAAACGTCCCCGTGATAGGCGAAATCACCTCGCACGGGACCAATGTAACTTGTAGAAATTGACCGCGTAGTCATTGGACCCTCGGTTTGAGAATATGACGATAATTTGATAATATATAAACTTAAGCTTAAAAACATGCCGTTAGAGGGAGAAAAACCAAAATACCCCCCAAACAGCCCCATGAGAGGTGCGAACACCTCGTACTGGACCATTGTAGCTCGCAGGAACTCACCACGTGACCACGAGACCGCCGTTTTGATAATATGACAATAATTTGAAAATATCTAGGCTTAATCTTAAAAATATGCCGTTAAGTGGCGAAAAACCAAAACACTCCCAAATGGCCGGCCCCATGAGAGGCCCGAACACCTCGCACGGAACCGATGTAACTCGCAAGAACTAACCGCGAGGTCACGAAACCCTCGATTTGAGAATATGATGATAATTTGAAAATATCTAGATTTAAGCTTAAAACATGCCGTTAGAGAGCGAAAAACCAAAACACCCCCCAACGGCCTCGTGAGAGGCGCCAACACCTCGCACGGAACCAATGCCTGATCATTGGATAATATGTTGGATAGTTATTTACTATTGAGTGAATGTAAATAGCATTTTAGTGTGTTATATTGCGTCGTGGTGCTTTAAACGACAATTATGATTTATATCCCGATTGGGTCATTGTAAATAATTTAATATGACACTGGAATATGAAATATTTTATGATATCCCAAGTGCCAATTTAGAGGGTACGGTTAGTTATGGATTGGTTGAGATGGTCGAAATAGGGGCCTAGTAGTATTTTTGGGTTCCGAGGTATTTTTGACTAGTTATAATTTAATTATGCCATTACGAGCCACTTTAATTGTGTAGTATCATTTAAGGGCTAGACTTATTGAAATTGGGGTATTTTAGTCTTGCTTGAGCATTTGAGCTCATTTTATGTTTCAAACTTAGAGGGAGTTAGAGAGAGAAGGAGAGAGAGAGATAGTGGGAGAAAATGGAGAGAAATGGAGATTGGAGCTTGGAATCGTTGATCCGAGAAGAAAATCCGAGACTACGAACATGAGGCAAGTTTTTACTTGCAAATATGTACGATTTGTGTGAATAAATTATGTAGATAGTTATGTTTTGGGGTTTTAACCCTAAATGGGTTCTTAATGATTTTTGTGTATTAAACCCTTAATCCTTGATCTAAGTTGGATTTGAGTTGAAAATATTAGTTAGTCTTTGTGTGTGAGTGAATTGATTTAGTTATTAGTTGTTAATGTTGAGAGAAGTGGAAGATTTGGGTTGTGGGAATTTTAGGGTTCATACAACCCGTAGCCCTTACTAGGCAACTCGAACAGGGCGAATCGATTCGCCCTTCCCAGCGAATCGATTCGCTAGCAGGGGAGGATACAGGTCTAGGAAATCGAATCGATTCGGGTTAAGGATGAATCAATTCGGGCTGAGACACTAGGTTGGTTTTCCTCACCGAATCGATTCTCGATTCGCAATCAGGGGCAAATCGATTCGGCCCTAGGCGAATCGATTCGAATGCCCTGTTTTTGTGAGATTTTTGACAATTTTGATTTTTAACCCTTTTCTTTTAGGTTTAAGGCCTAGGAACCTTCCCTTGGGAAGTAATATAGAGTACTAGGAATTCATAGTAGGGGGATTAACACCCTAGATTAGAATGGGGCTTATTCTGGAGTTTATTATACGGAAGTTAGGGTCGTTCTCACTTGGTGAGTTAGCTTAGAAAAAATAAAGAATAGGATGACATGGTTTAGGGTATTTGGAGACTAGCATTGAGGGAAATTACCCTTGAGGGATTATTGGATTGTTTTGAAATCTTGGAGACTCGGTTGAGTATAATAACACTTCGGGACTATATTATTAATAAAATGTGAATTCGTGAATGAGAGTTGCGTATTTAAAATTGGTACTTAATGGTTAAGTATGAATGGTTTTAAGAATGTAAAAGTGAATATTTTCAAATGAGAAAATAATTTGGTAAATGATAATTTACTTATACACATCTCTCTAAATCTCTATCATAGGGGAAGTTACGTGCATGAGGTGATGTCCCCTGGATAATGAATGCAGGGAGACTATAGTCCTCGACCATAGGACCGATTATTATATTATGTGGTTATTTTGCGAAGTGAGGTAATTTCGGGTGTGGTTATGACTCACTATCGCAGGTATATGGCAGCTTCTTGACGTCTCGTGTTGTAGGTTGTAGGATGCCCAGGTTGTCTTGCTTGATAGGCCCTGGAAGATGATAGCCATTTAGGGGCGCGCACAGTGGGGAAACCCGGACGGGTTATCTTAGAATCATTATATAATATGAGATATAACTATTCAGAATAATGTGGGTCATTATTCGTATTAAAGCATTTTATGATAATAAATTTGCTTTGAATATATTTCCTGGAGGTAAAAAGGGAAATGGAAAGATATGTGGTATAAAACTGGATTTGGTAAAAAGTATTTTGTGAAATACATTGCTTTAAATATGTTTCTTAAATAAAAGAGGAAAGGAACTGTATAGATAATCCATGTTGTGTAAAACGAAAGAGGAAATCGTAGTAGGTAAACTAAGTTATATTTTGCTTACGTCAATGTGTACTCCTCATTGTAAGTTCAGCATGATTCTGGAGTTTAGCTAATTACATTAGTTAAACATGAAGTTAAATTCCTAATTGTTCTAGTGTAACGTTAGGATGTGTTTTTAGTTGAGAGGTGAGGATGATTCTTACTGCAGTGCGAATAAAACTTGTTTAAATGGTTTAGTACTCATGACTATCTTGCATTTTATTTGCACGTTTATCATATCAAAACGGGCCCTGACCCATTTATTTTTTCTTTTCTTGCGTGGTTTTCTCTTATGCCCAAGTGCTCCGCCGCAATGGCGCCTAATATGACCCTTCTTTCCTAGTGTCAAGGAGCTACATCATTTTTGCGGATGCTGTAGGATTTGTGTTATAGACGCTATCATCTTTTGTGTATTCTAGTTAGGTTTATATTGAACATTCGGTAGTGTTGCCCAAGTCTTTTATTTACTTCTATATTGTGATATTTATTTGTAACACTCGGTGAAATTGTTGTATGGGCCTGTTAACCGACAGCTTATTTGGTTATTACTTGTTGTATTATTAGAATTGTTCCTATTACTCAATTGTCTTTATATTCACCTTTTGTTCAATTGGGATTGCCAAAATGTTTTCTTTTAATTTTAAAAATAAATTGACATTCGTTTTCTCAAATATTGGGTGGTTATCTTATATTATTATTTTCACGACAGTGATGCTAAGAATGGACCATCTATGATTCCTGCAATTATTGGGATATGTGGCTGGCCACCTCTTATTTAAATAAGCGGGTTGTTACTGATGGTATCAGAGCGTTAGGTTCTAGTGTCCTTAGGATTCTGTGTGGATGTACTACGTTTTCTGCGTTTCTTGTGATTTGATATAGAGCCGTAAGATTAGGATTGTTGATTCCTCTGGTGATATTTTTGTTCTTCTGCGATAATGTAAGATTTTAGTAAATCTTTTGTGTGTTCGTTCGTGATTCGTGTATTGGATGATGAAGGACGTCCAGGGAAGGCCGTTATGAGGACAGTAGGAGGCGGCATTTAAATTATAAATGTAAGTTGAATTCATGAATGAGGACCGCAATGGAGGCCACTCCCTTTGTGGTATTTTGTGGATTACTACAATGACTATTTAAGTATAGTAGGTATGTCTACCCAAGTGCTGCTAAGATAAAGAATGGTAAACTTTAATTTCCTAATGAAGATTAATGGGGAAGGAAGTTTGAAAGGTCCTCGATAAGGATCACTCGTTGAAGTGGAATCAGGTGGAGGAAGTGTAACACCATTCAGAGGAAGTATAAGTCTCAGAAGCTCTGATCTACAGAGGGGCATAGAAAGGCCCAGATATGAAAATTTGAGGAAGAATTTTCACCCGTTGGAGTAATGTCGAAAGGGTGGGAATGGTAGTCACCATATTAAGTGAAGCATAAAGTTTTGCTCGTAAAAGAACCTTGTATATGTTTTTAACAGCGAGTTCCTCTGGGGTATCAGAAGTGATAAAAATGTAGACTCTCCAATATTCACATGGGAATAGGTCAGAGACCGACCGTGAATAAAGAATTATAGGTTCAAGGAAAGCTGACATCAAGTAAGGTAGGTATAAGGAAGGAAGATCCCTTCAGTTGAGGATAGGCTCCTGAGCAGGTGTTGGTAACACTTTTGGAGATGTTGTGTCCACGAATCACCATAGGTGGACATCGGTGTGACGAACTCATGGAATTAAGGCAGCGGAGGCCGATAGTCTGTTTTCCTTTGCTGGGGGAGTTAAAGGAACTACGAGGGTGATTTTCAGAATCGAGGCTATAAAGACAAGATAGGATGTGGTCAGAGTGTCCACAAATGGGGAAAGGATTGAGATGTAGAACGACACACTTGGATCTTGCCGATAGAAATTAAAGGCAAGAATGCGATGCCGAGATGGGGCATTGAGTAGGTAGTTTTAGTTCAGTTAAGACTAGGGTATGGTATCTAGGAACTATTTGGAGTAGCCAGAGTAATTAGAAAGAAGGTTATGGTGAGTTCCACCTCGAATGAGGGAGGTGTATTCTGGGTGGCAGGGATGGAGTCACCGTCTTTTATTGACATTAGATTCGAGTGTGTAATTTGAGCGTTGTGGCATTTTCGGTATTAATATAGAGTGTGCATCTATATGTTTTTCGCGGTAGCAAGGTTTTATGTTCCTATATTCGCTGTAAAAGCGAGTGTTGATATTTTAAAACTATATTTAATTTGTATTGCTCGTTGCTCAATTATATCTCACCTGGATACGGGTTGAGACCTTATTGAGATAGTCTAAGTTATGTGAGAAATTATTATTTTATTTCATGCTTTATATTGACTTATCTCCATGACCAACAAAGTTAAGTAGTAGTGTATCGGAGGGGTTCCTTGTTTGGATTTCACTTTGCGAGACACTCCACGCATGAACCTTAATGACGTTGGGAGTGGAGAGATTTTTCTTTATGTTAAGAGTTTTGTTTGGGAGGAATTAGCCGAAAGTCATGTGATTGATTTAAGGGCTAAATATAGATGTGCGGTGCAGAAGCACAGGAAATATTTCTCTCACCCGATAGATGTGGGTGAGACAAAGAATAGGAGTCAAGTAAAGGCTTATGGCCAGGCCTTGGTAAAAAGGCTAAATTTTAGGAGGTGTATACATATTAGGTGGGAGGTTCGTATCACTTTGCGATAAGTAACACCCTGATTAGTGAGAATTTCCATTTTTGCCGAAACGAAAGGAGAGAGATAAGTGTGTTTGTATCAATTACGAGATAGGATTTTAAAAGTCTCAATTTGGCCTTAGACTGTCATATCTTGATGAACGACGATACGAGGTAATAGTGTAACGGGAGGGTTCCTTGTCTGGATTTCACTTTGCAAGACGTCCCATGCAAGAAACCGAGTTAATGTCAGGAATTGAGAAAGGTCTTTGATAGTAGGGATGTAGTTAGATTAGTACTCGTTCGACGTGTGTAGAAACTCATCGACCTTAGGGTTATTAGGAGGTAAGGCCTTTGGGGACATGGGGCGCTATTTTAGGAAGACTGTAACGAGTGACGAAGAGAGGATAGGGGGATTGATTTTAATAAGGCTTGGGTTTCCAGGAATGAGGAATATGAAATCTCGAGTGAGAGATAGACCGAAAAGAATGTGAGGCCCATCTTTAGAGAGAATGTTATGTCGGTAATGTATCTTTTGATAAGTAATAAAGAAGTTGATTTCTACTCCCGAACGCGTATCACCTAGAGTGGGAATGGACTATGCGGTCTTTTTGGATGAGCCTCTATAAGAATTGGGAGGTGTGTTAATGTTGGAGTATGGGGCCATTGCGTAGGAATTTCTCAAGCTTAAGACTTGTGAGAAGTGTTATCCCCCGCATGATTTAGAGTTAGCCGCAATAGAGTTTGCCTTAAAGATAAGGAGGCGCTACCTCTTGGGAAAGAAGTTTAGTCTTTCTCACGGACCACGAGTCGTTACCGCATTTGTTTAGGTGGCAAACTTGGTTGTTAGTGTTCGTAAAGAGCCATCATTTCAATGCTTATTATCACCCAGGGAAAAAGGGCATATGTGGAAATAATTACGCGGAGTAGAAAATCTGTGAGGGAACTAGCGGAGGCATGGAAAGCCAAGTGGAAAGAACTTAGCTAGGAGAATGATGTAATGAGAGTAGTGGATGCAAAGAGGGACATTTCTGAGTTTGTCTCCCAATGCACCACTTACCACTTGGTGAATATAGATCACCAATGGTCAACGAGATTGGTGTAACTGTTAAAGTACCGGAGTGGATATGAAAGGGTATATCCAAGGATTTCCTCATTGGATTGTTGACGTCGTAATGGTCATAATCTGATTTGGGTAATTATCGATCATTTGATCAAATCGCCACACTTTCTGCGAATATGGATGGATCTATTGCAAAGTTGTGAAAAGTTATGAGGTACCTACCAATACAGTGGCGGACTAATACAAGATTGTGGTGGAAACTGAATTGAAGTTGAATGCATCCTACCACCCACAAATAGATGGGAGAACATAGAGAGTTAACCAAAATTTGGAAGGTATATTCTGAATTGGAGTATTTGATTTTAAGAGAGGTTGGGTTGAAATGAAGTAATCCGTACCGTTTCACTATAGGTATGGCACCATATGTTGCGTTGTGTAGCCGGTTGCATAGTTCGCCGACTCGTGTAGTATTGGAGTTAGGGAATCAAGTTGTAGTGAAAGTATTCCCAATGAAGGGTATTACGCGATTTAGGATCAAGAAAATGGTTACGCTGCATCAGGTAGACTTTTTTGTTAGTGTTGAAAGGGTAGGCCCGAATGTGCATATGAGGAACAATTGGAGGTCATTTTAGAATATGGAGAGAGTAGACTAAGATTATTATCGGTACCCTTAGTCTGAGTCTAGTGGAGACACAAATATGCCTAGAAATTGACTTAGGAACGAGAGAATGTTATTCGAGAGAAATACCCCTTAATCTTGTTATATGGTACAACGCAATTTTGAGGGCAAAATTCCTTTATAAGGGGGGGAGTATGTAACAACCCCAGATTTTTGAGTAATTATTCTTATATATATTTGCAACGTGGGATGATTACATAAAATAATGGTAGTTGAGGTGAATATTATTTTAATGGATTTAAGAGATAATACTCACTAAGTTTTGCATATTTACTGTTGAGTGAATGTAAATAGCATTTTAGTGTGTTATATTGCATCGTGGTGCTTTAAACGACAATTATGATTTATATCCCGATTGGGTCATTGTAAATAATTTAATATGACACTGGAATATGAAAAATTGCATGATATCCCGAGTGCCAATTTAGAGGGTACGATTTGTCTGGGATCGGTTGAGATGGTCGAAATAGGGGCGTAGTAGTATTTTTGGGTTCCGCGGCATTTTCGACTAGTTATAATTTAATTATGCCGTTACAAACCTTTTTAATTGTGTAGTAGCATTTAAGTGCTAAACTTATTGAAATTGGGGTATTTTAGTCTTGCTTGAGCATTTGAGCTCATTTTATTTTTCAAACTTAGAGGGAGTTAGTGAGAGAAGGAGAGAGAGAGATAGTGGGAGAAAAAGGAGAGAAATGGAGATTGGAGCTTGGAATCGTTGATTTGGGAAGAGAATCCGAGACTACGAACATGAGGCAAGTTTTTACTTGCAAATATGTATGATTTGTGTGAAGAGATTATGTAGATAGTTATGTTTTGGGGTTTTAACCCTTAATGGGTTCTTGATGATTTTTGTGTATTAAACCCTTAATCCTTGATCTAAGTTGGATTTGAGTTGAAAATATTAGTTAGTCTTTGTGTGTGAGTGAATTGATTTAGTTATTAGTTGTTAATGTTGAGTGAAGTGGAAGATTTGGGTTGTGGGAATTTTAGGGTTCATACAATCCTTAGCCCTTACTGGGCAACTCGAACAGGGCGAATCGATTCCCCCTTCCCAGCGAATCGATTCGCTAGCAGGGGAGGATACAAGTCTGGGAAACCGAATCGATTCGGGTTAAGGTCGAATCGATTCGGGCTGAGACAGTAGGTTGGTTTTCCTCACCGAATTGATTCGCTTTTGGTCGAATCGATTCGCAATCAGGGGCGAATCGATTTGGCCCTAGGCGAATCGATTCTGATGCCCTGTTTTTGTGAGATTTTTTCCAATTTTGATTTTTTACCCTTTTCTCTTAGGTTTAAGGCCTAGGAACCTTCCCTTGGGAAGTAAGATAGAGTACTAGGAATTCATAATAGGGGGATTAACACAGTAGATTATAATGGGGCTTATTCCAGAGTTTATTATATGGAAGTTAGGGTCGTTCTCACTTGGTGAGTTAGCTTAGAAAAAATAAAGAATAGGACGACATGGTTTAGGGTATTTGGAGACTAGCATTGAAGGAAATTACCCTTGAGGGTTTATAGGATTGTTTTGAACTCTTGGAGACTCGGGTGAGGGTAATAACACTTCGGGACTATATTATTAATAAAATGTGAATTCGTGAATGAGAATTGCATATTTTAAAATTGGTACTTAATGGTTAAGTATGAATGGTTTTAAGAATGTAAAAATGAATATTTTCAAATGAGAAAATAATTTGGTAAATGATAATTTACTTATACACATCTCTCTAAATCTTTATCATAGGGGAAGTTATGCGCACGGGCTGATGTCCCCTGGCTAATGAATGCAGGGAGACTATAGTGCTCGGCCATAGGATCGGTTATTATATTATGTGATTATTTTGCGAAGTGAGGTCATTTCGGGTGTGGTTATGACTCACTGTCGCAGGTATATGGACGTTTCCCGACGTCTCGCGTTGTAGGTTGTAGGATGCCCAGGTGGTCTTGTTTGATAGGCCCTGGAAGATGATAGCCATTTTGGGGCTCGCACAGTGGGTAAACCTGGACGGGAGGTCTTAGAATCATTACATAATATGAGATATAACTATTCAGAATAATGTGGGATATTATTCGTATTAAAGCATGTTATTATAATAAATTTGCTTTGAATATATTTCCTGGAGGTAAAAAGGGAAATGGGAAGATATGTGGTATACAACCGGATTTGGTAAAAAGTATTTTGTGAAATACATTGCTTTAAATATGTTTCTTAAAGAAAAGATAAAAGGAACTGTATAGATAAGCCATGTTGTGTAAAACGGAAGAGGAAATCATAGTAGGTAAACTAAGTTATATTTTGCTTAGGTCAATGTGTACTCCTCATTATAAGTTCAGCATGATTCTGGAGTTTAGCTAATTACCTTAGTTAAACATGAAGTTAAATTCCTAATTATTCTAGTGTAATGTTAGGATGTGTTTTTAGTTGAGAGGTGAGGATGATTCTTACTGCAGTGCGAATACAACTTGTTTAAATGGTTTAGTACTCATGACTATTTTGCATTTTATTTGCACTTTTATCATATCAAAATGGGCCCTGACCCGTTTATTTTTTCTTTTCTTGCGTGGTTTTGTCTTATGACCAGGTGCTCCGCCATAATGGCACCTGATATGACCCTTATTTCTTAGTGTCAAGGAGCTACATCATTTTTACGGATGCTGTAGGATTTGTGTTATAAACACTATCATCTTTTGTGTATTCTAGTTAGGTTTATACTGAACATTCGGTAGTGTTGCCCAAGTTTTGTATTTACTTCTATATTGTGATATTTAGTTGTAACACTCGGTGAAATTATTATATGTGCCTGTTAACCGACAGCTTATTCGCTTATTACTTGTTGTATTATTATTATTGTTCCTATTACTCAATTGTCTTTATATTCACCTTTTGTTCAATTGGGATTGTCAAAATTTTTTCTTTTAATTTTCAAAATAAATTGACATCCGTTTTCTCAACTATTGGGTGTTTATCTTGTATTATTATTTTCACGATAGTGACGCTAAGAATGGACCATATATGATTCCTGCAATTATTGGGATATTAGGCTGGCCACCTCTTATTTGAATAAGCGGGTTGTTACATTCGGCACCCGAGGAGACATGCTCGGCACCCAAGGAGATTTTCTCGGCATTCGAGGAGGGTTGATCGGCATACCAACCAACGCATGGCATACCAACCAAGTCAAGGAAGACCAACGTCCCAAGAAGACGAATAGTTATATTCATTATATATAGATGAAAATGTCTGAATGTATAAAGACATTCCATCTCTTGGACTCTCATCACTATAAATACATACATTCCCTTTGGTCAAAATGAGAAGAGACACGATACAAAAGATACACACAATCTGAACTAAGCAATTATCTACACACCTCTCTCTCTCTCTACACCATATTGCTCTATTGTACACCCCTGGTAATTAAAGAACAGTGGACGTAGGCTTTATTCATAGCCGAACCACTTTAAAAACCTTTGTATCTTATATGTTTGATATGCTTGTTTGTCTTCATATTCAATCTCATCCTCATCCTTTATCTGCCATTGACGCCACTAAAATGGCATAGACCATTTTCGGTCTTCAATAGATTGGCGCCGTCTGTGGAAATTAGACACAATAATTCTTTCTTTATTATTAGAAGAGATGAAGATCATCCTCATACGCTAATTTTTTTTTCTATCTTTGCTTATAATCAATTATATGTTGTGCATACATATTTTGATTTGGTCATGATTTTATGTTTATATACATAAATTAGTTGCCCAATTTCTATTTACAAAATCTACAAAAATATTTCATATCATGATTTTATAGTCATAATCGTTAGATTAATCCTCATTGAGAAATATGTAAAATAGTGGATTTCATAATTATAACTTTTGTCTTGATTCTGAAGTTTAAATTTTATATCATGAAATAAACATTAAGAACAATTACATATATTTCATGGACACATCCTTTCGTTTACATGTGTTGATAAACTATTCATCTTGAGTGACCCTTAAAATTCTCATGATAATTTTTCATTATACCTTTTTGTATGATTATATATATTTTTGATTCACTTGGAGATCAGATTTTGATTTGAAGCGTTCATCGAAATATATATATATATATATATATATATATATATATATATATATATATGGGTAAAGATAAATTGATTTAGAAATCGAAACACTGGATTAGATCGGATAGTTTAAATTCCCATATCTAAGATTTTTTACAGAAAATAAAATAGTCATCTGTTTGAAGAGATGGTAACGACAACGTTTCATCCATTGTATAAATTTTACTCATCCGTCAATCTATTTTGTTAGTTATATACATTTTTGTTTTTTATTTTGTGTTGAATTTTATGATAAAAAGTCTTCTATGAATTAGATGGAACAGCTTACGAAAAGTAGAAAGTGATATAAATTTACAACTTTCTATCTCCTGATATATTTTCTCCATAATGGGAAAATGAGTAGCCTCCTAATTATCTCTCTAAGAAATCACCTCAAATTTGGGATGAACATTTCTCTAAAAAGTCGTAGATTCGATGGATCAGCTCTTGTTTTTCAGAATATTTGGATTCAATAAAATAAATGATTTGTTGTATTGTTTGTATTATTTTCGAGAAAAGGAACTTAAAAGACACCAGATCGGTCTTCAAATAGAATTTCCTATTTAAACGATTTCCAATAAGTTGACCTGTGTCAAATTTCATAAACATCCATGGATTCCCCTCTCAAAAATTATAAACTCGCATAAGAATCCAATTTTAGCCCCGGATCATTACGAATTTGATTATCAGAAATGGATTTTTATGATACGAAGAAAATGAGTTTGGCTCATCATTAACGAAGAAAAAGGTTCTGAATATGGTTAACCGTGGTTGGCGTCATGGCTGCAATACCATCTATTGATTGGCAACCACTGAACAAAGTCAAAAACATCTCCGCAAAAATCCCAAAGTAATATTAATAGCCAGCATAATCAATTTCTTGGTCGGAGGCATTTCACTCTAGTTGGAGACATATATTATGCAGCTTGAGACGTTACGGAGCTCCTATTTGTTGATCGGAGATACCTACTGTATAGGTTGAGATGTTCCAGACCTCTCACTAGTAGGTGGAACCATCAAACATATAAAATTCCTGAGGATTTTAGTTTCAGACCTGTAGGTCGGCTTACCTAATGTTGGTTGACAATAGCTCTAGACCATCTATTGTTGATCGGCGTTAGCTTCGAACCACTTTTTTTTACTGATCGACGACATCTCTGGATAATTTAGGTTGATCGGAGACCACTATTTCTTATTTGGAACCACTGTACTGGCATCGCCCGACCTCCAATAATAAGTCGGTAGTATATCAAGACCATTTTTTTATCAGCAGCTCCTATATCTTAGTCAATGATTACTATGAAACGAGAATATCCGGTCGACGGGTCTTGCCCACAAAAGCCAACCTGAATCAGTCGTAATCATAGATGTTGCTCGGACTCCTTTTTCGACAACGATGATCGAAATACCATCTCAGATATCCATGTTGAACCTTAGGTGGAATGCCCAAAAATCAAATGTAGAGCTCAAATTTCCTCTGGACATGGGCTCCAAAAAACTGATTATCCCAGACTATTTGGATTTCATAACTGTTATTTAATTTTTTTTAATTCGTTCACAAAAAGATTTTGGTTGATTACAACAACTCTCCACAGTTCATATTTTCGCGTGAAAAATATTTATAAAATCAACTTATATTTGGTCTTTTACTTAAAATTAAAATATCTAGCATTTTTTTTATAAAAATTCTCTCATATTGACATACGGCATAACATATTATTTTATGTTTTGATATTTTTATTGCCTAAGCAAATATATATCATATATTGATTGAATGACTAAATTATTATCATGATTAATTGATTTAGCCTCCACAGATGTTCGAGCAACTTATTAAATTCCACAGGTATAAGATTTAGTACTGACGAATGCTCGAAAACAATCTTAAACTTCTGGAAAATATTATCATTGCTTGACATTATGCAATTCTACCTCAGTGAGGCACTATTGATTTTATTATTTCTCTGATATATGCTCAAGCACGAATCATTCTCTATATCCAGTTTATATTCATCTCAGGATGGAGCTCCGTAAAATATTTATTGTTATATATTCAGTTCCGAAGAGATCTGCAACATTTATTATATTTCACCCCTAATGAACAGTTGGTCTGGGTAATTCTTATTTATATTCAGCCCTGAAAAAGTATTCGACCATATTCTTATGTTTTGGAAAATATTATACTTATTCGGAATTATGCAATTTTGCCTCGACAGATTAGCCAGACACTTTATTATTATTCTGAATCATTCTTTATATCTATTTGGATGCATATTCTATATTCACCTCAGCATGAATCTTGGCAAAATATATATTATCATATATTCACCTCAAAGGAAATCTGCATCAATTATTATCTCCAAGAGACTGTTGCCCGGGAAAATTCTTCTCTATATATAAATTCAGCAACCACCAACTAAAGTTGGTCGGCATATCAACAACCACCAACTAAGGTTGGTCGGCATCAATAAGCCTAACCAACAATGTTTCCACAACAATCATACAAGGCTAAGCGTGTTTGATAATGGGTGACCTCAAGGGGCATCCACTACCTAGGCACCAAGGCAATCTAGATAAGATTGTTACAACTAAGCAGGAACATGGGATAAAAATAATTCAATTGCTTAGGAACTTATGGGTGATCAAAAGATCACAACAACTAGGCATGAGCAATGGATAAATATTCCATTGCCTAGGCACACTAAGACAAACAGAAATTGGCAAATCGTCAATTCATATACAAAGATTAAGAAGAAGATAAATTTCATGATTATATATTATTATTTGAAGAATTCCATGGAAATCTATTATTCTCTAACAATGCAGGATCAATCGATCCCTTCCTTACTATTATCTGGACTTCTTATTAAGCCCGACAGATGGTCAGCATTCTTATTATTTATCTGGATTTCTCAGCGCTTCTATTACGTATATGGATTTCTCACTAGCATGGATATTCGATGCAAATTATATATTATGCTCAATTAGGCTTATTATTGGATCATTTTATCAAGTCCTGACAAATGCTCGGGCACCATAATTATTATTCACTCTCCTAAGCCCAACTGGGCTCCACATATGCCGATCAATGGCACATAGCAGAATCAGATTCCTAATTGGAATATACCACATTCTTAATTAGAATGCCCACAGATTCCTAATTAGAATATATCACATTCCTAATTGGAATGCCAGTACATTTCTAATTAGACTATGTGTTGAAAGCAGTTTTACTCAACCAAAATTACTTGGCCGGAAAATTATTTCTATGGTCACATCAGGACAGTATGGAAATGCAAACATGAAAAGTTCTTGGGAAGTCATTCCAGGGAACATTTCCTCGGCCTTATCTTTTCTGGAAATACCAGCATACTTTAAGGCCAAGAAAGTATTCAAAGCTCATATTCCACACTTGGGGGGGCTTTTAATACATAATTAATTATTCATTTAGTGGCACAGTCTAATAATATTATACAGTATCAGTCGAGCATCAAATACACTCTATAAACTTATATGGTCGGGGCCCCGACCAATCATCATTTAGGAGTTATTTTTGTTCAGGAGTTAATTTTTCTATTGAAGTTCAAGAGACATATTCAAGAGTTAGTTTTGCTATTTAAGTTCACGAGGCATATTCAGGAGTTATTATGCACACGCTATTGAAGTTCTGGAGTCAGATTCAGCATCTACTACTACTGATGTCCCGACCAACACTGAAGAAGAAATTGTACTTATATGTAAATGTTTCAAAGACTGTTACTAGATCGTCACTAATCATATTGAAGAATTGGCTATAAAAGCTGACATGTTACAATAATAAAACACTCAGAGGAACAGAGAGCAGAAAAAGCAAACGTGGACAATCAACACTCAATTCATCAGCACAGTAGGCAGTTGGTCGGTACAGAAGGCAGTTGGTCGACTAACCAACCAACAACATACTTGAAGATTATAACAAGCCATAAGCTGCAAACTATGAAGTTACTGCATCCGTATTCCTAGGGGTGATACCTAGCACATGTTCTCTTGACGAACAAAATTCCTTACAAGAAAGATTAGCTTCAACGCAACCATCAATCAACCTGAATCATTCGTTGACCAAAATATAGTGCAATTTATGTTGAACAAATCAAGAAGGCTGATCAGTAATTTCATTATTTACGAGCACCGAGCAACATTGCAGAATAAATACTCCATCCTTTCAGTAAACCATCAAGCATGGAGCATTGGGGGGCTTCTATTAATAGAAAAATTCTCCATCTACGTGGACCAGTCAGAAAACGACAGTTGTCATCCTATGTGGCAGTATTTATACTTTCTCAACACTCGAGGAGACTTGATCGGCACCCGAGGAGACTTGCTCGACACCCAAGATGATTTTCTCGACATTCGAGGATGGTTAGTCGGTATACCAACTAACACATGACATACCAACTAACTCAAGAAAGATCAACCACCCAAGAAGACCAATAGTTATATTCATTGTATATAGATGAAAATGTCTGAATGTATAAATACATTCCATCTCTTAGACTCCCATCACTATAAATACATGCATTCCCTTTGGCCAAAGGGAGAAGAGACATGATACACAAGATACACACAATCTGAACTAAGCAATTCTCTACACATCTCTCTCTCTACACGATATTTCTCTGTTGTACACCCCTGGGAATAAAAGAATAGTGGACATAGGATTTATTTATAGCCGAACCAATTTAAAAACCTTTGTCTCTTATATGTTTGATATGGTTGTTTTTCTTCATCTTCAATCTCATCCTCAACATTTATGGTTTATGCCATTTTAGTGGCATCAACAGGCCGTAAATTATAATACTTTATATTCAAAAAATTTCTAAGGATGGTATTAATTCACAAGCAATCCCTATCTTCGGCGTATCGTTCTTGTCCAGCCTTTACGTAAGAAAATATGGGTTGTTACAGTTGATATCATAGCACGATTCTAGTGTCTCTAGGATCTGTGTTTGAGCTAATTACGTTATATGTTGCATCCTTTAATATATAGAGCATATACCTAGGACTCATTATATTCTTACTACTGTTACTAATTCGAACCATGTTTGGTTTCAGATGGCAAGCATACGTAAGGTAAGATCGAGGATAGTAGTTCCATCAATCGAGGTGGAGGAGGCTCATCTAGAGTCACCACAATCCTAACAGACCCCATAGGATATATAATCTCCACAGTTGATCACCCATGTTGAGATATCCACCATTGTGTCTCAGGCGGTATCTAGGATGATGGCATCCATGCTTAATCATTTTCCACCACTATAAGCACCTTAGCATCGACCACCACGACAGGTGGCTATTCCAGCATAGGCACCGGGCTACACATGGGACCGAGCAAGGGGGATTTCATTAAGGGCCAGCCTTCAGAGTTCACGGTAGGGTCTGTTATATTGATTGCTAGTCGCTGGAAGAAGGACATCGAGAGGAATTTATGGATAGTGGAGTGCATGCTAGTTCAAAACTAGATGTTATCTTCATTCAGGTTATTGGGGGTCATTCTTTAGTGGTGGGAGGTGGTCATAACTATTGAGGAGAGGGACAACCTCATGATTGACCAGTTCTAGGAGAGATTTGAGGGGAAATACTTTCCCTTAGCTATGTAGTCTAAGACGAGGACCCGATTTATGGAGCTTAATTAGAAGAGGAGGAGGAATTCACTACCACCACATACCTTGCAAAGTAGGATTTTAGGATAGAGAAGTTGAGGATAGATTATTTTATTAAGAGGTCAGCTTGGCATATTAGGAAGGCGCTTATGGGAAATCCAGCTTTCGCGACATATAACCAGTTGGTTAATTCTACACTTCTTCACTGCAAGGATCACAGAGCTTTTCTGAAAAGCAAGGGGGAAAAATGTCATGGAGGTGAGTCGTCTAGACAGTAGGTCAAGACGAGCAAGGGAAGTAGATCCGTGGCCAATAGTACAAAGGCCAACAGGGTCAAGGACATTAGGTCAGAGGCTAGAAGGGCCGACGGTTTGAGCGGGGTCCATTTTTAGGAAATTTCCACACTTATGGGGAGAGGGGCCACACTTCGAGGTACTACACGTGAGGGGACTAGGCAACTCAGGGACAAGGAGATTTCAGAGGACAGAAGACACTCCAGGTACAATGCCCATCCATTCCAGCTCAGGGAGCTACTGTACCAACCACTCCAGCACCCGTTTCCCCACCACAAGGGCAACAGTCGTTGCAGTATGATCGGGTCTACCATGTCATAGGAGAAGATGGACCTAACTTCCATAGGCAGTCGAGGATATGTTTCCCATTTTTGGTCATGTTGGTCACATTATTTTTTATACGGGCGCATCACACTCTTTTGTTAGCATGGGATTTGGACGGAATACAGGTATGGCAGACTTTGGTTCAGATATATTTTTGTACATAAACTCACCAGTGGTAGAGGGTAACCCATATGATTAGTGTGTCGGGGTATCGGTATCGAGATAGGGTGACTTACATTTGTTGTTACTTTACTAGTACTTAAAATGCATGAGTACGACGTCATTTTGGCGATAGACTGGCTAGCCACTTATAGGGAATGTGTGGATTATTATGGGAGGTCCATTGTCTTCACCGTTTCAAGGCAGGAGATGTACCTAGTTATGATGTCGCACCCCAATGGTGGGTCGAGCACACATTTGTATTACATCAAAGATGATACAACTTCGAAGGTTTTGGTGATGCTAGATTCCACCCTGTTTGTGAGTGAGTTTCCAGATGTCTTTAGGAGATTCTGGGGTTACCACATAGTCGGGAGATTAACTTTGTGATAGACTTGATTTTGAGCATGAGACCTATTGCCTGTACTCCGTATCGGATGGCTCCATTGGAGATGAGGGAGATACGAGAGAAGATTGAGCATTTGTTAGGGCAAGAGTTTATCAGGAGGCTACTTAACCTTAGAGTGCTCCAGTGTCATTTGTCAAGAATAAGGATGAATATTTATGGCTTTGTGTCGACTAGAGGGAGTTAAACAAAGTCATGATTTGAAATAAATACCCGTTGCCGTGTATAGATGATTTGTTTGACCAGCTGATGGGTGCTGCATATTTTTTGAAGATTGATTTGAGGTCGGGGTACCATCAATTGATATTCCAGGAGCAGGACATTTGAAGATAGCCTTTCTTACTCATTATGGGTCGTACGAGTTTTTAGTGATGCCATTCGGGCTAATCACTGCACCGACGATATTCATAGACTTGATGAACCGAGTATTCGGGGACTTTTTAGATCGGTTTGTTATTGTAGTCATAAATTATATTTTAATATATTCTCATATTATGTAGGAACACGCAAAGCATCTACGGGTGGTCTTACAAATGCTTCGAGATCATCAGTTGTATGCAAAGTTCGAGAACTACAGGTTTTGGTTAAGAGAGGTATAGTTCTTAGGCCACATTGTGTCTGAACAGGGAATATCCGTAGACCCATTCCCCTTGAGAGTAACATCCAAGCGGATTGCATGGTGAAAATTATGAAAGAAACACATGAAATATATATAGAGTATAAACATACACCAATGCAATTACTCGCAATGCTCGAACATGCTGAGATGGAGAACCCTATGGTAAAGGATTTTGCCTTCTGTTTAATTGTTGCAAGTATTTTGATTTCTTTTTTGTAAGATAAAAAAAGTAATACCATCTGGGCTTCATGCAAAGCCAAAATTTCTTTGACTGAAGGTGGCACTTTGGTTTAGTCATGTCATTTTCAAATCGCGTTGATTTTTGTATGCATATAAGTATTAAGTACTCTTAAATCTATATAAGCTAATCTTATTAAGTTTGGGAATTTTGGATTATTACCATAAATGAATATCGTGTAAAAAAATTCCCACCCCTAAAGGAGAGTCTTGTTAATTTGACTTACGAAAACCTTTATGGATTGTAGCCTCTGAATCTCATAAGATCGCACTAAACGTGGATTTGTATAAATGAGAATTAAAAGAAGTGTCGGTATTGAATTTGAGACAGTCAGTAGAAAGGGGACCCGCATGCTATTAAAGCTCCTGTCAAACGATTGCCTATGATTGGTCTTAAAAACTAGTTTGGATTAACAACTATAGAAGTCTATGTCTTAGTAGATTCGACTAATAGTGATTGTGACAGAGATGGTTTTTTTTTACTCTTCTGAATGTTCTATATAATAAAAGCCAACTTGATAAGAGACTAAGAAACTGTGCTCAATAAAATTCCTCCATCGTTTACGTTTGAGAGCCATCTTAGGGTGGATCTGTGGTCAAATTATTGAAACTCATAATTTTCACTACACTCAGCCTATATTTCTTTAACCCGACTGCATGTGAGGAACACATGTTCGTTCACATCTTTAATCTCTCCAAAGCATATATGACAGACGGGAGTGTCCAAGAATTTTTTTCTAAAGAGGTTAGATGTACATGCCAAAGCATTATTAGTCAGTCTCCGTAAAAGTGTTTGATTTTGGGGGTGTCCATTTGCCAAACATCCTTCCACAGGATGGGGTTGGGTTCACAAGATGATAAAGCGGATTTTTTACTTGTTGTATCTGGTGTCATGCATTGTAATATGTATAGCAGTGCACTAATAACATACAAATATAGTAATTTCAAACCAAACTTAGTAATGCAATAATAACATACAAATATGAAACATCTATATCAAATGTTACAATGCACTAATAACAAGGAGATACGGTACTTTTTGATCAAAGTTATTTTTATCATCCTCTTTAGGAAAAAATCAATATTTTAATATATTAAGACCGGAATCGATGGGTATATCAAAAGGTTGTACTTAATATATAAAAAATAATGCTAATTATATTTTCAATTTTGTGCCATTTTTTCTTATTACCATAAAATGATGATAATTTCTTCCAAAATTGTGTGAATTTAAATTATCTCATGTTACTGGGCGGGTAACACGCGAAAACACCGCTTAGGGTCTTCTGGAGTCGTCAATAATTTTAGCAGTTTCAACTATTACCAAAAATTATAATATAATACATATCAAGCATGAATTTGTTTGGTCAAAATAGTGTGGGTTGTTCATAATTTTCAAGCAAATTCTCCTTATATAATAACAGTTTGCAATCGTCAGTTCAAAGAATAAAGACAGACTATGAAGTGCGTAAAGTGAGTCCAAATAGTTTCATAACAATAATAATTTATTTTATGACAAGTTTGTTGGCTACCAATCCTAAACAAATCAAAGTATTTTAAAATAAATATCTTATCATATAATTATGAGATATTTAAAAAATAAGTTGGATGACAAAATATTCAAGTTTTTGTGTAATAAATATGCTATAAAATAACTAGTAATCTCAAATTTATTTTAGTTTTCAAGATAAATATCGTTAGTTTAATGAAAACTCATCCAAAAGAAATACGTTTAATATTAAAACCCATGCTTCAGGCATGTTGAAGAAATAGAATTATGTGCTACATATCATGACGTAAAGTTTATGTTCAAGGAGAAAACTTTACCTATATGAATATGAGTCAAGGAGTAAAACTAGATAATGAGAAATTGACCAATTAAAGTTTAGAACTTTAGGTTCTTAACTAATGAATCAATATTTCGTGTTTGTCATTATATCTTATAGCATTCATGTTGAGAAATAAGAAATGTTAGGTTTGTAATATATTACTAAGGAATAAAATTTCAAAATTTTTCAATACTTTGGGGTTGGCCTGATATTGATAATTGTGATTCAATAAATAAATAAACAATTGAGAATATTTTATGAACGAGTAAAATAATTATAACAAATAATCTAATAAAAAGTAATTGTAACTTAAATTTCTTAATTACAACTTCGAGATTATTATCTCAATAATTAAAACTTCAGGCTCTAAATCGATTAATTGAGAATTTTAGGTTCATAGGATAACAATTAAGAACTTCAAGTTCTTTTGATTACATCATGTCCATAAATTTATCTAGTATTGTTAAACTCAACGTTCTATTTTATATCATATTTATATGAATCAACGGATTCATACAAACCAGAAAGTTTAAAACTTAGGACTTTAGGTCCTAAATTATATTAATACATAAATCAAATTGTGCACATTATATGAATGAACAACTTTCGGTTCCATAATTTCTTTGTGAGAACTTTCACTTGTACACAAATAGCTCAACTTTATGTTCAATATTGTTAATATCCAATGATATTACATTCTTTACTTTTTTGTAACAAAACCTTGGGTTTAACAAAGGTTTTTAATTTTTCACGTTCTATAAACCTCCCAAAACTCTAAAGTATACATTCGATAATGAGAGATAACAAAGGCTGTAAAAATTGATGGATTATTTTACGAAGAGCATGTATCACCTTACATCTAAGAGATGGATGCACAATTTATTGTTCAGGATTTTGATCCAAGGCAACGATTAAGAAAATGAAAGACGATTTCGTGCTAATAATGTGTTGTAAAAAAGAAGGATAAAGAATTTAGAGGGACAATAGTTTATAATTTATTTTGTATCTCAATATTAAACGGGTATTATTCCAATATATAGTACACAATAAGGAATCTGAAAAGATCTTTTCATAATCGTGGGATACAAGTGAACATCCTTTAATATACATATTTTATAACACAATGTTTGTTTTCAGCATGTATTCTATTATCATGTATAACAAGTAGTTGTACACATTACTAGAAATTGTAAAAGGAAAGAAAAGAAAGTGGTATAGAAACTAATTAGGTTCGTATTTCATAATAAGGTTGTCATTCTTGATTAACTACACACTCGATTCATCCAAATGCACCATTACACTATGAGGATCCTTTTTCCTGCGTAGTAATTTAACAAATCTGCAAGAACAATATTGACAACCTTTGTAAATTTGTGTGGGTGGTTAATTTTGTAACTTCAGACTAGACTTTTTCTATTTGTTTTGACTTTACAATTCACCTATTTTTATAACGCACTTTTACCTCAATCCTTAACTTTTACGATACTTTTAAAACAATGATGATATTTTTTTTCAATAAGAGTCTCTGGAAATTAAAATTAGGGGTAAAATATGTTATGAAAAGTGAAACATGCAAAATCAACCTTGAAGTTTGGGTTTATCTTGAATTTTAGACTCGCTACTTCAAAAATTATAATGTTACTTCTAATTTTTTTAAAATCTATCTATATTAGCCCAACATCACATCTATGTTGGGAGATTTAACCAAACATTCATCTTTTATGAGGTGACTACCTTCAACATAAGATGTCATGTATAATGCCAAGTCATCCATAAACTTGCATTTAATTATCATTAAAGTGATATGACAAAATATCAAATTGATCAATTTTCAAACATGAGTTTGATATTGTAACTTTCGAAACATCGTGGTAAAGATTTCATAATTCTTTGACTTTTCCCCTAACATGGGAATTTATGTATAATTTAAATGTAAATAAGAGGAAAAGTCAAATAAAATCTTATTAACCTCCATAATTCTATGCAATATTTTGAGACAATCCCGTTAGGTAAGGGTCTATGTAAAAGAAGATTAGAAAAATAGTGGTTAAGTTAATGCGTGGACAAGAGTTATGATAGAAAAGGACATGCATGTATATGGAACATGCCCAAGAGATTCTTGCCCATCAAGTTAACCAAGAATCCAAGTGACGCAGGATTCCCGCGTATATATTCATTGGAACAGCTTAAACAGATAAGAGATAGGTCCAAACTTCTAAGGCTATGTATTAACAAAGCTTATGCCTTTCCTAAGACCTTCCATAAATATATAACCATCTTATTGGAAATGGGCACATGATATTTTAATGTCGGGTAATACTACAACTCTTCCAATATGTTCTTTAAGTTAGTAAAACATTTAACCCTAAACCCCATGGATGTAGGCACATTATTGAACCACATATATTCTCATGTGTGCTTTTAATCCTCATTTTTTAGTACTTTTACTTATTTAGATTGTGCGCATTGGATAAAAATAATTTAGGAAATTGCCACCTATAATTAGCATAGTCTGTCGGAAGAAATTTGAGTTCCTTACCAATATATAAATTCTTGGGATGTTTCACTCACCCAACCTATATCCTATTAACGTTAATGAATAGGATGTCCATCAATAACACAATTATGGAGACCAAAAAGGTTACCCCACGAAGATTACGATATCTAAGAGGGTCATCAGCTAACACACCGCCTCATAGGGTTAGATATAAGATTGATGAGTATTACCAATCCTCAGATGTTTTTTAATGCCCTTAGGAGGATCAAATGTTGAATAATGATGATCTTGAGTTATCCAACCAAATTTCATGTATTATTAACAACTATGAGAAGCGCCTTTGGGTTGAAAGGGATACTAACAGGCTCTAATATGAGCAAAACCTCTAATTATAACGTTGTCTAGAGAAGATGGATAAGGAAGCCCATAGAGAAAAGCGCAAGTCTGGCTTATGATCGAGAACTCCTGGAGCTGAAGAGAGAAAAGCTCGCATCTATGGAAGGAGTGCCTAGTAAGAGAATGAATATTCTCCTCATTTAAGGTCCCCTAAAGGAAGACCAAACCTTGATGATCGGCAGGGAGACATAGAGTTCCGTTTCTTTATCAAAAGGGAGGTAGAGAGACATCCATCATATCAAGGGGGCTCGTACTATGAAGGAACTCGCTCGAAGGGCAATCATCTTCGAAATGAAGTCTCCATAAAGCAAATCTAAAGATGATTTTTAGCCTCCAAAAACTTTTTTCCCCTAAGATTTAAGATCTATGAAGAGAAGACTAATCCCACTGATCACATTAGGAAATATTGCTAGGTGATGACTCTTTGGAATAGTAATGAACGATTGATGTGCCAAAGTTTCCCCTCCAGTCATTAATACAAGCCCAAAAGTGGTTTGAAACGCTGACACATAGATCTATAGCCTCTTTCAAGCAATTAGTTAAATCTTATATATCTTGATTTATAACAAATATCACCCATCCTAAGAAAATGGATTCACTTCTAACAATGAAGAAACATGCCCAAAAAACACTTTGTGAGTACTCTAGAAGGTGCTAAAAGGTGTACAATGAGGTGGAGGGATGCACTAAGCAAGTTATGTTGGATTCCTTCAAAATTGGTATATCAAGCAGTTATATTCTCTACCAATCCCTTACTGAGGTGGAGGCCATCACGAACAATGACCTCATGAATAGGTTTGAAAAGTATACCGACGTCAAAGATACGATGACAAGGATGCAGAGTGATAAAAACAGTCCAATAATTGGGATAAAAAAAGGAGGGATAACAAAAAAATTAGTTTCGACGGATAAAGGGTAGTAGAAAGGAGCGGAGAAAAAGAATCTTAAAAAATAGTTCAAGGGAGTTAACATAGTGTTCTCCAAACCAATTTATAGAATCAAAGGTCAACATTCTTTCAAATGTCCTAAGAAGATATTCAACCATCCAAAAAAGAGGAACGAGGCACTGAAATGTGCATATCATAAAGATCACGGTCATAAAAACCCAAAACTGTAAGGAACTAAAGTCCCACCTCGAGTTAGGAAGGGAACCTAAATGACTTTGTAGAGAAGAAGGAAGGTGCAGTGCAGACCATGTGGGTATAGATATCAAATAATGACCTGGACAACGACATGTGATACGAACATTAGGTCATCCATTGGGGGGGGGTATGATTGGACAAATTCTTGAATAAATGTTTGGACCATGAATCCTTAGTGATTCATTGAGCATCAAACCCAAGGAAAATTAATGGAATGTGCATAAGATGGAGGTTAAGAAGCTAATAGCAGTCATCGAAGCCTTTGAGAATGACCCGACCAAGCCCACTGTAGGCAAACACCAGTGACCAGAGGATATTAATTAGACAAAGTACATCATTTTTACTCGTAAGGATTTGGTTGGAGTAGGGACCCCCACAACAAAGATCTTTTCATCATTATCAGAGTTGCCAACTAGTATATGGACAAGTTATTTGTAGACTAGGGGAAACCCTCAAAAGTTATGTACCTCAGAATGTTTAATCAGTTTAACTTTTATTTAGAAGACCTACAAGAATGAACAATTCCATTGGTTAGATTTGTAGGGAGGATGAACTTTCCTCGAGGAAAGGTACTTCTCCTAGTTCGGGATGGGGGGATATGCCATCTTATTGAGTTATTTGTAGTGGATAAAAACTCCTTATATAGCGTTATCCTCAATAGAGGGTGGTTACATGCCATGGTGTTTGTCCTATCAACCTACTATCAGAAAATAAAGTGCATCACTCACAAAGGAGTCATGGAGTTATGCGGGAACTAAGCCTTGGACATAAAATGTTTTACAACTACATCCTACCTAAGTATGAGAAAAAGAAGGAAAAATTAGTAGATCCATAGGAAGGCTCCAAGTATTCAAAATAGTAATAAAAGTATTCCCCTTCTAATCTCTTTATAGAATCGCTACAAGAGGTAGAATTTGATGATAATCGACCTAAAATAAGTTAAAGATCCATAGTTCACTCAAGGAAGAAGAGGAAAAAGAGTTGGCTAATTTTATCAAAGGAAAAAAATATGTATTTGCATGGATGCCATATGACATGCCGAGAATCGACCCAAAAATGACGTGTCATAAGCTCCACGAGGATCTCATGCATCCACTAGTGGCTCAAAAAGCGCGATGAATTGTGCTTGATAAGGATTGAATAGGAAATGGAAAACCTTGTGGAGGCGCATTCCATAACATAAATTCAATTCCCCAAGTGGCTGCCAAATTCAATAGGCAGATACAAGAGCAACATGAAGTGGATAGTTTGTAGAGACTACAATGATCTTAATTTTGCATTCCCGAGGATAATTTTTGTCTACCAAAGATAGACTAGTTAGTTGATGCCACCGCTAAGCATTAGCATATGAGCTTCCTCGATGCCTAGTCCAAGTATAACCATACCCCATTATTTGCCCCCGTCTATGGAAAATACATCCTTTATCACCACTCTGGTGCTATATTATAATAAGGTGATCCCGTTAGAATTAAAGAACATAAGGGAGACCTATAGAGACTTGTGATGAATATGTCCAATGAGTAATTGGGAGACATAATGGAGGTATATATAAAAAATGTACTTAAAAAGAGAGGGAGGGGGATCACCTTGTAAACTTTGCAAAAACTGTTAAAGTGCTTCATTATTGCATGATGAAGCTAAATGTAGTGCAATGCTCCTTTGGGGTAAAATTGATAAAATTACTTGGATACATGATCAGTCAAAGAGGTACAGAGTCAAACTCTGACTAAATTAAATCAACCAAGTATGTGCAGTCCCCCCAAGACTATACGCGAGGCATAATAATTAACTAGCATGCTAGCCACCCTCAACCACTTCATAAAAAGATCCTTAGACAAGTACTGACCTTTATTTTGAAGAACCTATGAAAGGAATAAAGGATGTATAGAAAAATGAATGCACCAGTGAACTTGAAGAAATAAATAATTATCTCAATAAACCACCACTACTAACCATTCCACACGATAGATGCCCTTTGTACAGGTATTTATCAGTGCCCATTGGGGCTATAAGTTCAACCTCTTTTTGTCAAAAGAATGGAGGTCAAGCTCAGATTTATTATGCGAGAAAAACATTGCACGATGCTAAAAAGAAATACATGGCATTAGATAAACTTACATACTCATTGATGATAACCTCTAATAAGTTGAACACTACTTCGAGGTGTGCATTATCATTATTCTAACATCTTTACCTATAAGAGAAATGATCCGAACGGCTAACCTATCTAGGTGAATGTCCAAGTGTTCGGTAGAACTCGGGAGGTTTGATATCCATTCCCAGTCCAAAATCTAAATTGAGGGGAAAGTCATAGCAGATTTCATCATCTAATTTTCCAATGATCATAAATCGCAAGAGTCTAGCAACAAAAGTACAAACTCGATCCCATATACAATTAAAAAAGGAGATAAATGGGTATCGTATGTTAATGGAGCCTCAAACTCCAAGCGGACATGAGTAGGGGTAGTACTGGTATCCTAGGAGAAAATAGCTCTTGAACAGACAATTCTTTTGGGATTTGAAGCCTCCCACAATGATGTTGAGTACGAAGCCTTTTTTAATAGACCGTAGAAATCACTATTCTTGGGAATTCATCCCCTTGATGTCTTCTATGACTCAAAACTTATATCAAATTAGATATGAGAATAATAAAACTCTAGGGAAGAGGGCATGGATATATAACTTAAGAACGCCAAATATTTGGTAGCCCAGTTCGTTCATGTATAAGTGGGATAATTCCCAAGATGGAATAATAGTCATGTCAATGCATTGACCACACTTACTTCAATCGTTAAGGTGGATATGAAACAGGGTGATTGAAGTTGAGTAAATTTACTATAAAAGTATCAACACATGGAAATATGTAAAGAAAGTTATGGTCATTAATAGGAACCCTAGTTGGATAAATTATATTATGCACTACCTAGTACAAGATGCCACAGAAGTTTATGGTAAATAAGCATATAAGGTACGGGGGAAATCTTCTCATTTGCACTTGGCATTAGATTAGACATCTTATTAGCTATCTTTTTTATGTCTTACTTATAGTTATTTCACTTGGATTATGTCGAACAGACCCTCTATGAACTTCATAAGGGGATAGATGGGAGTTATGCAGGGGGATATCACTAGCGTTTAAAGAAATGAAAGAGGGATACTGGTGGCCAAACACGCTATTCAGGCGGGAGATCACTGGCATTTAAAGAAATGAAAGACGAATACTGGTGGACAAACATGCAAAAGGAAGAAGTTTCGTACTTTAAAAAATGCAAGAACTGTCAACTATTCTCATCATTGGTACATCAATCGACTAGCGACCTCATGACTCTCACAGGTCTTTGGCCATTTTCCTAGTGGGGACTTGACATCTTCGACACATTACCCCTTGCATCTGGAAGTAGGAAGTATTTATTGGTTGGCGCTTGACTACTTCTCTAAATGAGTAGAAGAGGAAAACTTGGCAAACATTTGAGATGTCGATATGCCCGATTTCCATACAAAGGAACATCAAAACACAATTTGGCATCCCTTGAATTATCATCACATATAACGAAACTTAGTTAAAAAATAGGCCCTTTCAAGACTTCTGTAATGATTATAATATTAGGCACTAATACAATTTGATTTCCTACCTATAAAGCAATGGTCAAGCATAAACTTCCAATAAGATATCCCTCGATCGAATAAAAAATAGGTTGGAAAAAGTAAAGGGCACCTTGGTCTACTAACTTACCCACATTATTCAATCATTCAGAGAAACACCCAAGCAATCAATGAGGGAAATACCCTTTGTATTTTCTTGTGAAATGAAGGTAGTGGTAACATTAGAAGAAGGTCTGCAAGATATGAAATGTATAATGATTCAATAAGATCAGAGCTTGACTTAAACGATGAATAAAGAGAATTGGCTCTTGTAAAACTTGCCTCTTGCCAGCAACTGTTGGCCAAGCTATATAACAGGAGGTCAAAGTGAGAGAAGTTAAGGTCATAAATTATGTACTAAGAAAGATTATGGGAAGCACCAAAAATGCCTCTGACGGGAAACTGGGGCCAAATTGGGAAGGCCCGTTCATAGTCATCTGTGATAAACTAATGGGAGCATACCACTTAGAAACAATGGAGGGTGGAGAGGATCCCCTAGCATAGATAGAAAACAATTTAAATAAGTTTTACTTCTAGATTTACTTTTAGTTTATTACTAATCTTCTTTTGTTTATTTTAGTTTTAAAGTTTCTTTAAGAAATTCTTTCAAAATTCTCCCACCTATCTCTATGATTTGTTCCATATGGTATGTGAATGAGTACTTAATAAAACAGACCAATTTTTTGAATGAATTATCTTTAACATATTACTTATTATTGTGATAATTTTCTTCCCTCAAATGTACTCTTTTAAGACTAACTAGTTTAGAAACCATAAAGCAACTCTAGATATATGTTAGTCAACATAAAGATTTTTGGCAAATAATTCAAGAAGAACAATAGTTTACAGCTGATGAAGATCTACTAGGAAACCTCAGGTACAACTGACCAGTTATGTCATAAAATTTTTTGCTAGGGAAAGACCCCACAAATAGGTTCATTTTTGCTTTTCTGATTCTAGTCCTAAGCTTAGATGTGATTACATTAACTCTTCCAAGTTATTATAAGGAAATTGGAAAAAGTAAATAATTTATAACAAAATGATGAATATGGATGGAATAATGGTGCGATCGGGATGTCTTATTCGTTGAACTCCTAAATCTAGAAGGTGGAACATCCAATACATAAGGGGTAACTATCGCAGTCATATCTATGATCATTGATGACACACCAGGACTGACCCTTCTAAAAATATTTGACATCCGTAAAGTTCATCGTCTCCATTAAGGCCATAATCATTGAGGTATTTCCTTTTAAGGCTTACCAAAATATAGCATCCATTGGGATCCATGACACATAAATCTTTTAAGGAGGATCTTCACTACACCAGAATGGTCAAATTGACACCCTTCAGCTGGACGGAATTATCACGGTCATTGATTGTGACAAAAAAACACGCATGTTTTGTAACGGTTAATGGCCGTGACAAGACCGTGATAAATGTTTATCACGGTCAATGCCCTTGACAAGTCCATAACAAGTACAATTGTCACGGACGTTTCACGGTCAATGACCGTGATAAACCTATAAACTTGTCACGGTCAAATACCGTGATAAACTTATAAACTTGTCATGGTCAAAGACCGTGACATGTCCGTGACAATTCTGTCAGTAAAAAACCCTTGCCTCTTCTTTTTTTCCACTTATTCGTATTCCCTCCATTTCTCTCTCTCTCTCTAAGAGACCGCACTCTCTCTCTATGATTTCGGTATGTTTTTTCTCTATTTCTCTTCCATTTGTGTATATGTGTGTGCATATGTGCGTGTGTGTATATATATGTGTGGGAGGGGGGAGGGGGTGTATATGTGTGTGTGTGTGTGTATATATATATATATATATATATGTGTGTGTGTGTGTGTGTCTGTATGTGCATGTGTGTGTATATGTGTGTATGTGTGTGTGCATGTGTGGTGGGAAGTGGCAGTGGGGGGAGGGAGCAGGGCTTGGAGGTAGGGGTGGGCAGGGGGCAAGGGTGTGGGGTTGTGTTTGTGTGTGTGTATATATGTGCGTGTGTGTGTATTTTTAATTAATTTTTTATTGGTTTATTAGATATTGCCCCTCATATGCAATTAGTGGCCCTTGTAAAAGAATTGATTGATTAAATATTGATTGGTTGTTAATTTTTTTAGTAAATTAATAATTAGTGCCCCTTTCTTATGAAAGTAGGAATACCCCTCGTTGTAAATTAGTAAATTAATAATTTATACTTTAATTTTTAGTTTAATTGATGAAAAGAATTAATTGAGTAGATGAATTATAAGGAGTACGGGATATACATTTGTTGTTGCCATTGCGGTTGGATTATAGTAAATCGATGTTCAGTTGGTTAATTTTAAAAGTGGCATAACCACTGGATTATTATCCATATGGGGGTGGGATTTTTCAGCTTTTTTAGAAAATTACTTTGTATCACGAATAATATATATATATATATATATATATATATATATATATATATATATATATATATATATATATATAGTATGATAATTAAATAAAACATACTTGAAAGTACATATAGTGCGCATAGATACTAACCTTCTAGTTTTTATGCGTACGCATTCAATAGCCCTTAGACCCGTTCGAGAGTTATTACCCTTGTAATGAGATCTCTCGAATTGTCCCGTTTGGACAGTTTGGGACTACATAACTTCTGTATAATAATATTCTTAGTGGCTTAAAGTTGTTACTTTTGGAGAAAGTTTTGTAGTCGTATCCTAATGTTCTCTTGGTACATACTAGATTGACAAGTGTGACTCTTATTTCAATTGATCAATTGAAATAACACTCAAACTTGATAATCTACGTCGTGTACTTGGATAACTACGGGGATATGCTGCCGAATTTTTCTCAAATCGTAAAAATGTGCATTAGTTGTTAAGTGTATTACAGAAAGATGCGGTCTTGAATTGGATAGGACCACTCACCATTTAGAGGAGATGGAGGAAATAGGAATTTCTATTATAAATTGAATTTAAATTTGAAATTTAAAACTCGAATACAAATAAGACATAATTAAATGAAACACACTATAAATCTAAGTTTTGCTTATACTAATCCATGAATATACGCTTCTTACCTTTAATAGGTGATTAGTTGTGGTAGCTATGATGGGATATCCTAAATACAAAGAGTGAATGGGTGAAACAAATAGAATGGGGGATGTGTTTCGCAGAGGGGCTAATGAATTTATGAAATACGAAAAGAGATGTCATAATGATGAAGAGTTTTCGTGTTTGTGTGCTAGGTGTAAGAATGGTAAGGTGTTTGAGTGGAAAACAGTTGAACTACATTTGTTAAGATGGGGTATGCATGATATTTATCGATTTTTGAGTTCTCACGGTGAATTGAAAGTTCTTTTCGTCCCCGAACAACCTTCATAACAACCTTCGCAATAACCTTCAACAAGTAGGATAGATTTAGAAGGGGACGATGTAGATCATAATATGTTAGAGGATTTAGTTGATGATGTGTAAGGAATTTATTAAGCGGAGGAGAATAAGGTTACTATTGATGTACAATGTTTAGGTGCTCGTGAAGATATCACGAATAACCTTGACGATGACTACCAAAGTTTAAAATTTAAGGAGATCCAACCATTATACTTTGGTTGAGAGAAATATCAAACAAATTTACATGCCATGGTTGGTTTGCACAGTTTGAAGACGCAATACAGTTTGTCTGGTAATAGCGTGACAGGAATTCTGAATTGGGTGAAGAGCTTACTACCCAAGGAGAATACGCTTCCAAATAGCTATCATGTTATGAAGAACAGTTTGAAAGGTTTGGGAATGAAGTATAAATCGATTCATGCTTGTGTGTATGACTGCATACTATACCAAAAGGAGTATGAAAATCTCGATCTTTATCCGGTATTCGATGAACCTAGATATGCCAATCTACTGACAAGGAAGGTACAAGCTCAAAAGTGCCTCAAAAAGCGTTGAAATATTTTTTTCCATTGGGCCTAGATTAAAGAGATTTTTCACAGTACCATGGATAGCGGAGGCACTGACTTGTTATGCTAGGGCAGAAGTAAGGGGTAATCTCATGTGTCATTCTATTGATTCTATAGCTTGGAGGAGGATGAATTATGAGTATCTCGATTTTGCTCGAGAACAGCGCAACATTCGTTTAGCTATATCAATAGATGGTTTCAATCCATTTGGAAAACTAAGCACCAATCAGAGTGTATGTCTAGTGATCCTAGCCCCGCTCAACCTACCTCATTCAAAATATATGAGACCTGAATTTTCGATGCTATCTTTATTGATACCTGGGCCAAAGGCACCAAGTGATGACATCGACGTCTACCTTGCTCCTTTGGTAGAAGAATTAAATGAGTTATGGGAAGAGGTTGTGCAATCATTTGAATCTTTTAGAAAAGAAGAGTTTACTCTGCAAGCTATGTTGATGTGGGCAATTCATGATTTTCCAACTTATGGGACATTATCCAATTGTGTAGTACATGGTTATTTGTGGTGTCCTATTTGTGGAGAGGAGATTGAATCTCTTCGTTTATCTGCTAGCTCAAAAAATGTATACCATTACCATAGTAGGTTTTTATCCCCAGCTCATAGTTTCAGATTTGAGAAAGGTTATAATTTTTTCTTGAGCGGGGTTGAACATAGGCTACCGCCGAGACAACTTTCAGGTTTAGAAATTGAAAGTAAATCTTTTGAGTGTGGCCCTAATATGCCAGGTAAGAATCCTAAATTTGAGAATGTATAGCATAAGAAGACCCCAACTAGGAATGAAACTGAGACAAGAAAGGCATGGTCTCGTAGGTTAATTTTATTCGACTTGCCTTATTAGAACAATAACCTGGTGTGCCATGTATTGGATGTGATGCATGCAGAGAATAACCTGGCGGAACATATTGTGGGCACTTGCCTTGGGGGGAGTCATTCGAAGGTTGGAGAAAATGCACGAAAAGACCTTAAATCGTTGAAACTTAAGCCACAACTATAGCTGAAAGAAGATAGTAGGGTAAGCATAATAATTCTCCCTGGTGCGTTTACTTTAACGAGTGGGGAAAGGAAGGTGCTTTTAGACACAATATATAATTTGAAGGGTCCATTTAATTTTTCATCTAACTTGCAAAGGATTGTGAATTATGCTACTCATGATTTATATAAGTTTAAGTCCCACGATTGGCATGTGATCATGCAATTGGTTCCTCTATCGTTTAAGAACTGATTCTCCAAGCACAAAGATTTGTAGAGGGCTATTATGCAAATTAGTATTACCTTCTCACTTTTATGTGAGAAGGTAGTCAATTGAGAACACATAGTGGATGCAAAATTGGCGGTGACCGGAGCGATTTGTATATTGGAGAAGTACTTTCCCCCAGCATTCTTTGACATTAATGTTCACTTATTGGTACACCTATGCGAAGAGGCACTTCTTTGTGGTCCAGTTATATATTGGTGGATGTATCCTTTGAAAGGTTGATGAAATTTTTTAAAGATTATGTCAAGAATACGCGATACATTACATGATCAATTGCAGAGGAATACATCACCATGGAGTTATCAATTTATACTAAGGAATATATGCCTGACTCGACCAGCGTTGATGATACTAATGAGTTCATCAATGATGGTGGTCATGTGATGGGAAAACGAGTGGAATTTGTAAGGACACAAGCCTCCGATTAAGTCTTAATGTAGTGTTGGCTCAATTGCGAAAAAAAACATTTGAGGTATAGGATAATGTTCAAGTGTATCAATCCAAGCCTATGACGTGTTAGTTGAACATGTAGCGGACAAGAGATTATAAAGCTTCATCATATGTGGGGTTTAGTGTGCCTCGTTTCTACATCAACAACATTGGTACCAATGATCCTAAGGTATGAATGCATTATATATATATATATATATATATATATATATATATAGGAGCTTGGAAATTTATTGGGTGATATAAATAATTTTAACGACTTTGTTTTACTGAGAAAATATTTTTTAAGAACCTTTCATAAACGTTTGGGGCTTAAATTGAATATTCAATTTTCTGGTAAGTCATTCGAACGAACTGAAATCTCGTTCGAAGGAGATTCCCTGGTCGTTCGAACAAGATTACTTTTTTATCACTGGAACATTGTTATTAAAGTCGTTCAAATGAGAATGTCATTCGAACGAAAATGTTGTTCGAACGACTTTGTCGGGAACAATTTTTTGGCAGTTTTTAGCAGTTTTTTCCATGTTCCCACTACTTTTTCCCCACTAACTTTTTGATAGATTTAACTAGTCCGGGAACAACATTTTTTATAAGACTTTTTCATAAATATAAGATACTTTTTTAGGGAAAATTCTTTCAAGAAAAAGTCCCTTGTTTTTTGTTAAATTATTTTAATCTTTAGAACAAAATCAAGGTTTATACACCCATAGTTTGTTTATTCGAAGTTCCTTAATATATATCCTTGCTTGGAGTGTTTGGCACCGGGTTTACCTTTACACGTCAAAGAATAAAAGTTTAGGTTTACTTCTGCGTACCACAAAGAAGAAGTTTGTTTGCTGTGACATACCCACTTGGAGAAAGGCTCCTTGTTCGGGTGGTGGTGACTAGAAAAAGTCCAATTGGTGGATTTCGAGACCGCGGTGGACCTCCGTGGTTATTTTCTAGGCAGAGGTGTGTACAAGAAGAAGCGTATGGGCTTGGACGGAGTCAAGTCAGGTATTGTAAATCTTTTTATCTTATACTTGTAAAACCATACTTAGTGGATTTGAGGCTAGGGTCGTCCGAGCTTTTTTCCCGTTGTGGGTTTTTCCTCGTACATCGCGGCGTAGTGGTTTGTTTATTTTATCTTTTGGAAACTCACATTTGATGCATGCTTAGGAAAAATATAAAATTGGCATAGTTAATTTGGTGCAAATTCAATTTGGGTAAAAAATTATTTAATTCAAGTCATTAAATTTATTGGATAAAGTTTGGTTTGGCCTAATTTTCAAATTGAATTAATTATTTATTAGGCAAATTTCTAGGACTTGGGTTAAATTAAGTTGTTTAAGTGAAAATCAAGTTGTTGATTAATTTAATGTCACTTTAAGTTTAGTTTATTTTTAATTTGAAAGAAATTAAAATTTGGTTTATGTAGTTGTTTAATTGAACCATCTCTATTCCGCATCTAAAAGGAAATTACTTTTTGTAAAATAAAAAATTGGGGGTCCTATCATTTTCAGATTGTTATCAGAGCATTGATTATGAAAAACTCGTGTTTTCAAAATTAACGACTTTGCAACATGAACAAGCAGCTCGTTATCTATTTGATATACGTGAAGATCTCGAAGAATGAAAAAAAAGTAAGTTTAAATTATTTTAAGTTTTACATTATTTTAGATTATTTTATACATGATTAATTTTGTAATATGTAGAAAATATGAAGCCCGTGAGAACAATAAAAGACAAAAAATAATGGTACAATCTGACAGCGAATTTCGTCTTTGGTTGTCAAAAGAGGTAATTATAATGAAAATGGTTGTTATATAACGTTACATTACACTCAAACTTTACAACTAAACTAATTAATTTATAAATATTCTCAGCTCTTAAAGATGGGTGATGAGACATCAAGGCTTGCTCGTCTAGCCACTAGACCCTTGTTCATGGCACATGAGTATAAAAAGTATCAATTGAACGGTTACGTATTCGACGCAAAATTGTACGAGGAAAGTAAAAATGTACAAAATTCGGGCATTTCAGAAATGGCTCTTACTTTCTTTCGAGCAAGCGCAAAAGATAAAAACCTTGTTGAAGCTGAAATGACTTACTATGGTGTAATTCGAAATATATTTGAATTGAATTATATAAGCTTCCTAGAGGTTGTATTTTACTATGACTGGGTAAGAGTTGAGGATAAAAATGCTTGTAAAGTTGAACCCGTCACCAGTTTGATCATGGATGACTTGTCCAAGTTGAAGGGCAACGACCACGTGAGAGATGAGCCGTTTGTTTGTGCATTTCAAGAGGTCAACCAAGTGTTATACTCGGAGTATATCAACAACGAGCCATGGTCAATTGTCCTACATGCGCCAAAGCGTCTAAATAGTAGTGTGGATGACTTGGCTGCTCCTACCGAATATCAATCCATTTTTTATGATAACCCAAATTTGAAATATTTTTTTAATTTGTAATAAATATTCCAATTTGTACTTTATCAATCCATTTTTAATGCTTTTAATTGATTTTCACTTTATCATTTTCACTCTTGTATAGTGTGCGTGTGTGTGGGCAGTAGGGGTGGGGGTGGAGATGTTTCGTATTTTTAGTAATTGTACATATTATAAGTTAGGTGTTATTGTTTTGGAATTCAGAATTGAGGTTTTAAACAGTAATAATTCTTTTGTATTTGTAGTAATTGTACATATTTGCATGTATTCTTCTAATTCATTTTTATTTGTACTAATAACAACATTTTTTTACAGAAAATGTCTCCTTCAGGTATTAAGGCAAGGATGATGATGTTGATTATGATGATGTCGTCTAGGCTCGGTGGTAACGGAAGAGATGAGGGATCCTCGGCCCCTAGGCTCCCCAAATATAGAAAATTGGGGATGGCCATCGAGAACAAGATGGAGCAATTAGAGAGATCGCTCGATCTGGTAAAGACGATCATCGGCTCGGGGTATAATAGTTAAAGGGAGGTGCCAAATGAGCTCAAGTTAGCTATTTGAGCGACACTACAGGTAATGCATTTATATTTATATTTATATTTATATTTATATGAATATTTCAATTTCAATTTCGATTTCGATTTCGATTTTGATTTCAATTTCATTTTATATTTATCTTTATATATGTATATATATATATATATATATATATATTTATTTGCAACTAACATTGTATTTGTTGGACATGAACAATTGACCCTGGATCCAAAACTGCGCGATTCCATCTTGGAGCAGTTGAGGGAGCAATATAAGACGTGGAAGAAAAATAGGCCGACCTGGTACATTGGGAAGACCTAATACTCCGTTATTTGAATGCGTGACTCCGTCCTGTCCAAGGACCCGATCTCATTGGTACAATGGCAAAAGTTCATTGACAATGATATCGGGGAACAACAATTGTCATCTCGCCAATCGGGGAGGGAAGATCGAATGAAAAAGACGGACGTGCACTACTCCAGCTGGATGTCTTATGCCGAGGTGGAGCATACGGTAATGGTAAGATTTATTTTTTCTACAATTACCGAAATATATTATTCTTCATTATTTTACTTTGTGGGGTTGATACTAATTTTGCATTATTTTATTTTAGGGGGTGGGGAGTGGCCCTGGGGGTGGGCCACAAAGGATCGATACTTATGTGGCTATTCGAACGAATAATGGGAAGGGTGAGGAGATGTCCTCGAGCATCGCGGCCACGATTGTAAGTAATTCGATAGTTTACTTTTTGTTAATTATGTTATAAAATTTTTATTTACTTATTTAACTAATTATGTGCTTTTTATCGTTTCAGGCAAAGCTTAAGGAAGGGAATGAGTCACAGTCTGATGCCGATAAGGCACCTTTGTCCAAAGACGCACTCAGCCAAGTGCTTGGCGCTAATCGTAAGGGGAGGACGGTGGGTGAGCTCGCAGGTGGCCAAATCTAGGATCATCAGGTTGGAGATGAGCAACACCGAGTTGGCTCGAATGGTGGACTCGCATGACGTGAAGCTGTCTCATTTGGAGGCAACGGTCCAAGATATGTTCTCATTCATGATGCATTCATTGGGTGTAAAACGTAAGGGTAAAGTAAAGGAGAGGGTGGAGGAGGAGGACTTTGATGATCCAATCCCCTATTTGGACCTCACCGCTTCATCGCCAACACGTTCGGACTCTGATGATCCAATCCCCTATTTGGCTCCCTTCGACCGATCGATGTCTACTCTTGGTGGGCCGAGCATGTTTATACATGACATATTTGATGGCCAACAGATAGGGCGGGGGTTGAGGGACCCGAATACCGTCCAGGGTATGCCAGCATGGAAGTGCGCTTCAAGATATAAAGGCTAAGGTGCTCGTAACGCATGCGATACCCGAGAAGGAGAACTCCCCATTGTGGTTGTGCGAACAATGTGTCACGATGAATATATAAGGGTGTATGAATTTTTATATCGTGTGTCCTATCCACCTCCTCAGACCTACCCCAGACGTGTAGTGACATTATTTGAATTGAATTGTTACATTTGAATTATATCGTGGTGTATATTGTTTTGAATATATATTTTCATTATCTCTATTTTATTTGGATATATGATGTTTGAATAGGTACAACGTTGCTATAACAGGTACAAATATATTGCTAGGCAGTGTCAGTGGCTATACTGCCCAGCATATTTTTTTTTCAATTCTACCCAAAATTTCCACGGTCATTGATCGTGACAAGTCAATGACAAATAACTTATGACGGACTTGTCACGATCAATGATAGTGATTTTTTTTTTAAAGATTGCCATAGGTTTGTCACGTATTATGGCCATGACAAAATAGTCACGGTTAATGCTATGACATGACCGTGATAAGTCTAACGAACTTATCACGATCAATGACCGTGACAAGTCCGTGACAAAAGACGTCGTCACCCCCAGAATTTTCACGATCATTGACCTTGACAAGTTGGACTTGTCATGATTAATGATCGTGATAATTCGACAGATTTCGTGTAGTGCTTGATGAGCTGAGTATCCTGTATTAAACCAATATCATAACTCAAAATCATATGGGATCTTTACCATGGCAAGCGAATTAATTGAAAGGTGTTTATAACCAATATTTTGGGCATCTCTCAGTGCGAAATCCATATTAAGAAGAGCTTAATTATAACCATCCATCTAAACCTGGAGCGGTTATTCATGGAACTGGATTATGAGATGATCAATCTTATCAGACACACTTTTAATAGTTTATAGTTTATTAAGCAATGTCTTCTTTGTATTTTCTTGCTTTACTTCTAAATGAATTTCCTTCTACCCTTGAGAGGAAGACTGGCGATTAGCATTTAGATATTTACCATTTAAGGAAAATGTTGTGGTTGGAATGCTCTAACAATTTTGAATGGGTAAAGAAATAGGCGATTGTTTTGTTCGCAAGGAAAACACTCAACCTAATAAAGTTCCTAGTCGTATTGAGATATGAAATAATAGATTAAGAAGCATCCTTGTCCTTATCAACGGTTTTATTCCCTCTAATTTCTAGTTGGGGAAGATGATTCAACTTTTGCCTCTTCAAAACAGGATCTTTCTCCTTAAAAGGGGGGTCATAAAGGTCCACTGGGTTAGTGTAACCTCAAAAATCACTTTTCATTCTCAGCAATCGAGAAAAATCTTTATCTTTTCTCTATATGCAAGTAGGGACGGAGATCTGGTACTAGCATGTGTAGAAATAATGTGAACAATGATCAAGTTAGTGTCTTCCTTTTCTTCATGGAACTCGAAAAAATAATGGAACTGGATAAAGAAATATCAATAGGCTCAAAGGATGACAATGTTATTTCCTTAAATGATTCGTCACGTTTTGAGTCTTGGGAAGATGTGCTCTGCTCAGATAATTTATTCCCCTCAGAGTGAGGGGAAGTGGAGGGTTTTGTGTCATCTAAAACAATGGGGATGAAGGGACTTATCTAACCTATTCCTTTGCCCTTCCTAAAGGCATCTTGGCCCTCCATATGGCATACCCTCGGGAAGGGGAGAGTCTTAACAATTTTACTAAATAATATCATGATCCTAATAACCTTTATTAGAATTTTGGAGGTTCATAATAAGGTCTTGGTTATCAAACCTCATCTTCATATAGTTAATATTCTCGATGATCATCACCTATTGGTAACAATACATGATACTGATAACACCACAATAGGTCCTATACAATTCATTAATACGATTGACCCCATCAAGGATCTTAGTGTTTGAGACAACTTAGGGTGGGTCCAAGACAAAGTATTCACAGAACTCCAACAATATGAGACTTGGATGGAAAGTGACCCCACACTCAGCAATAAAGATTAGAGGTAATTAATGGCATTCAGGTGGAGCACAAAGTTCACTAAGAGCATTAACTAATCCTACTAATACCCACAAAGGGATTTGATGAGCAAGTTTAAATTCTTACGCAGTGTTTTCATCAACAACGTAGACCTTGTTTAAAGATGATGAGCTCAATGAAATAACTAAATAGAGAAAGAAAATACAAGTGAAAAAAAGAAAAAGTTTTGAAGAAATTCTTTTAGGTAGAGTAACAACAATGAAAATCTCTCCTTTGAGAGATTGAAGATTGCAAGTTTTTTAAATGAAATGAAAAATAACAAAATTATGGTAACCATTGTCTTGTAGCATTAATTTCCCTCAAAGTTTTGGAGTCATTCCCAAAAGTGGTTTGAAAAGCTCCCACACCAGTCGATATCCACCTTCAAGTAACTTGTTGAACTAGTAGAATTCATACCAAGAGAATGGACTCACTTTTGACGATAAATAAAAAACCCCAAAAAATATAGTGTGCGTGTACATTAGAAGGTACTTAGGGGTGTACAATAATCTAGAGGATTGCACTTTGCAAATTGTGCTAGCATCCTTCAAAATTGATCTATCAAGCGATTCAATGCTCTACCAGTCCCTTACCAAGTGGGAGGCTATCACGATCAACGACCTCATGGGTAGGATTGAAAAGTATTCCAAGTTCATAGATTCGATGACCAAAGATATCCAGGAAGAAGAGTGGCTAAAATAGCCCATGAATGAGGATAATGAAAGGGAGAATAAAAAAATAGGAAGGAAGAATAATGGAAAGTAGAAAGGAGATAAGAAAAAAGATATTTAAAAATAATTCAAAGGATTTAGCACAATGTTCTTCGAAAAAATTTATATATCAAAGGGAGACAATATTTCAAATGTCCCAACAAGATGTTCAAAAAAATGAAGAAGACAAACCAAGCACTGAAATGTGCATATCATAAAGATCTTGGTTAAAAGAACGAAAAATATAAGGCACTAAAGTTTCACCCTGAAGAACTAGTTAAGACTAGGCACCTAAATGACTTCATAGAGAAGAAGGAAGGCTCAACACAACTTTTACATGATAAAAGACCAAATAACATCATGGGCAACGATATGGGTCATGAATTTAGGGAAATCCATGGGGGGCATGATCTAACAATGCCATGGATGTATGTTTGGTCCATGAATATGCAGTGATTCATGAAGAGTCAAATAAAAGAAAAAAATAAGGAGAACACCTTGAAGATGAAGGTTAAGAAGCTCACAGCAGTCATCGAATCCTTTCAGATTGACCCATCCATGAATATTGTGGGAAAATTCCAGCGAATAGAGGACATTGATTACACAAAGTACATCATTTTTTACGAGGATTTAGTCGGAATAAGGCCCCCCACCATGATTCTCTTGTCATTAATCTCAGAGTTTCCAACAAGGATGAAAATAAGCTATTAGTAGACTAGGGAATCCCCTCAGAATTTATCTACCTCATAATTTTCAATCAGTTGAACTTGCATATTGAATATCTATAGGAAGGCACCATTCTCGAAATTGAAAAAATGATGACCTTGCCCCAGGGAAAGGTAGTTCTCCCTATCCAGGTTGGTGGCATCCCTATGCTTATTGATTTCCTTATGGTGGATATAGGCTCCCTATAAAAAGTTAATCTTGGAAAAGAGTGGCTACGCACCATGATGGTTGTATTAGCCACCTACCATTAGCAAAGAAACTGCATCATTAACAAATGAGTCATGGAGATATACGAGAACTTAGCTTTTTCCAAAAAATATTTCATGGATACTATCCGACCTTTGTAGGAGAAGAACAAGGATAAGGTAGTAAAGAAAAAAGATGTCTTTGTGCTATCCAAGTATCAACAAAAGCATGGTCAACCAGGTGTTGAGGAAACTAGGGTTCCCCTTTCGATCACGTTGTGGAACCCCTAAAAGATGTAGACTTTCGTGATAATCTACCTAAAAATAAGTTTGTAATTGACAGTTCACTCAAGGAAGAAGAGAAAAAATAGGTTGTTTCTTTCGTCAAAGACAACCAATAGGTATTTTTATTGAGGCCATATAACATGGGAATAACAAAATCTAAAGTTATATATCGCAAGCTCCATGTGGAACTGCTACATCAACAAGTGGCTCAAAAGTCGTGACGAACTGTTCCAGAGAAGAACAAAGCTATTGTCAAGAAATAAGGGAAACTTGTGGAGGCATGGTACATAAAATAATTTCAATTATTTAAGTGGTTCTCAAATTTGATAGGGATAAATAAAAGCAAAGGTAAGTGAAGAGTCTATATAGATTTCACTGCTTTGTATTATTCATGCCGAGAGGATAGTTTTCCTCTGCCAAAGAGAGACTATTTTATTGATGTTACCTCTAACCATTATCATATGAACTTCCTCAATGCCAATTATAGGTACCAATAATTCCCATGTTTTCCCCTATCAAAGAAAAAATATCCTTCATCATCAGTATAGGGCTATATTGCTATAGGGTGATGTTGTTCGGACTGAAGAACACTGTTGCGACTTACCAGAGACTTGTGATGAAGACATTCAAGGAGAAATTAGGAGACATAATGGAGGCACATATCGATAATGTTCTTATAAAGAGTCGGAGGAAGGGTCATCACCTCGTAAACTTGGCAAAAACTTTTGAAGTGCTTCCCTATTACAGAATGAAGCTAAATACAATAAAGTGCTCCTTTGGGTAAAATTAGGAAAATTACTTGGATAACTAGTTAGTCAAAAAGGTATCGAGACAAACACTAAACATATTAAAACTATCAGGTAGGTGAAGCCCCCCAAGACTGTGCCCGGGGTACAAAAATTATCTAGCATGCTAGCTGCCTCCAATTGCTTCAAATCTAGATCCTCAGATAAGTGTCGACCTTTCTTTTAAGAACTTAAGAAATAAAGGAAGGATGGAACTATGAAATCACCAGTTCACTTGAGGAAATAAATAATTATCTGAACAAATCACCACTACTAAGCATTCTAGACGATATAGGACATTTGTATTTGTATCTGTCGGTGTCCAGTGGTTATGTAAGCTCAACTTGGTTTGCAAGAAGAATGGGAGTTAGGATCCAATAACAATGAGAGAAAAATATTTCTCGATACTGAAAAGAAATACATGCCATCAGAGATTCTTGAAAATTCACTGGTGATAACCTATTGGCGGCTAAAACACTATTTTTAGGCTCGCATTATCATTGTCTCAACATCATTCCCTCTCAGAGCAATGCTTAGAAAGCCTAACCTATCTGGAAAAATTTACAAGTGTTTGATAGAACTCGAGAGGTTTGATATTTAGTTTTAACCAAGAACCTTGACGAAGGGGCAAGTCAAAGAAAATTTCATCACCAATTTTTTCAATGATTAAGAACCACTGGAGACTGGAAATTGATGTATAGACTCCATCTTACATATAATTGAAGAAAGACATAAATAGGTAACATATTTTTATGGATCCTCAAATTCTAAGTGGATAGGAATAGGGATAATACTGGTATCCCTTGAGAAAATAATTCTCAAACATGTAATTTGTTTAGGATTTGAAGCCTTCAGTAATGAATCTGAGTACGAAGCCTTGCTCGATGAACTACGAAAGTCAATATTCCTAGGAGACCATTACCATGATGTCTTCTGTGACTTAAGACTGGAATTAAATTACATATATGGAGACTACAAGTCTTGGGATGAGTTCTTGAATGCATAACTTTAGGAACCAAATATTTGGTCTTCTAATTTGTGCATATATAAGTGCAATAGTTTCCAAGAATGAATAATTTTCACAACGACGTAGTGACCACGCTTACTTGAGCCGTTAAGGGGGACATAAAACTGATGATTTAAGTGGAGTACCTCGAACAGTCTTAGTATCAATAGAGGGAAATATGTCATGAAAGTTATGGTCTATCAATAGGCACTCGAGATGGATTGATCCAATCATGTGCTACCTAGTGGAAGATGGCATGCTAGTTGATAGGAAAGAAGCACAATAGGTATGGGCGAAATATTCTCATTTCCACTTAGAGACTGATTAGAAACTTTATTAACGCTCTTTTTTAGGGCCTTACGTCCAATTTTTGCACCCAAACGACAATAAAAACCCTTTATGAACTTCATGAAGGGATATGTCGGACCTATGCATGGGAAAAATCACTGGCATTTATGGCAAGGAAAAAGGGATAATAGTTTACATACTTGCAAAATGATGTAGTTGCATGTGTTTAAAAACTCAAGAGTTGTCAACTCTTCTCGTCATTGGTACACCAACCGACTACCAACCTCAAATCCCTCACAACTCTTTAGCCATTTTCCCAATGGGGACTTAACATCATCATCCTATTACCCATCGTATTTGGAAATAGAATGTATCTATTGGTTGAGGCTCCTAGCAGTAGCAATAGGAGAACACTTTAAGATTTTAATTTTCATTAACTCACCATACACATTGGATGATCTTCTAGCAGGCATGGAACCAACACCGAACTCCTCTAAGGTTGAAGGAAAGCGTCCAGTAGAGAATCTTGAGAATAATTTGTTCCAGTATTTCATTTATACACAATATTTGCATGTAATCATATATATATATATATATATATATATATATATATATATATATATATATATATATATATATATATATATATATAAATGAAAGGCATTTTATTGACTTATCTTGTTAATTTCTTGATGTTTAAATGGCTTTGTTATTTCATTAGTTCTACTGGTACACTTGACATTTGCTTAAATTTGTATCATTTACCAATGAGATTATCATAGGTTCTACTGATATACTTAGATTTCTAAGTTTAATACAAGTTACCATTGATGTGGCCATAGGTTCCACTAGTGAACCTAGATTAAAATCCTAATTTAGCACTAGTCACTCGTGGTATTGCCATAGGTTCTATTAATGCACCTAAATTTTTAGGTTTAGCATTAGTTACCAGTGTGACCAAGCATTTGTGGAATATGTGTCGGCATTCCTATTTAGGAATCTTCACAACATTCTTCCCTCAGTTTGCTTAGTTAAGATAAAACTTGTTGATTTTTATACAGAGTTTTATCCCTGATTTTTCTAGACCAAGTACTGAGGACTAATAACCCGTTTTGACTTGGGTTTGATTGTTTTTTTTTGGTAATTGCGATAAAACTTGTTGATTTTTATACAAATTTGTATCGCTGATTTTTCTAGACCAAGTACTGAGGACTAAAATTTTGTTTTGACTTGGGTTTGATTACTTTGTCGATTAAGTAATTGCTTTGTCACTTAAGTAACTTCTTTTTCTGCCGACCAAGTATTGGGGGATGGGGATACATATCACAAACATTCCCCCTCCCCCCCCCCCCCCCCCCCCCCCCAAAAAAAATTGAAAGGATAGAAAAACCAACAGTTAATGATACTGAAGCAAATTGATTACAAAAGATCTTCCTACATTAATGGTAGTACTTCGTAAGATGCTCGACATTCTAGGGATTTTCTCTTCCCCCTCCAAAGTTTTAATTCGATAAGTTACTGGTCGAACGACTGATGAAACACGATAAGGCCCATGCCAATGGGCTTTAAGCTTATTAGTCTTCTGAATAACCTTCTTAAGTACATACTCCCCCTCTTTTAAGTTGGCCGACTTCACCCTTTTATTATAAAAGCGTGTTGTTTGTTGTTGATAAGAAGCATTCCTCAAAGAAGCATCTTCACGCTACTCTTACAACATGTCCAGGTCTAGCCATTGCATGAAATCACTCAAATGAAAATCAAATTTTAACACTCAATGAGTTGGCAAACCTACTTCAGCTGGTATGACTGCTTTAGTCCTAAATGCCAGCATGTATGGTGTTTCTCTAGTAGCAGCTCTTGGAGTTTTCGGTATGCCTAAGAAACTGAGTGCCACTCATTTAGATAATTCCCTTTAGCCTCATCGAGTATTTTCTTCAACCCATTGAGTAATGTTTTGTTTGTTACGTCAGTTTGCTAATTATTTTGGCGACGACCTGGAGCAGAGTGCAACTTTTGAATCTTAGATTGGGCACAATATGCTGCGAACTCCTTATTGTAAAACTCTGTAACATGTTCAGTAATGAAGGCATATGGTAATGTATATCTACAAATGATGTTTTTCCAAATAAACTGGTACACCTTCTCATAAGACATATCCACTAATGGTTTTGCTTCAACCCATTTTATGAAATAGTAAATAGTTACGACTAAGTACGTAAATCTTCCTCAATTTGTCGGCAATGGCCCGACCAAGTCTATTATTTAAATAGAAAATTGCCAAGTTATAGTAATGGGAGTCAAAGATTCATGTGGAGTTTTACAAATGTTGGAGAACTTTTGGAACTTGTCACACTTCTTTGCAAAGGTTGTACAATCTGCCCTGATGGTTGGCCAATAATACCCTTGAGTATTCATTCGTTGTATTAATGATCTTCCTACCATATGAGCTCCATTAGATCCTTCATGAACATCTTCTATTAGATCTTTAACTTCTTCTAGGTGAACACAACATTTCAAAGTAGATGCTAAACCTCTCCTGTATAGAACTCATTTATCTAACGCATATCTCGTTGACTTATACTTAAGCTTTTTGGCCTCAACTGCATGTATTTGAAGAATTCCTTCTTTAAATACACCAAATCCTGTGAATGGTCACGCCCAGTGGGTCACGGCCCAAGTCCCCGACGAGCTGGTCGCGGACTTAGGCCGTGACCCACTCCATATTTGGCGTGACCATATTTATTACCACGCTAAATTATCGATGCTCTAGAAGTGGTCACGGACTTGGGCCGTGACTACATTGGTCGCGGACTTAGGCCATTACCAGGTCGTGACCATCTTGGTGCCAAACTCGTGCCAAAATTCCCTCCAAGCTTGGTCGCGGATGGGTCACGGCCCAAGTCCGTGACCCATGGCATGAGGAAGAATTGAGTACACACATTGAGGGTCACGGCTTAGGGCCGTGACCATTTATGGGCGTGGGTCACGGCTATGGGCCATGACCATACCTCATTCAAGCACTATAGGTTGGATGAGAAGGGCCGCACATCACAGATCGAGGGTCACGGCTTTGGGACGTGACCATGTCTTGGTATGGGTCACGGATATGGGCCGTGACCATATCTCATTTGATAGCTGCTATAGGTCGCGCAAGGGGGTCACGGCTGTAGGCCGTGACCATTCTTCGTCAATCAGGTCGCAGGTAGAGCTCCAAGGGTGTGGTGGCTTGCGATGGTGGGTCACGGCTTTAGGCCATGACCAGGTCATTCCTAACAAATAAAGAGAAGCGCTAATTTCTTTTTTCATTTGCCCGCTTCTCTCTCTCTCTCGTCAGATGTTGATGACCTAGCGCTAAAACATGGTGATTCTCTCTCGTCAATCAGTTGGAGTTCTAAGGAGGTTAGTCAAATACGTATTCCTCAGCTTCAACCTACTAGCAGTAGCCGCCCTAGCTCCACCCTAGCTCCAGCCCGAGCCCCAGCTCCGCCCCAGCCCCAGCTCTCTCCCAGGTAAATTTTATTCTTTTTCTCCATTAATTTATGTAGATTCCATTAATATATGTATATATAGTTGTCTTTACAATTTATACACATTATATATAGTATATATAGATAATTTATATGATTTGAATTTGGGATAATATTTTTTATCTATATATATAGTATATATAGATAATTTACTGTAAAAGTAAAAATAGTGTGAGATAATGTTTTTGAAACTTTAGCCTTACAACCTACTAGGTTGTTAATATTAGTAAAAAAAACTTTGGGTAAGCCAATTTATATCACATATTTAGATTTTAGGATGTTAATGTTCATATTAATCGATTTTAGTATATTTGGTATTTTAGTCCTAATTTTTATTTTTATCATTTTTTTCCTTTTTGTATATAGAAAGTACATTATCGGAAATGGTTGCAGAGTTGATTACTCAAGTTCCTAAATCTACTAGGTCTCTTTTGAGGCATATTGAAACTATGCAGGTTCATAAGTAAATTATATTTACATTTATTTCTTGAATATTATGATCTTCTATACTAACTTTACAGTCATTTTCTTTGTTTCATGTTCCTGACTTGAGTCCTTTCTCTACTAGATTAACCAGACCTTCATAGTGCCCCTATAATTAACCTAACCAGACCCTCATAGTGCCCCTGGAATTAACGGTTCAGGGGGAATATGTCGTCATTGTGACCCTCATATCTTAACGGCATATTGTCCCTGAAATTAACGGAGTGTTTAAATTAACCAATTATTTTAACGGAGTGTAAATATTTTTTCAGATTTGGTATTTCACAGTGAGTGAGCATCCGGATAGAGGTGAAATGCTACTACCTACACATATCAGGGTAAAATTTATGATATTTTTTATTTGTTCATCCAATTTTATAGAAATTGAATGCTCACATACATTATTACATACAAAATAGATACCACTTCTTCATTGCATACCAGTTCTTCATTACACACCAGGTACTCTTTACTTTAACTAAAGTAGTTATATAATTGATATGCATTATTTATTAAATCATTTAGATGATAGAAGGAGTACTGGATAATTATTGGTTATTGTCTTGTTGTTGGATAGTATGTTTGAAGGAATATGTGATAATTAGAAGGAGTACGGGATAATTATTGGTTTGATTGTTGGATAATATGTTGAAAATATTTTAGACTCCCGATTTCAGAATACGACGATAAGCAGAAAAACATGCCATCGAATGATGAAAATGTAAAACATCCACAAAACGGTCCCGTAAGAGTCACGAATACATCGCAGGGGATCAATGTAAATCATAGGAACAGACCGTATAGTCCCGGGGCTCCCGATTTGAGTGTACGACAAAAATTTGCAAAAATTTAGACTTAATCATAAAAATATGTCATCGAAGGATGAAAACCTAAAACAAAAACCAAACGGTCCCGTAAGAGTCACGAACACCTCGCACTAGATCAATGCGACTCATAGGAACAGACAGCGTCGTCACGGTACTCGCGATTTGAGTGTACGACGTAAATTTGCAAAAAATTAGACTTAAGCATAAAGACATGCCATCGAAGGGTGAAAACGTAAAACAACCACAAAATGGTCTGGTAAGAGTCACGAACACCTCGCACGGGACCAATGTGACTCGTAGGAACCGACCGCGTAGTCACGGGGCTCCCGGGTGAGTGTACAGCGTAAATTTACAAAAAAATAAACTTAAGCATAAAAACATGCCATCGAAGGGTGAAAATGTAAAACAGCCTTAAAACGGTCCGGTAAGAGTCACAAACACCTCGCACGGGACCAATGTAACTCGTAGGAATCGACCGTATAGTCACGAGGCTCCCGGTTGGAGTGTACGACGTAAATCTGAAAAAAAATTAGACTTAAAGCATAAAAACATGCCATCAAAGGGTGAAAATGTAAAACAAACACAAAATGGTCCCGTAAGAGTCACGAACACCTCGCACGGGACCAATGTGACTCGTAGGAATCAACCGCGTAGTCACGAGGCTCCCCGGTTTAAGTGTATGACGGAAATTTGATAAAAAATAGACTTGAGCATAAAAACATGCCATCAAAGGATGAAAATGTAAAACAACCTTTAAACGGTCCCGTAAGAGTCACGAACCCCTCGCACAGGACTAACGTGACTCGTAGGAACCAACCGCGTAGTCGCGTTGCTCCCGGTTTGAGTGTACGACGTAAATTTGTAAAAAATTATACTTAAGCATAAAAAACATGCCATCGAAGGGTGAAAATGTAAAACAGCCTTAAAACGGTCCCGTAAGAGTCACGAACACCTCGCACGGGACCAATGCAACTCGTAGGACCGACGGCGTAGTCGCGGCGCTCCCGCTTGGAGTGTACGACGTAAATTTGCAAAAATTTAGACTTAAGAATAAAAACATGCCATCGAAGGGTGAAAACGTAAAACAACCATAAAACAGTCCGATAAGAGTCACGAACACCTCGCACGGGACTAATGTAACTCATAAGAACCGATCGCGTAGTCACGGGGCTCCCGGTTAGAGTGTACAACATAAATTTGCAAAAAAATTAAACTTGAGCATAAAAACATGCCATCGAAGGGTGAAAACGTACAACAAGCACAAACTGGTCTCGTAAGAGTCACGAACACCTCGCACGAGACCAATGTGACTCGTAGGAACCGACCTCATAGTAACGGGGCTTCCGAGTTGAGTGTACGATCAAAATTTGCAAAAAATTAGACTAGAGAATAAAAACATGCCATCGAAGTGTGAAAATCTAAAATAGACACTAAACGGTCCAGTAAAAGTCACGAACACCTCCTACCGGACCAATGTGACTTTTACGAACCGACGACGTTGTCACGGGGCTCCCGATTTGAGTGTACGGCGTAAATTTACAAAAAGTTAGATTTGCTTGCCATCGAAGGGTGAAAACATAAAAAAACCATAAAACGGTCCCGTAAGAGTCACGAACACCTCGAACGGGACCAATGTAACTCGTAGGAACCGACCACGTAGTTACGGCGCTCCCGGTTGGAGTGTAAGACGTAAATTTGTAAAAAATTAGACTTAAGCATAAAAACATGCCATCGAAGGGTTAAAACGTAAAACAACCACAAAATGGTCTGGTAAGAGTCACGAACACCTCGCACGGGACCAATGTGACTTATAAGAACCGACCGCGTAGTCAAGGGGCTATCGGGTGAGTGTATGGCGTAAATTTGCAAAAATATGAACTAAAGCATAAAAACATGCCATCGAAGGGTGAAAATATAAAACAGCCTTAAAACGGTCCGGTAAGAGTTACAAACACCTCGCACGAGACCAATGTAACTCGTAGGAAATGATCGCATAGTCACGAGGCTCCCGGTTGGAGTGTACGACGTAAATTTGAAAAAAAATAGACTTAAAGCATAAAAACAAGCCATCAAAGGCTGAAAACGTAAAACAAACACAAAACGATCTCGTCAGAGTCACGAACACCTCGCACGGGACCAATGTGACTCGTAGGAATCAACCGCGTAGTCACGGGGCTCCCCAATTTAAGTGTATGACGGAAATTTGATAAAAAATGGACTTGAGCATAAAAACATGCCATCAAAGGGTGAAAATGTAAAACAGCCTTTAAACGGTCCCGTAAGAGACACGAACCCGTCGTACGGGACTAACGTGACTCGTAGGAACCAACCGTGTAGTCACGTTGCTCCTGGTTTGAGTGTACGATGTAAATTTGTAAAAAATTAGACTTAAGCATAAAAAACATGCCATCGAAGGGTGAAAATGTAAAACAACCTTAAAACGGTCCCATAAGAGTCACGAACACCTCGCACGGGACCAATGTAACTCGTAGGACCGACTGCGTAGTCGCGGGGCTCCCGGCTGGAGTGTACGACGGAAATTTGCCAAAAGTTAGACTTAAGCATAAAAACATGCCATCAAAGGGTGAAAACGTAAAACAACCATAAAACAGTCTGATTAGAGTCACGAACACCTCGCACGGGAGTAATGTAACTCATAGGAACCGACTGCGTAGTCACGGGGCACTCGGTTAGAGTGTACAACATAAATTTGCAAAAAAATTAAACTTGAGCATAAAAACATGCCATCGAAGGGTGAAATTATACAACAAGCACAAAACGGTCCCGTAAGAGTCACGGACACCTCGCACGGGACCAATGTGACTCGTAGGAACTGACCGCATAGTAACGGGGCTTCCGAGTTGAGTGTACAATGCAAATTTGTAAAAAATTAGACTAGAGCATAAAAACATGCCATCGAAGGGTGAAAATAAAAAATAGACACTAAACGGTCCGGTAAGAGTCACGAACACCTCGTACCGGACCAATGTGACTTGTAGGAACCGACGACGTAGTCACGGGGCTCCCGGTTGGATTATATGACGTAAATTTACAAAAAGTTATACTTGCATGCCATCGAAGGGTGAAAACGTAAAACAACCTTAAAACGGTCCCGTAAGTGTCACAAACACCTCGCACGGGACTAATGTAACTCATAAGAACCGATCGCGTAGTCACGGGGCTCCCAGTTAGAGTGTACGACGTAAATTTGCAAAAAAATTAAACTTGAGCATAAAAACGTGCCATCGAAGGGTGAAAACGTACAACAAGCACAAACTGGTCCCGTAAGAGTCACGGACACCTCGCACGGGACCAATGTGACTCGTAGGAACTGACCGCATAGTAACGGGGCTTCCGAGTTGAGTGTACAATGCAAATTTGTAAAAAATTAGACTAGAACATAAAAACATGCCATCGAAGGGTGAAAATAAAAAATAGACACTAAACGGTCCGGTAAGAGTCACGAACACCTCGTACCGGACCAATGTGACTTGTAGGAACCGACGACGTAGTCACGGGGCTCCCGGTTGGATTATATGACGTAAATTTACAAAAAGTTAGACTTGCATGCCATCGAAGGGTGAAAACGTAAAACAACCTTAAAACGGTCCCGTAAGAGTCACAAACACCTCGCACGGGACCAATGTAACTCGTAGGAATCGACCGCGTAGTTACGACGCTCCCGGTTGGAGTGTAAGACGTAAATTTGTAAAAAATTAGACTTAAGTATAAAAACATGCCATCGAAGGGTGAAAATGTAAAACAACCACAAAATGGTCTGGTAAGAGTCATGAACACCTCGTACGGAACCAATGTGACTCGTAGGAACCGACCGCGTAGTCACGGGGCTCCCGGGTGAGTGTACGGCGTAAATTTGCAAAAAAATAGACTTAGGCATAAAAACATGCCATCGAAGGGTGAAAATGTAAAACAGCCTTAAACTGTCCGGTAAGAGTCATAAAAATCTGGCACGGGACCGATGTAACTCGTAGGAACCGACCGCATAGTCACGAGGCTCCCGGTTGGAGTGTACGACGTAAATTTGAAAAAAAATAGACTTAAAGCATAAAAACATGCCATCAAAGGGTGAAAATGTAAAACAAACACCAAACAGTCCCGTAAGAGTCACGAACACCTCGCACGGGTCCAATGTGACTCGTAGGAATCAACCGCGTAGTCACGGGGCTCCCGGTTTGAGTGTATGATGGAAATTTGATAAAAAATAGGCTTGAGCATAAAAACATGCCATCAATGGGTGAAAACGTAAAATAGCCTTTAAACGGTCTCGTAAGAGTCACGAACTCCTCGCACAGGACAAAAGTGACTCGTAGGAACCGACCGCGTAGTCACGGGGCTCCCGGTTTGAGTGTACGACGTAAATTTGTAAAAAATTAGACTTGCATGCCATCGAAGGGTGAAAATGTAAAACAACCTTAAAACGGTCCCGTAAGAGTCACGAACACCTCGCACGGGACCAATGTAACTCGTAGGAACCGACCGCGTAGTTACGACGCTCCCGGTTGGAGTGTAAGACGTAAATTTGTACAAAATTAGACTTAAGTATAAAAACATGCCATCGAAGGGTGAAAATGTAAAACAACCCCAAAATGGTCTGGTAAGAGTTACGAACACCTCGCACGGAACCAATGTGACACGTAGGAACCGACCGCGTAGTCACGGGGCTCCCGGGTTAGTGTACGGCGTAAATTTGCAAAAAAATAGACTTAGGCATAAAAACATGCCATCGAAGGGTGAAAATGTAAAACAGCCTTAAACTGTTCGGTAAGAGTCATAAACATCTGGCACGGGACCGATGTAACTCGTAGGAACCGACCGCATAGTCACGAGGCTCCCGGTTGGAGTGTACGACGTAAATTTGAAAAAAAATAGACTTAAAGCATAAAAACATGCCATCAAAGGGTGAAAACGTAAAACAAACACCAAACGGTCCCGGAAGAGTCACGAACACCTCGCACGGGTCCAATCTGACTCGTAGGAATCAACCGCGTAGTCACGGGGCTCCCGGTTTGAGTGTATGATGGAAATTTGATAAAAAATAGGCTTGAGGATAAAAACATGCCATCAATGGGTGAAAACGTAAAAAAGCCTTTAAACGATCTCGTAAGAGTCACGAACCCCTCGCACAGGACCAAAGTGACTCGTAAGAACCGACCGCGTAGTCACGGGGCTCCCGGTTTGAGTGTACGACGTAAATTTGTAAAAAATTAGACTTAAGCATAAAAAACATGCCATCGAAGGGTGAAAATGTAAAACGGCCTTAAAACGGTCCCGTAAGAGTCACGAGTACCTCGGACGGGACCAATGTAACTCGTAGGACCGACCGCGTAGTCGCGGGGCTCCCAACTGGAGTGTACGACGTAAATTTTCAAAAAGTTAGACTTAAGCATAAAAACATGCCATTGAAGGGTGAAAACGTAAAACAGCCATAAAACAGTCCGATAAGAGTTACGAACACCTCGCACGGGACTAATGCAACTCATAGGAACCGACCACGTAGTCACGGGGCTCCCGGTTAGAGTGCATAGCTTAAATTTGTAAAAAAATTAAACTTGAGCATAAAAACATGCCACCGAAGAGTGAAAACGTACAAAAAGCACAAAACGGTCCCGTAAGAGTCCCGAACACCTCGCACGGGACCAATGTGACTCGTAGGAACTGACCGCATAGTCACGGGGCTTCCGAGTTGAGTGTACGATGCAAATTTGCAAAAAATTAAACTAGAGCATAAAAACATGCCATCGAAGGGTGAAAATAAAAAATAGACACTAAACGGTCCGGTAAGAGTCACAAACACCTCATACCGGACCAATGTGACTTGTAGGAACCGACGACGTAGTCACGGGGCTCCCGATTGGAGTATATGACATAACTTTACAAAAAGTTAGACTTGCATGCCATCGAAGGGTGAAAACGTTAAACAACCTTAAAACGGTCCCGTAAGAGTCACAAACACCTCGCACGGGACCAATGTAACTCGTGGGACCGACCGCGTAGTCGCGGGGCTCCCGGCTGGAGTGTACGACGTAAATTTGCAAAAAGTTAGACTTAAGCATAAATACATGCCATCGAAGGGTGAAAACATAAAACTGCCATGAAATGGTCCAATAAGAGTCGCGAACACCTCGCACGGGACTAATATAACTCATAGGAACCGACTGCGTAGTCACGGGGCTCCCGATTAGAGTGTACATCATAAATTTGCAAAAAAATTAAACTTGAGCATAAAACATGTCGTCGAAGGGTGAAAACGTACAACAAACACAAAACAGTCCCGTAAGAGTCACGAACACCTCACACGGGACCAATGTGACTCGTAGGAACCGACCGCGTAGTAAAGGGGCTTCCGAGTTGAGTGTACGATGCAAATTTGCAAAAAATTAGACTAGAGCAAAAAACATGCCATCGAAAGGAGAAAATCTAAAATAGACACGAAACGGTTCGGTAAGAGTCACGAACACCTCGTACCGGACCAATGTGACTTGTAGGAACCGACGACGTAGTCACGGGGCTCCCGGTTTGAGTGTACGACGTAAATTTACAAAAAGTTAGACTTGCATGCCATCGAAGGGTGAAAATGTAAAACAACCTTAAAACGGTCCCGTAAGAGTCACGAACACCTCGCACGGGACCAATGTAACTCGTAGGAATCGACCGCATAGTTACGACGCTCCCGGTTGGAGTGTAAGACGTAAATTTGTAAAAAAATTAGACTTAAGTATAAAAACATGCCATCGAAGGGTGAAAATGTAAAACAACCACAAAATGGTCTGGTAAGAGTCACGAACACCTCACACGGAACCAATGTGACTCGTAGGAACCGACCGCGTAGTCACGGGGCTCCCGGGTGAGTGTACGGCGTAAATTTGCAAAAAAATAGACTTAGGCATAAAAACATGCCATCGAACGGTGAAAATGTAAAACAGCCTTAAACTGTCCGGTAAGAGACATAAACATCGGGCACGGGACCGATGTAACTCGTAGGAACCGACCGCATAGTCACGAGGCTCCCGGTTGGAGTGTACGACGTAAATTTGAAAAAAAATAGACTTAAAGCATAAAAACATGCCATCAAAGGGTGAAAACGTAAAACAAACATGAAACGGTCCCGTATGAGTCACGAACACCTCGCACGGGTCCAATGTGACTCGTAGGAATCAACCGCGTAGTCACGGGGCTCCCGGTTTGAGTGTATGACGAAAATTTGATAAAAAACAGACTTGAGCATAAAAACATGCCATCAATGGGTTAAAATATAAAATAACCTTTAAACGGTCTCGTAAGAGTCACGAACACCTCGTACCGGACCAATGTGACTTGTAGGAACCGACGACGTAGTCACGGGGCTCCCGGTTTGAGTGTACGACGTAAATTTACAAAAAGTTACACTTTGCATGCCATCAAAGGGTGAAAATATAAAACAACCTTAAAACGGTCCCGTAAGAGTCACGAACACCTCGCACGGGACCAATGTAACTCATAGGAACCGACCACGTAGTTACGACGCTCCCGGTTGGAGTGTAAGACGTAAATTTGTAAAAAATTAGACTTAAGTATAAAAACATGCCATCGAAGGGTGAAAATGTAAAACAACCACAAAATGGTCTGGTAAGAGTCACGAACACCTCGTACTAAACCAATGTGACTCGTAGGATCCGACCGCGTAGTCACGGGGCTCCCGGGTGAGTGTACGGCGTAAATTTGCAAAAAAATAGACTTAGGCATAAAAACATGCCATCGAAGGGTGAAAATGTAAAACAGCCTTAAACTGTCCGGTAAGAGTCATAAACATCTGGCACGGGACCGATGTAACTCGTAGGAACCGACCGCATAGTCATGAGGCTCCCGGTTGGAGTGTACAACGTAAATTTGAAAAAAAAATAGACTTAAAGCATAAAAACATGCCATCAAAGGGTGAAAACGTAAAAAAAACACCAAACGGTCCCGTAAGAGTCACGAACACCTCGCACGGGTCCAATGTGACTCGTAGGAATCAACCGTGTAGTCACGGGGCTCCCGGTTTGAGTGTATGACGGAAATTTGATAAAAAATAGGCTTGAGCATAAAAACATGCCATCAATGGGTGAAAACGTAAAAAATCCTTTAAACGGTCTCGTAAGAGTCACGAACCCCTCGCACGGGACCAAAGTGACTCGTAGGAACCGACCGCGTAGTCACGGGGCTCCCGGTTTGAGTGTACGACATAAATTTGTAAAAAATTAGACTTAAGCATAAAAAACATGCCATCGAAGGGTGAAAATGTAAAACGGCCTTAAAACCGTCCCGTAAGAGTCACGAGCACCTCGCACGGAACCAATGTAACTCGTAGGACCGACCGCGTAGTCGCGGGGCTCCCAGTTGGAGTCTACGACGTAAATTCGCAAAAAATTAGACTTAAGCATTAAAACATGCCATTGAAGGGTGAAAACGTAAAACAGCCATAAAACAGTCCGATAAGAGTCACGAACACCTCGCACGGGACTAATGTAACTCATAGGTACCGACCGCGTTGTCACGGGGCTCCCGGTTAGAGTGTATAGCATAAATTTGTAAAAAAATTAAACTTGAGCATAAAAACATGCCACCGAAGAGTGAAAACGTACAAAAAGCACAAAACGGTCCCGTAAGAGTCACGAACACCTCGCACGGGACCAATGTGACTCGTAGGAACTGACCGCATAGTAACGGGGCTTCCGAGTTGAGTGTACGATGCAAATTTGCAAAAAATTAAACTAGAGCATAAAAACATGCCATCGAAGGGTGAAAATAAAAAATAGACACTAAACGGTCCGGTAAGAGTCACAAACACCTCGTACCGGACCAATGTGACTTGTAGGAACCGACGACGTAGTCACGGGACTCCCGATTGGAGTATATGACGTAACTTTAAAAAAAGTTAGACTTGCATGCCATCGAAGGGTGAAAACATAAAACAACCTTAAAACGGTCCCGTAAGAGTCACAAACACCTCGCACGGGACCAATGTAACTCGTAGGACCGATCGTGTAGTCGCGGGTCTTCCGGCTGGAGTGTACGACGTAAATTTGCAAAAAGTTAGACTTAAGCATAAATACATGCCATCGAAGGGTGAAAACATAAAACTGCCATGAAATGGTCCAATAAGAGTCACGAACACCTCGCACGGGACTAATGTAACTCATAGGAACCGACCGCGTAGTCACGGGGCTCCCGATTAGAGTGTACATCATAAATTTGCAAAAAAATTAAACTTGAGCATAAAAACATGTCGTCGAAGGGTGAAAACATACAACAAAAACAAAACGGTCCCGTAAGAGTCACGAACACCTCGCACGGGACCAATGTGACTCGTAGGAACCGACCGCGTTGTAACGGGGCTTCCGAGTTGAGTGTACGATGCAAATTTGCAAAAAATTAGACTAGAGAAAAAAACATGCCATCGAAAGGAGAAAATCTAAAATAGACACTAAATAATTCGGTAAGAGTCACGAACACCTCGTACCGGACCAATGTGACTTGTAGGAACCGACGATGTAGTCACGGGGCTCCCGGTTTGAGTGTATGACGTAAATTTACAAAAAGTTAGACTTGCATGCCATCGAAGGGTGAAAATGTAAAACAACCTTAAAACGGGCCCGTAAGAGTCACGAACACCTCGCACGGGACCAATGTAACTCGTAGGAATCGACCGCGTAGTTACGACGCTCCCGGTTGGAGTGTAGGACGTAAATTTGTAAAAAATTAGACTTAAGTATAAAAACATGCCATCGAAGGGTGAAAATGTAAAACAACCACAAAATGGTGTGGTAAGAGTCTCGAACACATCACACGGAACCAATGTGACTTGTAGGAACCGATCACGTAGTCACGGGGCTCCCGGGTGAGTGTACGGCGTAAATTTGCAAAAAAATAGACTAAGGCAAAAAAACATGCCATCGAAGGGTGAAAATGTAAAACAACCTTAAACAGTCCGGTAAGAGTCATAAACATCTGACACGGGACCGATGTAACTCGTAGGAACCGACCGCATAGTCACGAGGCTCCCGGTTGGAGTGTACGACGTAAATTTAAAAAAAAATAGACTTAAAGCATAAAAACATGCCATCAAAGGGTGAAAACGTAAAACAAACACCAAATGGTCCCGTAAGAGTCACGAACACCTCGCACGGGTCCAATGTGACTCGTAGGAATCAACCGCGTAGTCACGGGGCTCCCGGTTTGAGTGTATGATGAAAATTTGATTAAAAATAGACTTGAGCTTAAAAACATGCCATCAATGGGTTAAAACGTAAAATAGCCTTTAAACGGTCTCATAAGAGTCACGAACACCTCGTACCGGACCAATGTGACTTGTAGGAACCGACGACGTAGTCACGGGGCTCCCGGTTTGAGTGTACAACGTAAGTTTTCAAAAAGTTAGACTTGCATGCCATCGAAGGGTGAAAATGTAAAACAACCTTAAAACGGTCCCGTAAGAGTCACGAACACCTCGCACGGTACCAATGTAACTCGTAGGAACCGACCGCGTAGTTACGACGCTCCCGGTTGGAGTGTAAGACGTAAATTTGTAAAACATTAGACTTAAGTATAAAAACATGCCATCGAAGAGTGAAAATGTAAAACAACCACAAAATGGTCTGGTAAGAGTCACGAACACCTCGCACGGAACCAATGTGACTCGTAGGAACCGACCGCGTAGTCACGGGGCTCCCGGGTGAGTGTACGGCGTAAATTTGCAAAAAAATAGACTTAGGCATAAAAACATGCCATCGAAGGGTGAAAATGTAAAACAGCCTTAAACTCTCCGGTAAGAGTCATAAACATCTGGCACGGGACCGATGTAACTCGTAAGAACCGACCGCATAGTCACGAGGCTCCCGGTTGGAGTGTACGACGTAAATTTGAAAAAAATTAGACTTAAAGCATAAAAACATACCATCAAAGGGTGAAAACGTAAAACAAACACCAAACGGTCCCGTAAGAGTCACGAACACCTCGCACGGGTCCAATGTGACTCGTAGGAATCAACCGCGTAGTCACGGGGCTCCCGGTTTGAGTGTATGATGGAAATTTGATAAAAAATAGGCTTGAGCATAAAAACATGCCATCAATGGGTGAAAACGTAAAAAAGCCTTTAAACGATCTCGTAAGAGTCACGAACCCCTCGCACAGGACCAAAGTGACTCGTAGGAACCGACCGCGTAGTCACGGGGTCCCGGTTTGAGTGTACGACGTAAATTTGTAAAAAATTAGACTTAAGCATAAAAAACATGCCATCGAAGGGTGAAAATGTAAAACGGCCTTAAAACGGTCCCGTAAGAGTCACGAGTACCTCGGACGGGACCAATGTAACTCGTAGGACCGACCGCGTAGTCGCGGGGCTCCCAACTAGAGTGTACGACGTAAATTTTCAAAAAGTTAGACTTAAGCATAAAAACATGCCATCGAAGGGTGAAAACGTAAAACAGCCATAAAACAGTCCGATAAGAGTCCCGAACACCTCGCACGAGACTAATGTAACTCATAGGAACCGACCGCGTAGTCACAGGGCTCCCGGTTAGAGTGTATAGCTTAAATTTGTAAAAAAATTAAACTTGAGCATTAAAATATGCCACCGAAGAGTGAAAACGTACAAAAAGCACAAAACGGTCCCGTAAGAGTCCCGAACACCTCGCACGGGACCAATGTGACTCGTAGGAACTGACCGCATAGTAACGGGGCTTCCGAGTTGAGTGTACGATGCAAATTTGCAAAAAATTAGACTAGAGCATAAAAACATGCCATCGAAGGGTGAAAATAAAAAATAGACACTAAACGGTCCGGTAAGAGTCACAAACACCTCGTACCGGACCAATGTGACTTGTAGGAACCGACGACGTAGTCACGGGGCTCCCGATTGGAGTATATGACGTAACTTTAAAAAAAGTTAGACTTGCATGCCATCGAAGGGTGAAAACATAAAACAATCTTAAAACGGTCCCGTAAGAGTCACAAACACTTCGCACGGGACCAATGTAACTCGTAGGACCGACCGCGTAGACACTAAACCGACCGCGTAGTCACAAACACCTCGTACCGGACCAATGTGACTCGTAGGAATCGATCGCATTGTAACGGAGCTTCCGAGTTGAGTGTACGATGAAAATTTGAAAAAAAATATACTAGAGCAAAAAACATGCCATCGAAAGGAGAAAATCTAAAATAGATACTAAACGGTTCGGTAAGAGTCACGAACACCTCGTACCGGACCAATGTGACTTGTAGGAACCGACGACGTAGTCACGGGGCTCCCGGTTTGAGTGTACGATGTAAATTTACAAAAAGTTAGACTTGCATGCCATCGAAGGGTGAAAATGTAAAACAACCTTAAAACGGTCCCGTAAGAGTCACGAACACCTCGCACGGGATCAATGTAACTCGTAGGAACCAACCGCGTAGTTACGACCCTCACGGTTGGAGTGTAAGATGTAAATTTGTAAAAAATTAGACTTAAGTATAAAAACATGCCATCGAAGGGTGAAAATGTAAAACAACCACAAAATGGTCTGGTAAGAGTCACGAACACCTCGCACGGAACCAATGTGACTCGTAGGAACCGACCGCGTAGTCACGGGGCTCCCGGGTGACTGTACGGCGTAAATTTGCAAAAAAATAGACTTAGGCATAAAAACATGCCATCGAACGGTGAAAATGTAAAAAAGCCATGAACTGTCCAGTAAGAGTCATAAACATCTGGCACGGGACCGATGTAACTCGTAGGAACCGACCGCATAGTCACGAGGCTCCCGGTTGGAGTGTACGACGTAAATTTGAAAAAAAATAGACTTAAAGCATAAAAACATGCCATCAAAGGGTGAAAACGTAAAACAAACACCAAACGGTCTCGTAAGAGTCACGAACACCTCGCCCGGGTCCAATGTGACTCGTAGGAATCAACCGCGTAGTCACGGGGCTCCCGGTTTGAGTGTATATTGGAAATTTGATAAAAAATAGGCTTGAGTATAAAGACATGCCATCAATGGGTGAAAACGTAAAATAGCCTTTAAACGGTCTCGTAAGAGTCACGAACCCCTCGCACGGGACCAAAGTGACTCGTAGGAACCGACCGCGTAGTCACGGGGCTCCCGGTTTGATTGTATGACGTAAATTTAAAAAAAAATTAGACTTAAGCATAAAAAACATGCCATCGAAGGGTGAAAATGTAAAACGGCCTTAAAACGGTCCCGTAAGAGTCACGAGTACCTCGCACGGGACCAATGTAACTCATAGGACTGACCGCGTAGTCGCGGGGCTCCCAGCTGGAGTGTACGACGTAAATTTGCAAAAAGTTAGACTTGAGCATAAAAACATGCCATCGAAGGGTGAAAACATAAAACAGCCATAAAACAGTCCAATAAGAGTCACGAACACCTCGCACGGGACTAATGTAACTCATAGGAACCGACCGCATAGTCACGGGGCTCCCGGTTAGAGTGTATAGCGTAAATTTATAAAAAAATTAAACTTGAGCATAAAAACATGCCATCAAAGGGTGAAAATGTAAAACAGCCTTTAAACGGTCCCGTAAGAGTCGCGAACCCCTCGTACGGGACTAACGTGACTCGTACGAACCAACCGTGTAGTCACGTTGCTCCCGGTTTGAGTGTACGACGTAAATTTGAGAAAAAATAGACTTAAGCATAAAAAACATGCCATCGAAGGGTGAAAATGTAAAACAACCTTAAAACGGTCCCATAAGAGTCACGAACACCTCGCACGGTACCAATGTAACTCGTAGGACCGACTGCGTAGTCGCGGGGCTCCCGGTTGGAGTGTACGACGTAAATTTGCAAAAAGTTAGACTTGAGCATAAAAACATGCCATCGAAGGGTGAAAACGTAAAACAGCCATAAAACAGTCCAATAAGAGTCACGAACACCTCGCACGGGACTAATATAACTCATAGGAACCGACCGCGTAGTCACGGGGCTCCCGGTTAGAGTGTATAGCATAAATTTGTAAAAAAATTAAACTTGAGCATAAAAACATGCCACCGAAGAGTGAAAATGTACAAAAAGCACAAAACGGTCCCGTAAGAGTCGCGAACACCTCGCACGAGACCAATGTGACTCGTAGGAACCGACCGCATAGTAACGGGGCTTCCGAGTTGAGTGTACGATGAAAATTTACAAAAAATTAGACTAGAACATAAATACATGCCATCGAGGGGTGAAAATCTAAAATAGACACTAAACGGTCCGTTAAGAGTCACGAACACCTCGTACCGGACCAATGTGACTTGTAGGAACCGACGACGTAGTCACGGGGCTCCCGGTTTGAGTGTACAATGTAAATTTACAAAAATTTAGACTTGCATGCCATCGAAGGGTGAAAACGTAAAATAACCTTAAAACGGTCCCGTAAGAGTCACGAACACCTCGCACGGGACCAATGTAACTCGTAGGACCGATCGCGTAAGAGTACATATATATTGTACTGCAGAGTATATATATATACTGCATATATATACACTGCAGTATATAATCTGCATATATGTATATATATACATACTATATATAGTATATAATATATATTGCAGAGTATATATATACTCCATATATATACACTGCAGTATATAAAGTGCATATATGTATATATATATATATACTATAAATATACTATATAATATATACTGCATATATATACACTACAGTATATATACTGCATATATATACTATATATACAGTATATATATACTATATATTCAGTATATATAGTGGTATATATATGCATATATATAAAGTATATATACTGCATATATATACTAGTATACATACTGCTCTGCATATATATACTAGTATATATATGCATATATATACTGGTATATATATGCATATATACTTCATATATATGTGGAGCAGTATATATACTTGTATATATATATATATACACAGTTATAAACATGCATATACAGTTATATATATACATATATATACATGCATATTAGTCCAAATTTTAATGTTGAGATTGCTAACCACACTAAGAGTCTCCTCTTCATCTAAGCTAGTAATGAACATATTACTTTTAGAACGATTAGGCCTAAGCCCTGATAAACTACTAAATATATCCAAAGCTTCCTTGGTAACCAAACTTTAGTTCACATCCCCAACACAAAGCATAATTGAATACTTTTTCTTGGTAACCAATGTGATAAGACTAGAAGAGTTGAATGAAGAGAAAAATGTTTGCTCATGATGATGGATAGTTTTTCTTCAAATATCACAACCACACTTACAAAGATGAGGTGGTGGAAAATGGCCCTTGGAACTTCGTGGGGAACCCCAACATTTTGAATAAATGGAAACATGGCTTCAAGTTCTTTAAAGAGGATACTATTAGAGTTCCAGTTTGGGTGCTCTTCCCCAACATCCCTATTCAATATTGGATTGTTAAAGGCCTCAATCACATTGCTAGTGCCATAGGAATCCCCATCTATATTGATTCAGCCACTAGAAATATGAATAGAATTAGCTTTACTAGGATTTGCATTGAAATGGTGCCAAAAGTTAGGTACCCAAACTCCATTAACCTCATTTTGGAGGATGGTTCTTCCACTTGTGTTAAGGTTAAATAGCAAGCTATGCCCAACTCATGTCCTCACTATGTTGCCTTTAGCCATAATATATCCAAATGCCCCAAAATTAAAAGAGTGTGGATGATAAATCTTGACACTAAAGCTACCACCAGTAATGTAACTGGAGAAGAAGAATGGACTCAAGCGAATAGAAAAGGCCCCAAAGCTCCTCGTATTGAGAAATCGACTTTACAACCTGATAAGACTCTTCCCACCAGTCCCAGTTCTATCCTTCAATCCTGTCTGTTAGAGAATAAAGAAATCTTATAGATATGACTCTCACTAGCTCTATTTCGTGTAATTACTTTTCCACAACCCCCAATTATGGAAATTTACAACCCCCAGTTAAACTTAGGCTTAAAAACACGACGTTAGAGGTTAAAGGGCAAACTCAGTGCACGAGGCTCCCAAGGGGCCAATGTAACTCGTAGGAACTGACCCCCCAACCGCGGGACTCCCGGTTTGAGAATACGACGGTAATTTGCATATTTCTAGACTTAGGCTTAAAAACATGACGTTAGAGGGTGAGAACTCGAAACCACCCTCTAACTGAACCGTGTGTGTCACCGACACCTCCCACGGGACCAATGTAACTCGTAGGAACTGACCCCGCAACCACGGGACTTCCAGTTTGAGAATACGATGGTAATTTGCATATTTCTAGACTTAGGTTTAAAAACATGACGTTAGAGGGTGAAAACTCGAAACAGCCCCCGAACGTCCTCGTGGGTGGCACCAACACCTCCCACGGGGCCAATGTAACTCGTAGGAACTGACCACGCAGTCGCGGGTCACCCGGTATGAGAATACGATGGTAATTTGCATATTTCTAGACTTAGGCTTAAAAACATGACGTTAGAGGGTGAAAACTCGAAACAATCCCTGAACGGCCCCGTGGGTGGCACGAACACCTCCCACGGGGCCAATGTAACTCGTAGGAAGTGACCCCGCAGCCGCGGGACTCCCGATTTGAGAGTACGATGGTAATTTGCATATTTCTACACTTAGGCTTAAAAACATGGCGTTAAAGGGTGAAACTGAAAACAACCCCCGAACGGCCCCGTGGGTGGCACCAACACCTCCCACGAGACCAATGTAGCTCGTAGGAACTGACCCCGCAGCCGCGGGAGATCCGGTTTGAGAATACGATGATAATTTGCATATTTATAGACTTAAGCAAAATAAGGCGTTACAGGGTAAAAATCCGAAACAGTCCCCGATCGGCCCCGTGGGTGGCACCAACACCTCCCACGGGACCAATGTAACTCGTAGGAACTGACCCCAGCGCTGCGGGACTCCCGGTTTGAGAATTCCACAATAATTTGCATATTTCTAGACTTAGGCTTAAAAATACGGCGTTAGAGGGTGAAAACTCGAAACAGCCCTCTAACAGACCCGTGGGTGGCACCAACACCTCTCACGAGACCAATGTAACTCGTAGGAACTGACCCCACAGCCGCGGGACTCCCGGTTTGAGAATACGATGGTAATTTGTATATTTCTAGACTTAGGCTTAAAAACGTGACGTTAGAGGGTGAAAACTCGAAACAGCCCCCGAACGTCCCCGTGGGTGGTACCAACACCTCCCACGGGGCCAATGTAACTCGTAGGAACTGACCACGCAGCCGCGGGTCTCCCGGTATGAGCGTACGATGGTAATTTGCATATTTCTAGACTTAGGCTTAAAAACATGATGTTAGAGGGTGAAAACTCAAAACAACCCCCTAACGTCCCCGTTGGTGGCACCAACACCTCCCACGGGGCCAATGTAACTCGTTGGAACTGACCACGCAGCCGCAGGACCCCCGGTTTGAGAGTACGCCGATAATTTGCATATTTCTACACTTAAGCTTAAAAACATGGCGTTAAAGGGTGAAAACTGAAAGCAAACCCCGAACGTCCCCGTGGGTGGCACCAACACCTCCCACGGGGCCAATGTAACTCGTAGGAACTAACCACGCAGCCGCGGGTCACCCGGTATGAGAATATGATGGTAATTTGCATATTTCTAGACTTAGGCTTAAAAACATGACGTTAGAGGGTGAAAACTCGAAACAATCCCTGAACGGCCCCGTGGGTGGCACCAACACCTCCCACGGGGCCAATGTAACTCGTAGGAACTGACCCCGCAGCCGCGGGACTCCCGATTTGAGAGTACGATGGTAATTTGCATATTTCTACACTTAGGCTTAAAAACATGGCGTTAAAGGGTGAAACTGAAAACAACCCCCGAACGGCCCCGTGGGTGGCACCAACACCTCCCACGAGACCAATGTAACTCGTAGGAACTGACCCCGCAGCCGCGGGAGATCCGGTTTGAGAATACGACGGTAATTTGCATATTTATAGACTTAAGCAAAATAAGGCGTTAGAGGGTGAAAATCCGAAACAGTGACCGATCGGCCCCGTGGGTGGCACCAACACCTCCCACGGGACCAATGTAACTCGTAGGAACTGACCCCAGCGCTGTGGGACTCCCGGTTTGAGAATTCCACAATAATTTGCATATTTCTAGACTTAGGCTTAAAAATACGGCGTTAGAGGGTGAAAACTCGAAACAACCCTCTAACAGACCCGTGGGTGGCACCAACACCTCCCACGAGACCAATGTAACTCGTAGGAACTGACCCCACAGCCGCGGGACTCCCGGTTTGAGAATACGATGGTAATTTGTATATTTCTAGACTTAGGCTTAAAAACGTGACGTTAGAGGGTGAAAACTCGAAACAGCCCCCGAACGTCCCCGTGGGTGGTACCAACACCTCCCACGGGGCCAATGTAACTCGTAGGAACTGACCACGCTGCCGCGGGTCTCCCGATATGAGCGTACGATGGTAATTTGCATATTTCTAGACTTAGGCTTAAAAACATGACGTTAGAGGGTGAAAACTCGAAACAACCCCCTAACGTCCCCGTGGGTGGCACCAACACCTCCCACAGGGCCAATGTAACTCGTTGGAACTGACCACGCAGCCGCAGGACCCCCGGTTTGAGAGTACGCCGATAATTTGCATATTTCTACACTTAAGCTTAAAAACATGGCGTTAAAGGGTGAAAACTGAAAGCAAACCCCGAACGGCCCCGTGGGTGGCACTAACACCTCTCACGAGACCAATGTAACTCGTAGGAACTAACCCCGCAACCGCGGGACTCCTGGATTGAGAATACGACGATAATTTACATATTTCTAGACTTAGGCTTAAAAACATGGCGTTAGAGGGTGAGAACTTGAAACAACCCCCGAACGGCCACGTGGGTGGCACAAACACCTCCCACGGGGTAACTGTAACTCGTAGGAACTGACCCCGCAACCGCGGGAGTTCCGGTTTGAGAATACAATGGTAATTTGTATATTTCTAGACTTAGGCAAAACATGGCGTTAGAGGGGGAAAACCTGAAACAGCCCCCGAACAGTCCCGTGGGTGGCACCAATACCTCCCACGGGACCAATGTAACTCGTAGGAACTGACCCTGCAGCTGCGGGACTCCCAGATTGAGAATACGACGGTAATTTGCATATTTCTAGACTTAGGCTTAAAAACATGACGTTAGAGGGTGAAAACTCGAAACAGCCCCCGAACGTCCCCGTGGGTGGCACCAACACCTCCCACGGGGCCAATGTAACTCGTAAGAACTGACCACGCAGCCGCGGGTCTCCCGGTATGAGAGTACGACGGTAATTTGCATATTTCTAGACTTAGGCTTAAAAACATGACGTTAGAGGGTGAAAACTCGAAACGACCCCCGAACGGCCCCGTGGGTGGTACCAACACCTCCCACGGGACCAATATAACTCGTAGGAACTGACCCCGCAGCCGCAGGACTCCCGGTTTGAGAATACGACGGTAATTTACATATTTCTAGACTTAGGCTTAAAACATGACGTTAGAGGGTAAGAACTCGAAACAGCCCTCGAACGACCACGTGGGTGGCACCAACACCTCCCACGGGGAAACTGTAACTCGTACGAACTGACCCCGCAGCCGCGGGAGTTCCGGTTTGAGAATACAACGATAATTTGCATATTTCTAGACTTAGGCAAAACATGTCGTTAGAGGGGGAAAACCCAAAACAGCCCCCGAAAGGTCACGTGGGTGGCACCAACACCTCCCACGAGGCCAATGTAACTCGTAGGAACTGACCGCGCAGTCGTGGGACTCCCGATTTGAGAATACGATGGTAATTTATATATTTCTAGACTTAGGCTTAAAAAGAGGGCGTTAGTGTGGGAAAACCCGAAACAACCCCCGAACGCCCCCGTGGGTGGCACCAACACCTCCCACGGGACCAATGTAACTCGTAGGAACTGACCCCGCAGCCGCAGGACTCCCGGTTTGAGAATACGACGATAATTTACATATTTCTAGACTTAGGCATAAAAAGAGGGTGTTAATGGGGGAAAATCCAAAACAACTTCCGACCCTCCCCGTGGGTGGCACCAACACCTCCCATGGGACCAATGTAACTCGTAGGAACTGACCCTGCAGCTGCGGGTCTCCCGGTTTGATAATACAACGGTAATTTGTATATTTCTAGACTTCGGCTTAAAAACATGGCGTTAGAGGGTGAAAACTGGAAACAACCCCGGAACGGCCCCGTGGGTGGCACCAACACCTCCCACGGGGCCAATGTAACTTGTAGGAACTGACCTCGCAGCCGCGGGTCTCTCGGTATGAGAGTACGACGGTAATTTGCATAATTCTAGACTTAGGCTTAAAAACATGACGTTAGAGGGTGAAAACTCGAAACAGCCCCCGAACGTCCCCGTGGGTGGCACCAACACCTCCCACGGGGCCAATGTAACTCGTAAGAACTAACCACGCAGCCGCGGGTCTCCCGGTATGAGAGTACGACGGTAATTTGCATATTTCTAGACTTAGGCTTAAAAACATGACGTTAGAGGGTGAGAACTCGAAACCACCCTCTAACGGAACCGTGTGTGTCACCGACACCTACCACGGGACCAATGTAACTCGTAGGAACTGACCCCGCAACCGCGGGACTTCCAGTTTGAGAATACGATGGTAATTTGCATATTTCTAGACTTAGGTTTAAAAACATGACGTTAGAGGGTGAAAACTCAAAACAGCCCCCGAACGGCCCCGTCGGCGGCACCAACACCTCCCACGGGACCAATGTAACTCGTAGGAACTGACCCCACAGCCGCGGGTCTCCCGATTTGAGGATACGATGGTAATTTGCATATTTCTAGACTTAGGATTAAAAACCTGACGTTCGAGGGTGAAAACTCGAAACATCCCCCAAACGGCCCTGTGGGTGGCACCAACACCTCCCACGGGACCAATGTAACTCGTAGGAACTGACCCTGCAGCTATGGGTCTCCCGGTTTGATAATATGACGGTAATTTGTATATTTCTAGACTTAGGCTTAAAACATGGCGTTAGAGGGTGAAAACTCGAAACAACCCCGGAACGGCCCCGTGGGTGGCACCAACACCTCCCACGGGACCAATGTAACTCGTAGGAACTGACCACGCAGCCGCGGGTCTCCCGTTATGAGAGTACGACGGTAATTTTTTTATTTCTAGACTTAGGCTTAAAAATATGACGTTAGAGGGTGAAAACTCAAAACAGCCCCCGAACGGGCCCGTGGGTGGTACCAACACCTCCCACGGGGCCAATGTAACTCGTAGGAACTGACCCCGCAGCCGCGGGACTCCCGGTTTGAGAGTACGACGGTAATTTACACATTTCTACACTTATGCTTAAAAACATGGCGTTAAAGGGTGAAAACTGAAAATAACTCCCAAACGGCCCCGTGGGTAGCACCAACACCTCCCACGGGACCAATGTAACTCATAGGAACTGACCCCGGAGCCGTGGGAGTTCCGGTTTGAGAATACGATGGTAATTTGCATATTTCTAGACTTAAGCAAAACATGGAGTTAGAGGGTGAAAACCCGAAACAGTCCCCGAAAGGCCCTGTGGGTGGCACCAACACCTCCCACGGGACCAATGTAACTCGTAGGAACTGACCCCCGAGCCGCGGGACTCCCGGTTTGAGAATTCGATGATAATTTTCATATTTCTAGACTTAGGCTTAAAAACATGGCGTTAGAGGGTGAAAACTCGAAACAACCCTCTAACGGCCCTGTGGGTGGCACCAAGACCTCCCACGGGACCAGTGTAACTCGTAGGAACTGACCCCGCAGGCGCGAGACTCCCGGTTTGAGAATACGACGATAATTTGCTTATTTCTAGACTTAGGCTTAAAAACATGGCGTTAGAGGGTGAGAACTCGAAACATCTCCCGAACATCCCCGTGGGTGGCACCAACACCTCCCACGAGACTAATGTAACTCGTAGGAACTGACCCCGCAGCCGCGGGTCTCCTGGTTTGAGAATACGACGATAATTTGCATATTTCTAAACTTACGCTTAAAAATATGGCGTTAGAGGTTGAAAACTCGAAACAACCCCCGAACGGCCCCGTGGGTGGCACCATCACCTCCAACAAGACCAACGTAACTCGTAGGAACTGACCACGCAGTCGCGGGACTCCTGGATTGAGAATACGACGGTAATTTGCATATTTCTAGGCTTAGGCTTAAAAACATGGCGTTAGAGGGTGAAAATCCAAAACAGCCCCCGAACGGCGCCGTGTGTGGCACTGACACCTCCCACGGGACCAATGTAACTCATAGGAACTGACCCCACAGCCGCGGGACTCCCAATTTGAGAATACGACGATAATTTGTATATTTCTACTTTGTTACTGATAATTTTAACTCATATATGCAATTTTTCAACTTGATTAATTTTTTTGTAAAAATACTTGGTTACTGATATTTTTTTTATGTATCCTATCATTTGTAGGATTTTTGCACGCAGATCAAACGAAGGAGGCAATGGTCTACAACATGAAGATTGTTTATCTGTTATGGACAATCAGGATTTTGTCAGCCATGCGGGCTTTTATTGTTTAATTTTATGGCCATGCAGGCTTTTATAATTTGATTGTTGAATTTTATGGTCGTGCGGGCTTTATAATAAGTAGGTTTTACATTTACAGGTTTTGGAATGTCAAGAAAATAGAGGAAACTCTACCCAATTTTTTTTTTTGGTCTGTGAATTATTAAGACGTATAATATTTATAAGTTTGTATATATATTTGTTTATTAACAACGTTCTCGATTCGCAATTTGTGATTTTTTTTACTGTTTTGCCAATAATAAATATTTGTAACACCTCGTACACGTCAAACGTTACACGTAGCAACTGAAGGTGCACTCGCAGGACCCCCAGTTTTAGGATTGGACCAAAAAAATACATTTTTTTTAAAATTATAGTTAAATATGGTCATGGACTTTGTCCATGACCATTTTTATTTTTTCGTCACGGTTGTGGGTCACGGATTTGGGCTGCGACCATTTTTTTTATTTTTTTTGTCACGGTTGTGGGTCGCGGACTTTGGCCGCGACCAATTTGTTACGGTTGTGGGTCACGGATTAGGACCGCGATCATTTTTTTAAATATTTTTTTATCACGGTAATGAGTCGCGGACTTTGGCCGCGACCAATTTGTCACGGTTTGGGTCACGGATCAGTGTCGTGACCATTTTTTTAAAATTTTTTGTCACGGTCGTGGGTCGCAGACTTTGGCCGCGACCAATTTGTCACGGTTATGGGTCACGGATAAGGGCCGCGACCCGTCACGACATGGGTCACGGCCTAAGTCCGCGACCATCTGCCGTGACCCCTATCGGCCGTGACCATTTTTTGGTCATGGACTTGGGCCGCGACCCACGAAAAAGGTCACGCTCGAAATGGTCACGGCCCAAGTCCGCGACCCACAGCTTTGGTCAGGGATTTTGGCCGTGGCCAATCTCCAGTTTTGGTGTAGTGTTTAATGTAAGCTCTTATGGTATTTATCTAGAAAGGTCCCATGTCTACTATAAATTTAATTGATCATCAAGTCTTCATCAATGCTTAGTTGGGCAAAATTTCAATGGGAATGGTTCTCCCGAGCTCAATTCTGGTTACTGATGTCAGCCAAGCAAGTGCATCATCTTAGGTGTTTTTCAATCTTAGAATTCTGCTAATCCGAATAAGAAGTAATTGTAATATAACCTCCAAAGTCATGGCTAAGTATCTTGTCATTAGTTATCCTTTGGCCCCATACAAATTTAAAATTTGATTCACCACCAACTGATAATCACTGTATGCCATAGCTTTCTCAGCGTTCAATGACTGAACCAAATTTAATCCCACAATAAGAGCTTCATACTCTCCTTTGTTATTTGAAGCCAGAAATTGGAATCGCAATGCATATTCAATGTCTATCCCGTGAGGGGTGTGGATTATTACACCTGCTGCATATGAGGATCCATCTATATACAAGTTCTATATGAGGATTTTATTATCAAACACTTGGTCTGTTAATATCCCATGATGAAATACTTTACTTCTTCCCTCCTCATATCCTTTGTCCATCACCAACATCTTGGTTAATGTCTCTTATAGGTCGGCAATAACTTCTTCTGAACTTGTCCCTAATGGGGCCTGCTTGGGCTGTTGGTCAGTGCTGACTTCGGTTGAGCTTTTTCCTATTTGGGTTTGCTCTGCCTAAATGTTCTATTGCTAGGGAACCTCCTCATAAATTAATTCAACAATGAAGTCTGCCACAGCATGACCCTTTAATGAGGATCTTCGCTCATATACAATATCGTACTCCCCCAGTTCTAGTGCCCAATACATCAACCTTCCAGACTTTTCTGGTTTATGCAAAGCCTCGCGAAGAGGCATAGAAGTGTACACCACAATAGTATGTGCTTAGAATTAAGGTTTTATCTGTCTAGATGCTTCAATCATCACCATGGCTAATTTTTCCAAGCGTGGATATCAAATTTTTGCTCCTCAAAAGGCTTTGCTAGTGTAGTAGACAGGATTTTGAACCCCACTATCTTCTCATATCAAGGCAGCACTTACAGCTGACTGAGAGATGCTTGAATAAAGAGACTTATCTGTTTAGAAGTATGCCTTTGATCACCTGAGCTTTTATGCGTTGTTCCCAATTCTGATTGTAGATGTCTAGGGGTTTTGATTGTTCTTTAAGTTGTTGGACTCAGCTGTGATCCAAGTTTTATTGTTAGTTTAGACCTGAGTCTGCATGCTAGGCCCATGTTGTTGTCTTTTTGGAGCAGTTTGGGCTGTTTTTGTTTCTTCTTGAAGACTTTTGAAGATTACTGGGTTCTGTGTGTTTAATTCTAATTGATAGTCTGACTTGGGGGTTTTCTTGTTTGAGTTGGGTTGGAGTCAAATGATGAAGATTTAAATGGTAAGTTTGGATATGATGCGATGGTTTGGGTGTTTGATTTGATTTAGTTCACTTTTTCTCTGGCTTGATCTTAATTTCTATCTTTGGTGACGATTCTGAAGGTGTTCCGAGCTCTTTGTGTGATTGTTATGGCTTTTTGGTGGAGATTTTGGTTTATTGTTGGTTGTTCTTTTTGTAATTCCTAGTTGCAGAAGCTCTCTCTTGTGAAGGGTTTCAATGTTTACAAGGTGGTGTGAGGGTTTGATAGTTTGTGATGGGTTGATGGTTTTGAGTCCATCAGGTCAGTGGTTTCTTTGTGGTGTTCTCCCTTTGGTTGTTCTAGAGGTTCTTGCACGTGCCCTTTGTCTAGGAATATCTAGATTTTTCTAGGTGTGGGATTTGTTTGTAAGCTTTAGATGGCTTATGGGCTGGTGTTTGGTTATGGGCTGCGATGTTTGGTCTTTTAAGTGTAGTTGAATAGGCTAGGTGTGTTAATTGTGTTTTTTTTTTTTACTTTTGGATTGCATGCTTTTTTGGCTTCCTGTTGCCTTTTGTTGGTTTTGTTGGCCTTTGGGCTTTCGTTTTGTATCTTTGGGCTTACCTCTTTTAATTAATTCACATTTCATCAAAACAAAAAAAAAAGATATATGATCCAAACTGAAATTTGAATTTTCAAAGAAATTAATAGAATGCGAAAGATTTCTTTTCAACTTTATATCAACTGAAGTGAAGGATGAATTTGGTACAAATTTAATGGTATTTTATCTTCTTAGAAAATCAATTATTTTCAAGTGTATATTCTGAACTAAGCAATTGCAATCAGAATATACAAAAACATATGAAAAAAGTCCGCATATGAGAAAATATGAACCCAAATTGTTCCCTTCTTTTCTCTAAAATAATTCCTAAATTCTCTAATATGTTGTTGGGGTTTCTCCTAAACCAACAGTCCCACCACACCTACATGTATTTGTAAATGCTTAGAATAGGGAGAGGAACTGTAGTCCGCAACTTATCTTGTGTGGGAAGTCTGCACATCGATATATATATATACACACACTTATTAGGGAAAATTTTGAAATTCAAAAATGTAAAATCACGGCGACGAACCAGATTTGACTACATCACCCACTCAAAATGAAGGGATAAGACTACCTATTTTACTTTCATTCAAACTGAAATTTTAATCCCCCCCCCCCCAACACACACACATGACATTTACACGCCATTCCCGCCATTTACACGCCAAATTCATCATCCCTTTTCATTTACTTACACCTACCTCTATCATTGCCTTTCATCTACCTCTCCCCACACTTTCTCTCCCCTTATTTCTCCCCCCCCCCCCCCTCTCTCTCTCTCTCTCTCTCTCTCTCCTTATTCCTTCTAAATTATTTCTCTCTCACATTGTCCCATATCTTTCGCTCTCTTATTTTCTTCATCTAACAATCTTCCTATCGCACTCCTTATCTTGTATGTGATGTAAGTAATTGGATTGGAGGATCATGTTGGTCAAACCCAAATCAATTTGAGACCTTAAAATAAAAGAAAATGCGTATCTTTCCTTTCATCCTCATTCAAATGGCTGAGTTTTTCTGGTGAATGCACAAATTCATTTTATGTTGTTGTGGATTTCGAGATTTACTGTAGAATATCAGTGTTGTGGTGTGGTGGCTTTCTTAAAATTTATATTTCTTTTCATAGGGCCCTGGGTTTATTCTAAATTGAGATTTGCGATCATTTTTTTATAATGTTTTTTTTTTAATTTTTTATTTTTCTCAATATCCTAGTTCTGATTTTTTGGAACTAATCTTATATATTGTGTTTTGTTTGGAAGTCAATGGTATTAAATTTGAAACCATGATTGTGTTTTGTTGGGAATAGTAACTTCATTTTTTATTTTTATTCTAGTTTGTTATACATTAGTTACTTAAGTTAACAATTATCAAAATTTAAGTTCTTCTCTAAGTGATTCTTATTTCTATGTGCTTTTGATGTGCAAATCCATGTTATACGAGTGTTAATAAATTTGATTTCATAAATTGAGGAAAATTCAATTAGTTTATTTGGTCTTATTTTAATATCACACAATAAATTAACAATTAGGTATTGATATTCTTTTTTCCCTTCGATTTATATATTCACTTTTTTACTAACATATCAAGCATAGATTTAGATATAAATAATGACTAAAACTAGTGAGAATACTCCAGTTATTAATTATGGATAAAATGAGTAAAATTGTGGAATGATATATGATATATGCAAGAAGAGGCATGGTTCTAATGTTATATTCAAATTGGATATGGAAAAAGCCCATGATAGAATATAATGGTTCTTTCTTATATATGTCCTATGAAAATTTGGATTCTCAGAGTTCTTCATTGACTTAGTCTGGAGATTACCATCTAACGACTATTTTTTCGTAATTATAAATAGGCAAATGGTTGGTTTATTTAAGTCTGGGAGGGGATTAGGGTAAAGAGACCCCCCTCTCCAAGCCTATTTATTAGGGAGATGCCTTCAAATACAGATGGAAAGTCAGGTAATAAAGCCATTTTATCATCCACCTAATTTCCCTTTAATTTCTCATCTAGGTTTGCAGATGATGTTATTATTTTCACTAATTAAAATAAAATTTGTTTAAAGAAATTAAATGACTTCTTGAGTTTATATGAAGAGATGCCATGATAGCTGATCAACATAAGGAAAAATTCTTTTATAGTTGAATCTAAACTACACAGGGATAGTAGAGGCTAAACTCAATCTGTGTTGCAACTAATGGAAGAAAAATTCCCAATTAAGTACCTTGGGTTCCCTCTATATGAAGGTAAAAGAAAGGTAGCTTATTATGAAGACCTATTAGCTAAACTAAAGTCTAAGATCTAGGGTAGGAATTCAAAGTTCCTTTCTAAAGGAGTCATATTAGTGTTTATTAAACATGTCCTATCTTCTGTTCTTTTATTTCTACTTGTATCTCTTAATCCTCCAAAATCCATTATTAATAGACTGTGCAAATTATTTTTGGAGATCTTTTAGGGTAGTGGGAATATATAGGTAAGTAACTACCGATGGAAAAATTGGGATACTATTTGTAGGCCTACTGATAAAGGAGGCCCAAGTCCAAGGAATTTATATGACATACTCAAGGAAAGTAATTGCAAATTGCATATGAAACTAATCAATAAAGAAGGAATATGGGGTAATTTCATCTCAGAAAAAGTACAAATCCCATCTTTGCTATGGCAAGAATGGTTCTCAAACTATTAAAAGAAATAGATTAGTGCATGAAATTGAATATGATAAGATTACTTCTTGTGAAAATTATATGTTTTGGAAACCTTCAACCACAACAGAGTTTGACTTTGCTTCAGTATTGGAGGTTTTTAGAATGAACAATCATATGGCTTAATCATTTAAGTTCCTACTATCCTAAAAAAAATTCTCTTTTTTCTTGGAAATTACTTCAAAATGCAGTGCCATTAGAGAAGGAAATTCATAAGATAGGCTTTTTATTAGCATCAAGATGCAGGTGTTATTTTAAAAGCGAAGAATCAATTGATAATTGCTTCTTAAGTGGACCTGTAGAATTTTTTGTTTAGCAGTGGTTGGGTAGACTGTTTGAGGTCAAGATTAACTTCAACTCTCCTAAAACTAGGATGATTTCCTGGTGGATTAAGAACTCAAACAAAGACTTTATTAAAAATCTTCTAAATACCGTGCCTCTAATTATATTTTGGGAGTTTTAAAAAGTAAGGAATGAAGGTATGTTTGAAGGGATAGAAAGAATTGATCACAAGATTATTTCTAAAGTGTTGTAAATGACTCAAAACATTATTAGTGGATTCTCATCCAAAAGAAACATTTCAATTAGGACAATGGTATTCTTCACTACTTTAAAATTAAGGTCATTAAACCTATTCCTAATATGAAAAATATTAGATGGTTAAAACATGCTCTCAATTTTTGCAAGCTAAATGTGGGTGGTGCTTGAAAAGGGAACCTAGGATTCACTGGTGTAGGGGGAATCATTAGAGATGATCATGGTAGATTTGTAGGGAGACTTCTATGGATTTATAGGATTCTCAACTAGTTTCAATGCTAAGGTGGACTCTCTTCTCAGAGGTATCCAACTATGTATCAATCTTGGGCTGCCAAAGGTATGCATAGAGTGTTGTTGTGTGGGGTTTGGTTGGGTTATTTTTGTAATTTGTCAACTAATTGGTGGCTGGAACCCTTTGGGGGGTTTTAAGAACCTGTTTTTGAGCTATAAATTCTTGGCATGTTTATGATACAATATAAAAATATATGAACGATTTAATTAAAAATAAAAAAAATAAATAAAAAATACAAATGATAGGCTCCATGGAAAATGAAAGAAACAATCATTGAAATTCAAAGTTTGCTCAATGTTCATGTCTATATAATCAATCACATTTGGAGGGATTCAAACAATGCTGCTAATAGTATGGCTAAATATGCCATTTCATCAAAATCCTCAAGTACGTGTCGAGATTTTAAGAGTATTCCTATGATGGATAAAGGTTATCTTAAAATTGATATAGTTTGTAATCCTAATGTTAGAATTAAATAGTTCTTCTTGTAATGGGATAGTTTATAAAATCTCAAACTTATGTTTTTCGAAAACTTAATCCATTGGGCTCAAGGTCGATTAATTTTTCTTTTTTTTCTCAAGCTTGTTCATGCCACGTATAAGAATCTATTTCTCCTAGTTTCTATTAATAAAATGTGTGGGTTTTCCATCCCTCTTACCTAAATATATATGCCATTACAACTCAAATTTGAATTTGTAAATAAATTAATAGAATACTGAAACATTTGTTTTCAACTTGATATCCTGTGAAGCGTGGATTTTGTTAAAATATAATGGTAGTGTTTCTTCTTGAAAAAATCAATTGTTTTCAAGTGTATATTCATAATTAAGCAATTTCAATGATAATATAAAAAAATGCTCCGGTGCGGGAAGTCCACACATGAGAAATTACGAACCCAAATTTTTTCCTTCTTTTCTTTTGAATAATTCCTAAATTATCTCACATATTGTTAGGATTTATCCTAAACCAACTATCCCACCAACCATACATGAATGGAGATAAAATGTGGATAATGAAAATGAGTTATAAATGCATAGATTTGAGAGAGAGACTGTAGTCCGCAACTTATCTAGTGTAGGAAGTCGGTACATCCAAAAGTATGGAAGTTTTTGAAATCCAAAAATGTAAAAGCACGATGACGGCTCAGATTGTACCACATCACCCACTCAAAATGAAGGGTTAAGATTACCTCTTCTACTTTCATTCAAAATTTGAAATTTGAATCCCCCCCAACACGCAATTTTGTTCCCTTCATTTACACCACAAATTCATCATACCATTTTATTTACCTGCACCTACCTCTATTCTCTCATTGCTTTCCCCTATCCCCTCACACGATTTTCTCTCCCATTATTTCTCCTACTCTTTCTCCTCTTTCGTTCTCTATTCATTTTTTTAATCTCAATATGACCTATCTTTATCTCTTTTATCTCCTTCGTCTAAAAATCTTCCTCTCATTCTCTTTCACGTGTAGGTGATATAAGTAATCAGATTTAAGGATCTTGTGGATCAACCCCAAATCAATTTGATCCCTAAAAGAAAAGAAATACCATATCTTTCATTTCGTCTTTATTACAAGCGCTGAGTTTTTCTAATAAATGCGCAAATTCATTTTATATTGTTTTGGCTTTTGGGTTTTGTTGTAGAATATCGGTGTTGGGGTGTGGTAGTTTTATTTAAAATTTTCACTTCCTTCTAGAGGGTCGTGGGTTATTTATGAATGTAGGTTGTCGTTGATTTTTTTAACAATGTTTTATTTTTATGCTATTTTTTTTTATTTTTCTCATTCTGTTAGTTTTGAAAATTTTGTACTAATTCTATTTATTGTGTTTTGTTTTGTGACTCGATGATATTACTTTTCAAACTATCATTTTCTTCTATTGGGAATGGTAACTTCAATTTTTATTTTTATTTTACTTTTTTATGTTATTTTATTTTGTTATACCTTAGTTACTCAGGTTAAAAGTTATCAAAATCAATGATCTTCTCTAGGTGACTATTATTTGTCTTTTGTAATACCCCGTATTTTTTAAGAATAAATAGTAGAAGTATATTTTTGGATAAAATAAAAATGTATGGAAATTGATTAAATCAGTGAATTAAAATTATTAAATGCAAACAAATAATTTGTTGTTATGTTGTATTTACGTGTGATGTATTTGTGTTATATTAATGTTATAATAATTACACGTGTAGTAGAAATTTCATAAATGAAGTGTGACACAAGTATAAAATATAATGTTGGGATAAAAATAATTGGGACATATTTTGAGGAGTACACGGGATCATTTAGGTCTGTTAAACCTTTTGAAATGGCCTCGAGGTATATGTATATAAGTTGGGAGACTTTTGGGCTAATCTGGTTGGGGATTCGGGCCCATTTAGAGGTCTATATTTTGGGTTTTTAACCCAACTCGGGATTTAGGAGTTAATCACATAATTAAGAAGTTAATTAACTCCTAGGAAATTATCCCTTATAACCCTAGCCAAGCCACAAAGAGGAAGAAACCATAGCATGGATATTTCAAAAAAATTCAAAAGATATTTCAAGGAATTCTATGGGGGTTTCATCAATTACGTGTCCAGGCAAGAATTTTCTTGCTCAATTTGATTTCCAATTTACTTCTTGATTCGTCGTAATGACCCTACATCATTTCTGGGTGTAGGTTCAATTTTGATGACTAAATGTTAGGAATCAATCTCATACATGTAGAGGATTAATTATAACATAGATTGTTAACCCAAAAGTCTAGGAATCGATCTTGAATTTTGATGATAGAAACCTTAGGGTTCATGAAATTGGGAATTTTTGGAAATCATATGTAGAGGACTTTAACACATGCTTATGATCTTCATATTTGATGTAATTTGCATAATAGATGCCCCATAAAGTGAATTATACATTTTTGAGAGTTTGGAGGAAATTTGGGCTTCGATTATTTATTCATGTTCATAAATTCTGGGAAATTGTGAATGAAATTGGGGTCAGGATATCAAATTAATCAGCCTAAGATGGGTAACTAAGTGGTAGAGATTTGATTATGTGGTTAATCAATTGAATGAACCATGAGAAGAGATTTTGTGATTGAATGAAGAGAACCCATATTAGAAAATAGCATAACTGGGAAACTGTGGTAAACCGAATCGATTCGGCCTCGAACCGAATCGATTCAGTCCTGCTGATAGGGTGTGATTGGGCCAGAAATTAATGCTGAATATTTTTAGAAACTCGTACAATTTGGTGGGACGATGTTTGGGGTAACGATGAATTTATTAAAAATGTAAATGTGACCCACATATTAATTGAAATATTATATTTAACGAGACACATAAATAATTGTTAAGGAAATGGGATTGATAATTAACTAGACGGTCAATTATTAATTGATGAACAATTGTGGGTATTAGGTGGGACATTTGGGTAATTATAGAGTAATTACCTATGCATGTTATATTGGAATAAGAATATGTACTTATGTGTATTCGTGTGGGCATACCAATGTTCGTGGACGGTCCTATCGGCTTGGAGTTTCGTGTGTTAGAGACTATAGCACACATCGTCACAGGTGGACTAGGAATTATGTAGGTCATTTAAGTACTACGTAGCAGAGCCATCTACGAGGGGTAGGTGTTGATGCTGGGATCCTTTATCACCACTAGGTATGGGTCATGAACTGGTGTATTGCGCAGGGACCGCCCCATCTTATGTATGTTATGTGATGTCGGCTTTGGATAAGTGTAATATCCCGTAATTTTCGAATAAAATATTACGCCATAAATAAATTTAATAATTTTGGATTTATTTTGAGAAGAAATTAAAATGGCAGGATCAAAAATTAAACGAGTAAAAATTTAATTAAAATAAATATTTATTCTTGAGCATATAAATATAAAATTCAATTAGACATAATGGGTTTGCTAGTGAAAAATAAATCACACGTAAATAAATTTATGGACGCTTGTCGTCGGAACATAAATAAAATGTCTAAGTGAAATAGAAATAATTAGGACTCGTTTTACGAAGCGTTAGAGACTCGGTTTATTTTTTTTAATATTGAAAAATGGTCCTGGGTCATTGGTATATGAGTTGGAGGACTTTTGGGCTTGATAGTCAATTATTAGTGTTTAAGTGGGGGTAAACCACTCCCACCCGTCATTTGATAAAACCTAAAAACAACAGTAATGGGAGAGGAAAGGAGAAATATCAAAAGAAAGGAAAAATGGGAAAAAACCAAGGGAAAAATCAAGGGATCTCAAGAGGTTTTCTTTTACAAGTTTTAAGGCAAGAATTTTCTTGCTTATATGTTTCCAATTTATTTCTTGATCCATTTAATGATCCCTTAAATTTTTGGGATTTAGGTTTGAATATAATTAATTTGATGATGAACTATACATATAGAGGAGTGATTTTTATGTAGAATTTTCCCCAGAAATTTATCTATCATAAATATGGAAATAAATGATAGATTCCTTAGGGTTTTTGTTGTTAGATTGGGGATTTTGATTAATTGAAATAGAGGATGTCGTTGTTGAAGCATAGACTGAAATTTGGGGTAGATTCCTGATAAATGTCTCTTATTGTTGGAAAACATCTTAAACATTTAAGCCTTCAATGAATATAAAATTGTGATTTTAAATATATGGATTTTGGGTGATTTGTGGATGTAGAAGTTGGCTTTCTGTCTAAGCTCTTCTAGGTTCGAATATAGATCTGGGAAAGAGGTTGAGTCTGGGAAAGAAAATTGAGTGAAGGCATGGGGTTGAAGGACGAAGGGGTCATTTGAACGATGTAGTGGGTTATTCGAACGACATATCATGTCGCGCGAACGAGTCCCAACCTCATTCGAACGGCGTGTAAGGTTTTCTGACACTCCGTTCCTCTACTAATTGGATTTGGCTTTGGTTTACGAACTTGGCTAGATTTCAAGTTTACTGTATATGAGTTAAAGGGGTTTGGTTTATTGTATATGAGTTAAAAAGTGGAATTTAATTATAGGAAAGTTAATTTGAATTTTAAAGAACAATAACATTAATGAGGAATATTAATATTAATGAGAGTATTGGACGTGGGATTTTGGTTGTGAGTATTTTTATGAGTCCAAGTGTGTGACTGGAACCAGGCTTGGGAAAATAAAGAATTTATTAAAAATACAGATGTTCCCACATTAAAGAGGGAAAATTTCAATTAACTAGTTGGTTAAGAAAGTATTCTATGAAGTGGAGTTAATAACTCACTAGATGGTAAATTATTAATAAATGAAAATATTGTGGACTTTATGTGGGATTCTTATGGTAATTAGGGAGTAATTACTTATACATATTATATGAGATAATAATATGCACTTATATGTATTTATGTGGATATACCAATATTCATGGACTATCCTATTGGCTCGGCGGTTCGCGCGTTGGGAATGGGTACCACACGTCGAAAAAGGTGGGCCTGACGTTATGTAGGTCATATAGGTACTACGCGGAGGAGCCAACTATGAGAGGTAAGTGTTTAAGCTGACCCTTCCTGTGTCACCGCTGGGTATGGGCCTTATACAGGTGTCTTGTGTAGGGACCACCTCTAGTTTATGTGTATTTTGTAATGCCCGCTTAGGATAAGGGATTCCTCCAGACTTACCGCTAGAGCACGAATTAGACACCAATGGTAGATGACCTTATGTGTCAAATATATGGAAAGACATATATGAATAAATACTCGGACTTGAATGGAATAAATGTAATTATCTAAAAATCTAGACAATAATTATATTTTGACCCTATAATGGAAAATAGATGTTTATGCTTTATATATGAACTGATGAGACTGGGATAAATGGGTGTTGGAAATTAAGTGTAGTCATTACATTTAAATAATTAATTATCGATATATACTTTTTTATAAATTTGAGACGATGTCATAATTCATTACTTGGGATGTATTGGGATATGATTAATATCACACTTAGATGAGGGCGAGGAGTTAAATGCATGTGAGTGACGAAGGGGGGATACTTATTTTGCATCGACTGTATTATTGCATCATAAATTAATTAAGTTAATTCTTGCACACCTGAGGCTCTGACCCAAAATTTAAATGTTTCCCCCCTAGTTACTTCTAGACAGGGATAGCGGGACTGCTGTTGTACCAGCCTTGCGATATCTCATGCTTAGCAGCTTTTCAGATTTATTGACTCTAGCCTTGGTGCTTTTCTGCCAAAGTTCAATCATTTTATTTGGAAACGATTGCAAGGGCATAAGCCCGAGATTTATTTATTTACATTATGCTAAAGTTGTAATTATATTTGATGTTGGATTTATTATTTAGTTTGAATTGGTTTGAGTTTAATTATTTTCATGTAAATACTCATAAAGTTTTAAAGTATCGACGTTTAAAATAAAAATATTTATATTACGTTGTGCTGAGAATGGTATTAATTAATCGAAAAGCTCTATCTATGGCGTATCGTGCCTGGCAAGTCTTTATGTGAGAAAATGGGTGTTGTTACATTAAGAGTTTCCTCCGGACATGCTGATGGAGTATGAACGAGACACCAAAGGTGAATGCCATTTTGTGTCGCCTATATGAAAAGTCTTATATATAAATTAAGTGGACTAAATGAGATGAATGGAATGGTCTAAGAATGTAGATATAAATCGCAGATGTTTACTATGTTGTGCATAATAGATATTTATGCCCTTTTATGAGAAATATAATACTAGGAGACCTTGGGATTGGGTAATTAAATATAGTCGGCTCTGTTGTAACAATTGGGTATAATCAATCCAATAAATATTAATCTGGCAGGATGGTCATATTTATTATTTGGGATTTTGTCGAGATGCAGGTAATATCACACTTAGAAGGGGTAAGATGTTAATCGTATGTGAGTGGCAATGGGGGATATTTTCTTTTCATCGACTGTATTTATTGCATATTAAATTGATTAATTTAATTCTTTCACCTCTAGGGCTCTGACCCAAATTTAAATATCCTCCACCCCCCCCCAGGTGCTCAGAGACGGGGATAGCAGGATTGTTGTTATATCAACCTTGCAATCTATTTTTCTTATCAGACTTTCAGATTCATTGACTCTAGCTTAGGTCCTTTTTTAGATATGGTTACTTATTTCATTTGAGACATTTGTATGGGCATAAGCCCGAGATTTATTTATATTATGTTGGGTTGAGATATTTACTTTCATGTCGGATTTATAATACACTTGGTGATGGTTTGGATTTATTTATTGTTATGGAAATATTTATTGAACCTCAATTATGGGAGTTTAATAAATCATTTATATCATGTTGATGATGGGAATGGTATTAATTGACAGATAATCCCCATCTTTGGCGTATCATGCCTGACCACCCTTTACGTGAGAAAATTGGGGTTGTTACAGTTGGTATTAGAGCATCAAGATTATAGTATCCTTATAATTTGCGTTGCGTTCATTACGTTCTATATCGCATTCTTTAATATGTAGAACCTATACTTAGGAAAAAATTTATTCTTATGTTTGTACCGATTTGAACTTTGTTTGCTTTCAGATGGAAAATGAACAAAGAGGTAGGCCGAGGAGCATAGTCGCACCTGCTTTCGAGGAGGAGGCTCAGCCAGAGCCACAACAGCAGCCACAGGAACTACTAGCTCCACAGTTGATTACACCAGGAGAGATTGCAACCATTGTGTCTCAGGAAGTTTCCACAGCCATGGCGGCCATGCATCAACATTTTCAACCACCGCAAGCTCAGTAGCAACCACCACCACCACCAGAACAACAACAAGTGGTCGTACTATCCCAGACACCGAGGTTGATTTGGGATAGGGCGAGGGAGGCCTTCATTAAGGGCCAACCTCTAGAGTTTTTAGGCAGTCTAGATATATTGGTGGCGAGAAGAGGGGAAAAAAGACATAGAGTGACATTTACAGATGATAGAGTGCACACTAGTGAAAAAGTAGATTCTAGCTTCATTCGGTCCAGTGGGGGACGCACTCCAGTGGTGGGAGATGGTGACATCAGTTGTAAAGAGAGACAGCCTGACTATCGATGAGTTCTGGGAGATATTTGAGGGGAAATACTTTCCCCTATCCATGTATTCTGAGATAAGGAGCAGGTTTATGGAGATTAAGAAGGAGGGGCGTACCGTGGCCGAGTACAAAGAGGAGCTTACCGCCCTTTCATACTTAGCAAAGGAGGATGTTAGCACTAAGAAGAAGAGGACGGATATGTTCCTATTGGGATCAGCCTAGCACATCAGGAAGGCTCTTTTGTGGAAATACGACCTTCATAACGTATAATCAGTTGTTGACTGTCACACTTTTCCATTGCTATGATCACAAGGCATTCCAGAGAAACAAGGGTGAGAAATGCCATAAAGAAGAGTTGTTGAGTCAGAAGGGCAAGGCAAGTGGAGGGGGGGGGGGGAGGGAGGATCCGGGCCCAGCAGTTCTGCGGCACCTCATTCGTTGTTCAGAATAATAAGTTCAGGGGTTTAGATGATCGACATAAATAGGGCCAGCATAGCCAGGGGCATTTGGGACAGGGCTAGCAGCAAAGAGGCCATCAGAGCCAAGGACAACAGGGTGTAGGCCAGCATAGCCGATATACTGAATTGCACCCGTTCCACTAAAATAGTTTTACATGTGCAGAGAGGGGTCATACTTCGAGGCGGTGCCCTCGGGGTAACCAGATATCCTAGAAGCGAGGAGGTCAGAGGGGACAATAGGAACCACAGGGACAGCTCCCACCATTTCTAGCTTTATGAGTTGTTGCCCCTTCTGCTCCAGCACCCATTGCCCCGCCACAGGGATAACAACCACTAGAGTATGGATAGGTTTACCATATTTTACACATAGAGGGACCAGCAACGGCATAGGCAATTCAGGGTATGTTTACCTTCTTTCATCACGTAGGTCGCATTTTATTCGACACGGATGCATCTCACTCTTTTGTTAGCACGGGTTTTGCATGGGAGACTGGGATGGTAGATTGTGCTTCAAATATTGTACTACAGATAGATTTGCCAGTGGGTAGAGGTCCACCCATATGTTTAGTGTGTCGGGGCATCGGTATTGACATAGGGTGACTCACTTTTGTATTCAATTTATTAGTACTCAATATGTGCGAGTACGACATTATTTTGGGGATCGACTGGAGAACTACATATAAAGCATGTGTGGATTATTATAGGAGGTCCATTGTATTCTTCATTTCGGGGAAGAAGATTTACCTAATCACGATGCCTCACCCTGGGGGTAGGACGAGTGTCTTCTTCAGAAATTGGGGTGACGTTAGATTCCATCCCGATGGCGAGTTAGTTTTTTGATGTTTTTAGGGAGATCCTGTGATTTCCACCTAGTCAGGAGATTGACTTCATAATCGACTTGATTTCGTGGACGAGACCCATTGCCTATACACTATATCAGATGGATCCTCTGAAGATGAGGGAGCTATGGGATATGATTAAGCAGTTGTTGGGGAAGGAATTTATCAAGAAGAGTACTTTGTAGTCATGGAGTGATCAGGTTTTATTTGTCAAGAACAAGGACGGATCTCTACATCTTTGTATTAACTACCGGGAGTTGAACAAAGTCACTATATAGAATAAATTCCTATTACCACGTATTGACGATATATTTGATCATCTAAGAGGTGTTGTGTATTTCTCAAAGATTGACTTAAGATCGGGTTACCACAAGTTGAGAGTCGGGGAGTGGGACATCTCAAAGACAACTTTCCTTACAAGATATGGGTCGTATGAGTTTTTGGTGATGGAATTTGGGCTAACCAATGCGCCAAGAATATTTATTGACTTTATAATCGAGTTTTCAGATATTATTTAGATTGATTCTTCATAATATTTATAGACAATATCCTGATTTAGACCATGGAGGAGCACATAGAGAATTTACGGGTAGTCTTACATACGCTACGAGGTCACCAGTTGTATTTGAAGTTCGAGAAATGCAGTTTTTAGTTAAGAGAGGTGCAGTTGTTAGGTCACATTGTGTCCGAAAGGGGTATATCAATGGACTCGGGGAAAGTTTCTGCAGTTATGGAGTGGGGAAATCCCACTACACCCACCGAGGTGTGCAGATTTTTTAGACTAGTTGGGTACTACCGTCGATTCATCTATGGATTCTCCATAATAGTCGATCCCTTAACAAATTTGATGAGGAAGGGAGTCCCAATTGTGTGGGATGATGTGTGACATCATACAATTAAGGATCTGAAGACTAGATTGACAACAATATCGGTTTAAGCGTTGCCTCGGGTAGGGATAGACTATAAATTGTTCACAGATGCGTCTCAGAGGGGACTTAGAGGGGTTATGATGCAGGAGGAGAGGTCGATAGCTTATGCTTCCCAAAAGTTTAAGCCTCCAAAGGGACATTAACCCACCCATGACTTGGAGTTAGCAGACGTGGTTTTTACATTGCGAGTGTGGAGGCATTATCTCATGGGGGAGAAATTTCAACTTTTCACAGACCTCGAGAGCCTATAGTATTTGTTCAAACAGTGGGAGTTGAAAATGAGGTAGAGGAGGTGGCTAGAGTCTGTGAAATATTATCAGTTCGACATTCAATACCACCTAGGGAAGATGAAAGTCGTGGCAGATGCTTTGAGCAGCAAGCCAATTTTGGAGTTAGCGTTAGTGTGGATGGAAAAGTGGAGGTCACTTTGTGGGGATGGTGACCTGACCCACGCATTTATGTCAGTTCTTACCATCGCCACTGAGATTATTATTCGGGTGTTAAAGGCATAGGCAGGAGATCAACTTTGCCAAGAGTGAGTGAGACAGTTGTTAGCCAAGAGGTGGAGCACTATTCCATTGGGTCAGACGGTGGTTTGAGATTTTAGGGGAGAATTATTATCCCATATGACAAGGATTTGAGGTGAGCCATTATTTCTGAGGCTCATGGGTCACGCTTTACGGTACATTTCAGTTGGTGAAGTTGTACCATCAGCGTTCTTCTTGGAGTTTTACAGCCTTTGGAGATCTCGGTGTGGAAATGGGAAAGCATATCCACGGACTTCATTATTGGGCTACCTATATTACAGAGGGGGAATGATTCTATTTGGGTGATCGTCGATAGATTAACGAAGGTGGCTCACTTATTATCGGTCCGAATAGATTATAGCTTCGAGAAGTACGCCAGAATTTTCCTTGCAGAGATTTTTAAGCTTCATTGGATACTTCTTAACATCAAGTTAGACAGGGAAACGACGTTTGTGTCCCATTTTTGGAGGAGCTTTAAGCAGGTCTTGGGGGTAGAGTTAAGACTGAGCACATCATATCATCCTCAGATTGACGGGCATATGGAGAGGGTGAACCTAATGTTGGAGGACATGTTGCAATGTGCGTTTTGGATTTTAAGGGGAGCTGGGAGAAGTATTTGCCTTTAGTGGATTTTTCATACAATAGTAGCTACCAATTCATGATTGGGATGGCACCGTTTGAGGTAATATGTGGGAGACCTTATCGTTCACCCTCATACTGGTTGGAGGTGGGAAAGAACAAGTTACATGGACCAAATTTCGTTTAGGACACCTCAGAGAAGGTAGAGATCATTCGGGGCAAGATACGGACTGCCCAGGATAGGAAAAAAAGCTACATGGATGCAGGCCGGAGACACTTAAACTTCGATGTTGGGGATTATTTTTAGATTAAAGTGTCTCCCATGAATGGAGTGATAAGGTTTGGGAAGAAACGGAATCTGTCCCCCCCGATACGCAGGAATGTTCCCTATTTTGGAGAAAATTGGGCCCGTGGCATCTAAATTGGGATTACCGGACCACTTGTAGTGAATGCATGACGTTTTCCACATATCTGCATTGTGGAGGTTACCTACAGATGAGATAGGGCTCCAACTAGATTCTACTTACGAAGAGAGACCATGAGCCATTCTCGGCGAAAAAGAATGACGACTTCGATCCAAAGTTATTCCTTTAGTTCTGGTGCAGTGGGGACACCATCGAGAGGATGGGTCAACTCGGGAGAGTGAGGGCGACATGCGCACGAAGTATCCTGAACTCTTCTAGCTAGGTACGTAATTTTCTTGATTCCGAGGCCGAAATCCCGTTATTAGGGGGGAAGAATGTAATACCCCATATTTTTCAAGTATAAATAATAGAAGTATACTTTTGGATAAAATAAAAATTTATGGAAATCAGATTAAATTGGTGACTTAAAATTATTATATGCGAACAAATAAGTTGTTGTTTATGTTGTATTTATGTGTGATGGATTTGTGTTATGTTAATGTTATATTAATTGCATGTGTAGTAAAAAATTCATAAATGAAGTGTGACACAAGTATAAAATATAATGTTGGGATAAAAATAGTTGGGACGTATTTCCAAGAAAATACTTGCTCTTTTATGTATTTAAACCTTTAAAATGGTCTCGGGGCATAAATATATAACGTGGGAGACTTTTGGGCTAGTCTTGTTGGGGATTCGGGGCCATTTAGAAGTCCAAAATTTGGGTCTTTAACCCAACTCGGGATTTAGGAATTAATAACTTAATTAAGAAGTTAGTTAACGCCCACCAAGTTATCTCTTAGAACCGTAGCCACACCCCAGAGAGAAAGATAGAGGAAGAAACCATAACAAGAAGATTTCAAAAAAAATTAAAAGAGACTTCAAGGAATTCTATGGGGGTTTCATCAAGTACATATCCAGGAAAGAATTTTCTAACTCAATTAGATTTCCAAATTACTTCTTGATGCATTGTAATAACCCTAAACGATTTATGGGTTTAGGTTGGATTTTGATGATTAAATATTAGGAATTAATCTCATGCATGTAGAGGATTAATTATAACATAGATTGTTAACCCAGAAGTCTAGGAATCGATCTTGAATTTTGATGATAGAAACCTTAGGGTTCTTGAGATGAAATTGAGAATTCATGGAAATCATATGTATAGGACATTAACACATGCTTATTATCGGCATATCTGATGTAAATTCCATACTAGATACCCCATAAACTGAATTATACATTGTTGAGAGTTTGGAAGAAATTTGGGCTTAGATTCTTTATCTATATTCATAAATTCTGAAAAATTGGGAATGAAATTGGGTTTAACATAGTAAATAATCATCCTAAGATGGGTAACTAAGTCGTAGAGATTTGATTATGTGTTTAATGAATTGAATTAGCCATTAGAAGAGATTTTGTGATTGAATGAAAATAACTCGTATTAAAAAATAGTAGAACTGGGAAACTGTGGCAAAACGAATCAATTCGTCCTTCAACTAACTCGATTCGGCCTTACTGACAGGGTGAGTTTGGGCCAAAAATTAATGCTGAATATTTTTAGTTTCCCATACGATTTGGTGGGACGATGTTTGTGGTAATGGGGAATTTATTAAAAATGTAAATGTGACCCATATATGAATTAAAATATTATATTTAACTAAATGGATAAATAATTTCTAAGGAAATGGTATTAATAACTAACTAGATGGTCAATTATTAAGTGATGAACAGATGTGGGTATCATATGGGACATTTGGGTAATTATTGAGTAATTACCTATGCATATATAATGTAATAATAACATGTACTTATGTGTATCCATTTGGACATACCAATATTCGTGGACGGTCCTATCGGCTTAGGGTTTCATGTGTTCAAGACTATAGCACACATCGGCAAAGGTGGACTAGGCATTGTGTAGGTCATTTAGGTACTGTGTAGCAGGACCATCTACAATAGGTAGGTGTTGATGCGGGGATCCTTTGTCATCGTTAGGTATGGGCCATGAACTACTGTACTATGTAGGGACTGCTCCAACTTATGTGTGTTTTGTGATGTCCGCTTTGGATAAGAGTTTCCTCCGGACATGTCGATAGAGTACGAATAAGACACCAATGGTAGATGCCTTTCTGTGTCGCGTATATGAAAGGACTTATATATATATTACCCGGACTAAATGAGATGAATTAAATGGTCTATGAATGTTGACATTAGTCACAAACTTTTACTATGTTGTGCATAATAGATGTTTATGTCATTTTATGAGAAATATAAGACTGGGATACATTGGGATTGGGCAATTAAACACAGTCCGCTCTATTGTAACAATTGAGTATAATCAATCCAATAAATATTAATCTAGAAGGATGGTCATATTTATCATTTAGGTTTTTTTCGAGATACAAGTAATATGACATTTAGATGAAGGGTGAGATGTTAATCGAATGTGAGTGAAGATAGGGGATATTTTCTTTGTATATGTTGTACTTATTACATATTAAATTGATTAAGTTAATACTTGCATATCTAGGGCTTTGACCCAAATTTAAATGCCCCCCAGTTCCTCCTAGGTAGGGATAGCTGGAATGTTGTAGTATTAACCTTGCAATCTCTTTTTCTTATCAGACTTTCAGATTCATTGATTATATATTATGTGATTTTTCAGCTTTGGTTACTTATTTCATTTGAGACATTCATATGGTAATAAGCCCAATATTTATTTACATTATGTTACGTTGTGATATTTACTTTCATGTCACATTTATTATACACTTGGTGATGATTTGGATTTATTTATTATTATGGAAATATTCATTAAACCTCAATTATGGTCCTTTAATATATCATTTATATTATGTTGATGCAGATAATGGTATTAATTATTAGATAAGCCCCATCATCGGTGTATCGTGTCTGGCCAGCCTTTAAGTGAGAAAATGGGAGTTGTTACATATTTACTTTTGATGTGCAAATCCAGATTCTAACAATGTTACTAAATTTGATTTTATAAATTGAGTAAATATGAGTCAGTTTTTTTCGACTTATTTCATCATAACAAAATATATTAATATTCAGGTAATCATATTCTTTTTTCCCTTCAAATTATATATTCAAATTTTTACCAACATTTTTAGTCGAGATTTAGATATAGATAATGACCGAAATTAGTGATAATAGATCATTTGTTAATTATGGATAAAATGAATGAAAGTGTGGAGTGGTATATGATACAAACTGAAATTTGATATTCAAACAAATTGTAAGATGGTGGTTCTTGGAATACAATTAGTATCAAGTAAGGCGTAACCCCTTATCAAGAGCAGGATCAATTCACAAAACAATACTTAATAATGATAATGAATACTGGTGAAAAGGGGGCAATGAGATTCAATATTCATACTTGTATTAAATGATATTTCTACACCGTGCATACACAACAAGTATAATAAATAGTTGGGACCAGCAGGTAACTTGATCGGAGAGAGAAAGAGCAAGCACTCTGGGCACAATAAAGGCAAGGAAATAACATCAGGTCCAGTTAATGCTCAATAATACAGGTGTTAAATGATTGTGGGAAGAATGTCCCCATAAGAGCTCTCTTGTATGAAGGAAATTAGGTAGCAGTTTTTGGTTCAGAATGTCGTTCTCATAAACTATTTAGTTGGTGTATGTATATGGAGGCAAGGTTAATCAAGTAACCTTGTTGGTATTCAATGTGATTAACAGAATTAAATTCATAAGTACTCCCCTTCATTAATGTGGGAGATATTGTATTAAATGCATGGGATCTTATAATTTGCCGGGAAACTGCTTAACTAGTTGGAAGCATGGTCTACATTGATGAAGGACGTAACATGGAAGATCACAGGCTTATCTTAGAATGACTAAGAGGTCAAATTTGGTAGACTAAGAATGTCATCCTAAGGATAAACCCACATGAGTTCTATAATTTCGAGTCCCTAAATGCCAGACGTTATGACGTCAGAAAGTGGGTGAATAGTGATCCCACTAGGGGTGCGGTCATATCAGCCAGACGTATGGTGTTTGGTTTTTAGGTTGCTCGACTGATAAGTAGCTTGAGTGTTTAGTCTTCTATTTATTAGAAAAAACTATCATTAGGCCAAGGCTGCAAGGTTGAGGTACCTCGAGGAGGTTCCCTAAAGTGAGTAGAACTTATGGTAGCTCGACTGTAGGTAGCTCGAGAAACCACATATACTGGATGAAGTTTTTCCTAATTTTTCCAAGGGCGTTGGTTATTATATTCCCAACGATGCCTTACTCCCAATACTCCAAACCATGTCCCTGCGAGGTTCCCAGGAGGAGATTGTTTGATAGAGCATGTTAGCTCTCCTATGTCCTGCCAGGCATGGTCCCTTATGGATACCGAACAACCTTGCTCATGATATAGCATAAGATAAAGTACATGATAAAATATATTATGTTTCATATTACAAACTATAGTCATTCGAGTGACTTTAATCTTCGAGCTAGACTTTTCGAGTCACGTCTGTGGAGAGACTTCGAGGGAACTCCCTCGAGTGATCTTTATCCTCCTTCTTTGTCTGTTAGGCATCAGATTAACTAAGTTAATGATTCTTTGTTGGGCACTTCCCCCTGCACAAATTAATAGGCCCTCTAAAGGGCATGCATCAAAGTTGATTTAAAATTGGTAGTTCAGTAAGTGAATGGGGAATATGCATTAAAACACCTCAGTCTGGCGCCTTATAGAACAATATCCAACAGATGATCAATCAGTTCCATCATGTCAAGTTAAGGAGGCATCCTAGAATAATGAATAGTTATATTGATGCTTATGCCACCATTGCTCAAAAAGTGTCCATAAAGAGTGGTACAACAATGGTGGTGATTCAATGAAGAATAACTCCCTCATTAGTGAAATCGATCTTACCAATGGAAGATGATTTGGATTGGATAAGCGAGATCAGGAAGCAGTTGGAGTCTTAGAAAGGCAAGATGGAACTAAAAGAGCTAACATAGCAATTTACTAATCAAGTACGTCTTTACTTAAGGAATGTGGGAGGATGGCTGTCAAGATGCATTGGTCAAGAAGAAGTAGAGAAGAAGTTGAAGAAGACACATGACAAAGATGGATACAATAGAGTTACAATGAAACTGGGATAAATGTCAGCTTTTCTTTTAAGCAGTTGAATGTCACTTCGTTAAAACTTTGACGGACTAAAGACAGACTTATATTGATTTTATTAAGAATGGAATTGTTCTTATGGAGAAAATTGACGCGATGGGACTCAAATGAAGGGCCCTACAGTTCTAAATTCAAGAGGAACAGCTCTATCATAGAGGATATTTACCAGGCCATTACGATACATCACGAATGAGGAGGCAATGGAAGTTTGGAAGCAATCTCATAATCCGGTTCACATTGGAGGGGAAAAGATATATGACTAGTTATTGACCTTGGGTTATTATTGACCAACAATGGAGAAAGGTTATGCTGAGTTTGTTCGAAAGTGCAAGGCATTCCAGCTACATGGAAACACGACCCATGCTTCTCCGATGGACTTACACTCTCTTGACACTCCTTACCCATTCCTAACTTAGTCATTTGACATGGTAGGGGCAATACATCCATTTTCAAAAGGAAAGATCCGATACTAATGGTAATGGAGTGCTTTACAAAGTGGGCTTGAGTGATACCACTTAAGTGAGAAACTGAAGGTGTGGTGGACAACTTCATTACATAATACATAATTTGCAGCATTGCAATTCCAAAGGTTATCCTCTCTGATAACGGGACCCCGTTCATCAACAAAGAATTAATAATGCTCAAAGACAAATACTCCATCATCCATCATACCTCAACGGTGGCATATCCTAAGGGCAATGGTCAAGTCGAAGCAGCAAATAAGACCTTGGTCAACATCTTGGCCAACACAACAAAAGACTTACCTGTCTCATGGAATGACAAGATTCCATTAGTTTAATGGGCCTATCAAATGACAAAGAGGAATCCCATAGGTTATATGCCATTATCTCTTGTGTTTGGAGGCGAAGAAATTCTACGGGTGAAGTTGAAAGTTCCTTTGGCCCGATATGCCTTATGAAGCAGTATACTCCCTCAGAGAAGACATCTATAGTTGGAAGCACTGGATGAACACAAGGACAGTGCTATGCAACACATCCAAATGTATACTAATCAGCTCTCCAGGGCATATGACAAATTGGTGAGGCCAAGAACGTTTTTAGAAGGGGATTTGGTTTTGAAGGAAGCAGTGAATAACATTTGAGGGCTCCCATTGCCTAAATTTTCTATGAATTGGGAGGGACCTGTCATTGTAAAAGAGGCTCACGATTCAGGTTACTGCTCAATCTCTATGATGGAAGAGGATAAACCTTTCAAAATAAATAATAAGTGGCTGAAAGTCTATCATGTTTAAACGAGTAACCTCAGTTAGAAATTTATTTTAGGTGAAAGATATGTTGCAATTCATTGTATGATTTATTTCTTTTGTAATGAGATAGGAAGAAAGAGTTTTCTTGTAATTGTAAGAGTTTAATCTTTGTAATAAATAGAAGCGTTGCAATAAAGTAGTGCATGATAACGAAATAATATTTATTTCATTGATATACTCAAAAACATTACAAAACTAGGAACTATTGCCCAAGAGTTACATTTGAGGAAATAAAAGAAATTACAACACAAAAGAAGAGACTTTAAATCAAAAGGAACCATAAGTCATGGTGAGAGAAGAAGTATCCAGGACGGTCCCAAGAAGCCTCCAAGAATGTTCTCTGACCTGTGATACTTCCTTCAAGTCTGGTCTTGACTTGGGCCTTTTTTATCAACATGGATTCACATCTCTGCTTGGCCTTCAGTAGAGCTTATTCGGCAACCCTAACTTCCTTATCATCTTCTACCAGAAGAGGGGCTATCTATGATAGCCTTTTTTCTCATTTGGCCTCTACACGCTTCAGATAAAGTTCCCTCTGACTCTCCAACTGTCGGCTCTTTAAAAGTTTTAAGCGACTAATCAACCAGTATAGTCAGAAACCATTTTCCCACCTCCCTTAAGCTTCCCAATAACCGATTGATGAGGGGTCGGATAAGGTTGGACATTTGAGTAGTATCCACCTCAACAATAATGGCTTTAATACTATGGAGCCTATAACTCATCGCTAAAGTGTTTAAACGAAGGCAATCGACTTTGAAGGTTTGAGGATGGTGAGTGGAAATTTTCTCAATGATAGAATGATTAATTGCATATACTTGGGGAGATTGGTGAAGCACCATGAGGAAAAACACATGAGGATACATGTTTGTTGGAGGATCCTTACAACCTGACTCATTATCAACTGGAAAGTCTGTAGTTGAAGCACAGTCATTATGGCTTGAATCCTTAGAAGGGACTAATTCTTGATGTGTGGATTCAACAGGTGAGGGATCACGCTAAGTTGGCATTTCGATAGTACCAGGATCCCTTATAACTTGTAACGTGATAAAGTGAAATGAGTTTGAGAAAGAAAAATCCTAACAAGTGGTTCTCATTATTTTGTCACCATTATAGGTTGAGTTTATGAAAAATATTAATAAGTTGTTTTCATTATTAAGTCACCATTATAGGTGGAGTTTATGAAAAATCTTATTAAGTGGTTTTCATTTTTAAGTCACCATTTTAGATGGAGTCTATGAAAAATATTAACAAGTGGTTTTCATTGTTAAGTTACCTCGAAGGCATAATGAAGAGACTTATGAAAAAAAGAGGGAAAAATTAGCAAATACGTCAGGGGAAACTCATGCAGTAGCGACGGTAGGAGTAGAAATTTCAGGCGTAGTAACTAAAGGAATAACTCCAACATTACTCTTACTTCGAGTGTCACCTTCAGCACAGGGAACCTCGGCCCTTGGCTATGAACCTTCATCGTGAAAAGGCATAAGTGCCAAGTTTGGGGAAAGTTCCACAGATATCATTTGAGGTCTAGATGATCTATCAAACCCACAGGTGATGATTGAACCCCTTAGCGAGAAGAGGAACCAATGGTAGAAGATGGAGCATAGGGTATCTCAGAAAGAGAAAGAGGAATTAGACCTGGATAAAGATGCAAACAATATTTAAACGTTAGACACATAATACACAACATTGAATCGAGACAAAGGCATAAAGAGTAAGCTTTAACCTAAGTGATGCTAGTGAAAGGGGAAAACACAATGGAAGGCCTTCCTAGAGGGAATTGAAGAAGTGACCCATTAAGAGATATGATTGGGTTAAAAGTACTTACATCCTAAAATCTAAGAAAATGATACGTACACAATACAACTAAATGGAAAAAGTAGCTACAAGAGGAAAAATGCCCAGAAGAACCATAGGGAGGGGAGATGACTCAGAAGAAACCAGAAGAGTCTCGTCTAGATGAGGGTAAGTTCTAAAGGATTCCACAGTGGTAACAACCCTCCTATCAGCCTCCTCTACATGTCAGGAGGCAGATCGACGAGAGTAAGCCAGCCCATATATGGAAGAACAGGGAAAAGATTCATCGACCTTTGAAACACCAAAGCGTTCTCCCATGAAAGGGTTATCATGGGGAAAACGCCTATCTCTTTCAATCTCCTGCATAGAAAAAATAAAGTGTTAGAGAATATAACTCACTAAGTCACTAAGTTCGAAATGACTATGTGTGGGAAAATATACCTCTTGCTCTGGAGAAGAGTGAGATGAAATAAATATAGGTGGAGAAATAGGTGAAGGTAAGGGGGCAACTCTATCAGTGGGACCATGCTTAATATCAGGACTATTATCAAGGATAATGGACTCAACGATAGCTAGAGGACAAGAGGGCCTAGGAACAAAAGTAGCAGGTATTGGACGCATCTTATAAGCACGATTCTTATGGGTTTTTGTACCCAGAGTCTTCTTCCTGGCACAAGAGCCACCAACAGCAAATGGGACTCAAGAAAGTTTTCTCCTAAACGTAGCCCACTCAGTGGGATCTACCACGATGGGGGAAAATACAGCAGGAGGAGGAATGGTGGGAGTATATCATTGAAACTTATGATGTACCCGTTCAAACTCAGCACGAACTGCCTATCGAAGTTCCTCCTGTCTTTTCTCACAGGAGGGGGAACAGAGGAAATGGGAAATGCATCCACATGAGTTTGAGACTTAGTCTGGGACATGTATTTTTAAGAATTCCCACTCTTGGAGGTCTTGGTTTTTTAGAAGGAGGTTTCAAAGGTCCCTCGCTAGGAGCACATTCAATAATGATAGCTCATTTGGGCGTAGGAGCTTTCTCAGCCATGGGAGAAGTAATGGGGATCATAGAGTAGTATGGAGGAACCTCGCTCGGAGGAACCTTGGCTTAATTACATTTAAAACCCAACTCTAAGGCTGAGAAAGTGAGAACCGGAGGATATACTGGGGGACTTTTAATACATTATCTGATCTTGTCCAACTACATCGGCCAATATTTAGTGGTAAAAAGGGAAGTCACATTTCCCTTTTTGGTGATGGTGGGGATGGTGATTAGTCTAGTAATCGTTGAACTGATGGAGGAAGTAGAAGCAAATGTATAAAAAGAGCAAGCCTTAGAATAACTCGCATTATGATGGGACTCCTGAAAGACAGGATGAGAGACCCCTTGACGTAGCCAAACTGGCGATAACAACGGTTGGGATTATAATTCTCTAAAGAGTATCCCCACTCGGTGTATAAAGGAAAATAATTTGGGGTGAATGGAAGCGCAACGGCTAGTGAAGGATATTCATTGATGAGGTCCTTCGATGTATCACAAACCATTCTTGCTTCATGAGTAAAGAAATTCCAAGTGTGGAGAAAGACTTCCTCACCATAAGGCCTCATAACGAAGAAGCTTCATTTGTCAAAGGTTGGGAGGATGTCCCTGTGGCTTTCCTTATTATGGAAACGGTATAAACGATGGGGCTTGATGGGTTCTCATATTTGAACATGGATTATGTTGGCAGTTATGTTGAGAAAACAGGTGTAAAGAAAATCGATCAAGATGATAGTGTTGGAAATATTGGCCAAGTTATAGCGGCCAAGGTACCGTTACATGTCTAAGTGGGTCATGTCCAACCAAGTATAGAGGGACACCAAAACCATAACTGTAAGAGGGATATTGAAACCTCAAGAGAAGCAAACAGATATGTCGATGAGATCCCAACAAGGATGATCGTTACGTTTGCCTATCATCGAGTAACGAGAAAGAATGACAAGTACGTAGGCTGGTAATTCTAAAGGGGTACCTTTGCCTTGACCAAAACCAGAAGAACCATCCTTCTCACAAGTAAATAATTAAGTGATGAGAGGGGATAAGGTATATTTGTTAAAATAACCCATTCAACTTCAGCATATCCGATCCAACTTCACCCTGGCAGAAGCCTCTTCGGTATCTAAAGCCTCAATGGAGTAAATAGAGGTACCTGTGGGCTCAAGACCAAGAAGCTCATAAACATATTCATGGGTCACTATAAACTCCACCCACGCAGCCATGAAAGTGTGGGTTGTAACGTTCCAAGGGGACATAAGAAGTTGGAGTGCAGCATTGTGTTTGGAATAAGTAAACTCATCAAACCACTTCGCCCGATGGAGCCCAACCTTAGTGAGGGCATTAATATAAGTTGTCTGTATGTAGGTGTTCCTGGTAGTAAAGTTGGTCGGAGAACCTACTAGACCTTTGAAGTCTATCTGGGAATGGGGTAAGTCACCAAGGTCAAGACAAAAATGCAAAGTTCCCTCTGGGGGGGAAGAAACCCAAAAAACAACATTATCATCTTCTTCGACAAGTGTCAAGGAGTCACACTTAGTGTTCAAAACGACAGTTTGGAACATAGCTGATTAATCATTACCCTTGACAAAAATAAGAGAATGAAGATGAAAATTTAATTACTCTTGCCGGTTTCTCATCAAGACGGTGGCATCTAAGGCAAGGGCAACAGTGGTGGTGGTGGTAGGCTGAGTAGTTGTCGTGGGAACAACTGGTACATTTGGTGCACTGGAAGAAGATGCCATGAAATACGTGTAGGGTAAAAATATTAAAGGAAATGAAAGTGGACTGGAAATGATGGAGTAACATAGGCTGAAGACGACAAAGGATGAAAGAAACAGAAGAAAATCTTAAGCAACAATGGCGGATAATTATTTCTCTCTCTAAAATCTCTGCAAGTATGCAGGAAAACAAAGAGACGAAAGAGAAAAATGACTAAGAATTGGTCATAAGTCGTTTAAAAATTAAGTGGATATTTGATTTTCCCACAAAGGACCGTGCCAATCCATCAAAATGATTACAAATGGACATGTGGCACTTTAGGGTACCTTTTGACGGTTGAAAACACAGGATGGCGTCATTAATGAGGTGATGTTTGGAAAAAGGAGTATTGCTTTCAAGAGAAGTTAAGTTTTGGTGCCAAATTTTTTGAACTACATTGGAAACACAAAATCCTAACTGAACAGAGTCCTCTCATTGAAAGCCCAAACGAGGATAAAATGGGTTGAGGAGGCATCGAGGAGAATCTCAACTTCAAAAGAAAGGCTCTTCGCAACACAATTCAAAAAGTTTATTATGTCCCCTTACCGCTATGTTTGATCAGAGTTAACTCTGGCTCAGGTACATCGGGGAGAATTTTTCTTTTTGAAAAAATTGAAATGGAGATGGCTAGAATCTAGTTACATCGGAGAAAATTTACATTTGGAACAAGTGAAAACGCGAAAGGCCAAAAATAAGCAAAAATGATGATAATATTTCGACCAAGGGCAGTCCTAATAATAAGGTCCCCTCATTAAAGCTTCACTTTGGGAGAATTCCAAGTAGCCGTGATGAAGACAAAACATCTAGGATATAACAATAGGAAACCGTTACGATGTCCCCTCGCCATACACCCAGAAATTGCAAAGCTTTGGTTCAGGTATATCGAGGAGAATTTTACTTTTTTATAACAAAGATAACAGTAGAAGCTGCAATGAAAACTTAGTTGGAAGAATTTTTCGCTAACACAAGACAGTCCATCGGATTGAGAAGTTTTTTGTCCAGACATTTCTTCTGCCCACAATAAATCTCAACACGAAAAGGAAAATGTAGGGAGAGTGAAGGAAATCTCTGAATTAGAGAAAGCCTCCCCAATTAATAAAAGAGATCCAAGAGAAGGAACCAATGAGGCAACACAGTGAAGCAGTTCAGTGAAGCAGCTCAGCAAAGCATCCTAGTGAAGGGCCTCAGTGACGCAGCGCAGCGAGAAAACTAGTCAAAGGAGTTTTTTTTTGCTTCCTTTCTTACATAGCCAAATTTTATTTTCTAACTATGTTGGTTATTATGCTGTAGTGATTATAATATTGAGTGTTAGGTCAAACGGTACTTGCGAGAGACTAGGCCGGAGAGAGCTTACATGCTCAATCGAATAACCTCATTGTGAGAAATTTAGAGGGACTTAGTTTGAAGGATTGAGAAGTGAGGAAACGTTAGGGCTTGTCTTGACCATCTTAGATACACCTGGTAAAACATCAAATGGTCTTTTCATCATGGAAGATTTTGTGGAGTAACCTTGAGTTCCATCGCATATTGAACTTTGATCCAAACAGTCCCTTACCAAATGCCACATCTACTTTATGTGATGTCACCGGCCAACTACTTTAAGTATTGGGGATGTCATAGGCTTTGGTGAGCCACCTTTGTGGTGATAGTCCTCTGAATCATACTGGTTAGGAAAAAGGCATGTCTTTGAATTTAATGATTATGAGGTAAGGTGTGTTAATACATTAAGCATTAAATGTTTGGGATTTTAAGTGTGAAAGGAAAGTCGTTTGCATTAATGAGAACTGAGACATCTTGGGAAGGGATGTAGGGCTATTTATGGGCCTCGACCACTTTTGAGATGAGGGAGTTCTTTCTAGATATTTATTCCTATATTGAGAATATATCAGAGATAAGTTATTACACACCAGAGAGATTACTCACCCACCATTGTCATTTATTATGAATCTTTTAATAGTTAACCAGGGATCCTTAAAAGGTTTTTGGTTTGTTGGTTACCTACCAAGGTGTATCTAGAGTGCTTGCTTCTCTCTCCCTTTGAATGAGTTATTTTTGAGTTTCCTTTATTGTTTATTTGATTTATAAACGAGAGAATTGTGAGTTCAATTTGAGTGTTGATTATATACAATATTGTGTGATCATTTTTATTTATTAAAGAGTTCTTAGGTTACCATTTATCTCCATATCTATAGGGGTTACACCTCAATTGTTATTAATATACTCCCAGGCTTCAAGGGGTTGACAAAAAAACTTTCTTCTTCAACTTTTATGAGAAAGATTCAATTTTATTTCATATGGGCATTGTAAATTATATATGTAATTTATTTTATTTTATCTTAAGATAAACTAAAATAAAGGGGGCAAATGGATATTATGATGTAACGTAGCTTGTAGCTTAAAGATTCTTAGACATCCTCTGCGACAAGGTTAGATTGATGAACCTTTATAGTATAGTAAAGTCCAAGAAGGACATTAGAAAAGCTTCTTCAGTTTATTTCGCAAAGAGTTCATGCAGATTAATTAGTTGTCACTCAGAAATTCACAGCAAAAATTCATAGCTATCCTTCAGATATGACGTCATATTACGAGAACTTTGCAAGTATTGTTATAAGTCTTGTTCAGAGGCTTATTATATTCTAAAAAACTTTATAAAATTAGTCGGTGGTTAAACCATGGTCGGTGTGACTTGACTCATCCGGAGAAATTGGTCTTGCTGCGTGGAGACAACAGGCGAAGGACCACGCTCAGTTTGTCGTTCGGTAGGTGTGGGCTCCCTCGCGACCAAAAAATTGATATAGAAGAATGAGTTTACAAAAAATCTTAACAAGTGTGTTTTCATTGTTAAGTCACCTCATAGGTGGAGTTTGCTAAAAATCTTAAAGAGTATGCTTTCATTGTTAAGTCACCTCATAGGTATAGTTTGTGAAAAATATTAACAAGTGTGTTTTCATTGTTAAGTCACCTAATAGGTGGAGTTGGCAAAAAATCTTTACAATTGTATTTTCGTTGTTAAGTCAAATCATAGGTGGAGTTTACGAAAAATCTTAACAAGTGTGTTTTCATTGTTAAGTCACCTCATAGGCGGAGGTTGTGAAAAGCATTACCTAGTGTGTTTTCATTATTAAGTCACCTCGTAGGTGTGAGTTCGTGAAAAACCTTAACAACTAGTTTTCATTGTTAAGGAGTCATATTTTACTTTTTAAATCTTCGTCCTAATTGGCATAAGTACAATGCTTATGCAAAAGAATGAAAAGGAAGAAGTTACCTCAATAGTAGGAGAATGAGTAGTAACTTCAGCAACCCATGGGTGAGTCAATAATACGTGCATGCATAAGAAACCTCATCGTGATTTAAGAGAGTCAATAATATGTGCATTCAAAAGAAACCTCATCGTGTTTTGGACGAATCAAATAAAAGGCTCATGCAGTAAAAAATCTTATCATGATTTAGATGAATCAAAAACATGTGCATACACTAGAAGATAAAAAGGAATGAGAAAGTAGTTATTATATAAACCATAATAATACTTCCACCAAGCTTGGATGAGAATGATGAGACTGAATAATGAAGTTGTTATTATGGGACCATATGATGAACTAATTATTCTGTGCCCATGATAATACTTTTTACCAAAGCAGAGTTACGAAAACCCCCACTAAAATTGTGGATGCATGTTCATTCAAATATAAATGAGGGTAACATTCACAGCATATCATTCGTATTAAAAGAAAGATCACGAGATCCGTCGAAATAACCCCTCAACTCTAGATGAGATATAATATTTAAGTATGTCATCAAATTAAAATGAAATATGAGATTATTACCCACGATCCATAGGTTGATCGAACGTATGAAAACCGACTAAAAGTTTTTCGTACAAAAAGATGATATATTTCAGCGAGGCATCAACACATCAACTATATCTACGATGGGAAAATGTAGCAGGGGCTTAATGATAACCCTCTCATTTAATTATTAAATAAGATTAGAGATGATTAATATTAATAAAAGTCCATGGGTTTATGCGACTGAGGTATTTTTTTGGCATATCATGCGTATTTGTGTATTATTTATAGATTGACTAAATAATATTCTAGTATTGAGGGTGTAACATATGTTATGGGACACATGCGACCAAAAATAGTACATGTGTCTCCATGGATTGTTTGACACATATCTCCACAATACATTTCACATGTGACGACCCACTTGGGTTGGTTTTCTATATAAATAAGCCTTACATCCATACATTTTAGGAGAGACTTCTTTGAAGGATAATGCTTTTTTTCTTAAGATTTTTCGAGAGAGTTTTGAGAAGGATTTTTTAGAAGAGTTTCTCCACCTCTCACCTCTTTGAGTTCCACCCATAATGAGTTTTTCGACGAATAGTACGAACCCGCGAACTATACTAACTTTAATTCCGACGATGATGTATACGTAGCTGCAACTGAAGTTACTAAAGTCAAACACGTGCTAAAATATGGTATTTCCCAAGTTAAACTACTCTCTTACAACAGTAATTTAAATAAAATATTGCGTGTTTATTAAATACTGACCGAGAGAGAGATTACGATTAATATTTATGGGAAAAATTTACTAAGTGTGTAGTAAATAACAAGTGATAATAATCATTGTGTGTGTATTACGTTAGAAATATATATAGAGTGACTCGGATGGTGATTTCAAGGATGTATTATTCTAACGTAATACATCCTCACCCACCCAAATTAATATAAAATGTTTAAGTGTCTAGTTAAGGTCGAGATAGAAATTTTATGTAGAGTAACTCAGATGGCAATTTTGAGGTAATGGTTGATTCTGAATGGGCCAAAATAGGTAGAATAGAGTACCCAGATGTATTAATTGGGTCTCGGGGCATTTTTAGATTAACCCGACACTATGTAATGGTGTTTTGGTCATTAGGTAGTTTAGGGTTGGAAAAATTCCTAATTTTACAATTATATATCAGCCACTTGGGTATAGAGGATAGGGTTAGAACACTTTGCAGAGAAGAGAGACCATGAGAGAGGGTAGGAGAAAGGTTCTTAAGCCAACCTACGCCATTTTTCACCATCGTCGTTGCCAAAATCAAGATCGGAGTAATGAGAAGACGCATCCACCATCTAGCAATGAAAATCAGACCACTTAACCCTAAGTCATGTGTCTAAACTTGAAATTATATTTATTACTTATATTACCCATGATAGTGTTGGGTTAATATTGCATGAAAACATTATTTTGGTGATGTATATTGTGATTTGATTCATGCATTGTTGGGATATCATCTTTGAAATCAACCTCCTGTTAATGTAACACGAAATCTGATATCTAAGTTTCTAAATATTAGAAAATTATGGGGTCTTGAAGATAAACATGCATGAAAAGTAAATCTAGGGTTTATATGAATAAGGTGAGAATTTGATCTTATTTACTGAAAATTTCATGATGATTTAAGGATGTATTATGTTAGAAACTATTTAACCATTCCTATATGAAGGCTTGAAAATTTTGGTGGGAGTTTATATTAGTTTCACGGAGTTTTGGTTGTCTAAATATGGAAGAGACACGCGTTCGACGAAGCTGGTCTGTAGTGTTGATTGATTGATTGAATGGTGTCGATCAACTAATGCATTAATCGATTGATCCTTTTTGTCGATCGATATATGAAAGTTATAAATGGGATATTTGTTTATTTACGTAATATTCTTTACCAATAATTATAGGGGACATTGGTAATGGTTTATTAACTATGTGAGGACTTGGAGAATATCCGTAGACCTATAATTAAATCTCAGCTTTGTCTTAATGAGGGTAAAATGATATTTGGACCGACAAAATGAAACGATTGTGTTAAGTATCGAGAATTTAAAATCAGGTTATAGGAAGTGTAGATGATAACACAAAATTGATACTAGTAGGATAATGATGAATTAACTACTGAAATTCCTTAAGGAATAATTGGGACCTTTCGGGTAGTGAATGATACTTTGAAAAACAAGAAAATAATATCAAGTGGGAATCTTTACTACGTTGAACGCAAACTGTACTGGATATATTTATAGGTTGTGTGTATACCTGTTATGTGTATTCTTATGTGTATAAGCATACATACGATGCCTGCTATCACGAGAGGCCATGCGCAGTGGGTGATCCAACATTAGCGATGCGAGCAAGGTCAGGATGTGTGCTCCAAAACATAGAACTTAGGGTCGGTAACTATTTAAGTGAGCGATAATGTAATCGGTCATTTGGGTACGTTAGGTATATGTATATATATAAGTATTAGGACTATGACACCATCATTTGTTTATTTGATTTATGGTTCGAAGGAGATTCCGAACTAGTAGTCCTTGATGTGGTATATGAGGTACATGGACTCAATAGCAGAGTATGCATACATCGCGATTTTCATTTCAGGGATGTTGTAGTTTTATATATATATATATATATATATAATAATAATAATAATAATAATAATAATAATAATAATAAAGCAAGAGGTTTTTTTGCCATGTCATACAACTATTGTCACGTCATATAGCCACATCATGCAACTTTATATACAAAATGTAAAGAGGTTTTGTATCTAATGGTTTCAAACTGTGTCATGCAGCCGATAAACTCAAAATTTCACTTTGCCACATCATATAAATTTATGCACAAAACCTATACAAACACCAAGCTACACCTGATAGTCAACAATAATTCTGCCAATCTATACCCACCTCGAGCCTCTCACCACTGTCCACTAACAGAGCACAAGGCTCGACACAGTCTCTCTCCATCACTTATTTTGTATTTTCATTGGTTTGGGTGTTTTGAAACTAGAAGGGAAATCATTTACACGTCTCTCTCTCCATTTCTCACCCGTTGAGTTGAGTTTTCTTGGGTGTTTTAACTCCATTTTCTCTCTCATTTATTTACAGGTTAATGTAACTTAACTATAGTGATTGACGGAGGTGAATAAAGTCAGTGCAGGTGAATGTATTTCATGTTTAAATGAGGGTTCTGGATTTTTTTTATTTAACTTTATTTTCTTCTCATTTTTTTCGTGCAGAGCTTTCCTCATGACATACAACCAGGTAACAACTCTTTTTTTTATACTCATTTTTTTTATTTTGGTTTCAAAATTAGAATTTAATCCCCTCTATTTATAATTAGTTTTCCCTTTATAGATCTACCGGGTTTTTTTTCGGTATATTACTTCTCCACTCTATTTATAATCTGAGTTTTTATGTTATTGATGTTTGTGTATATTAACCGGAGGTTTTTTTTTCTATGCCCGGGCCTTTATCTTGCTTCGGCTCCTAACCAGAGTTTTTTTTTCTATGGCTTCTAACCGGAGGAACCTGCTCAGATCGGGGGAACCTGCTCGAATCGGGGGAACTTGCTCTCTTTCACAGTTTGAGGGTGGAAACCCCAAAACAACCGTGTTTCTCACAAATGCACACCGATGGAAAAGTGTGAGTTTTTCTAGGTCTGTTTGAAGGTCTCGATTTATGTTTTATTTTATTTTATTTTCCTTTTCTAATCATTTTTCAATGTTTAAAGGTGGAAATCTAAAGTCGAAAGCATGATATATTCTTTTATTTTTTGAATCAGAGGTAGACTACCTCACCTATACCGACCTCTTTTTTTTTTTTTGCTAATGGGTGATTTTGCTATTTGGTTTTGGAGGTTTCTGTGTGGTTGAATATGTAAAAAGGATTTTTTTTTTCGATTTTTAGTTAAGTCCGATATTTTGGAGGTTTCAATTTTTTTTTGTGGAGGTTTTGAAGGTTTCTGTGTGGTTTTGGAGGTTTCCATTTTTTTTTATATTTTATGTTTAAGGTTAAGCTCTCCCTAGGACGAGAAGTTGGCCAGATTGCTCCAATTGGTGGAGCTGTCGGAAAGAGGACAAGTGGGTAGGTTTAGCTCTCCTTGGGACAATATGTTCTGATGCATATTTCTTTTATCCTTTTATGATGCCAGGGAATGGGTATGCGAAATAAAAGAGAGGCATGCCAGCCATATTTTCAATATTTTATGTTGAATGGAAGTGGGTTTTTGTCTGTCAGGTATAATTACAATGTGGCCTGTTTTATCATAATGAATACAAGTAGGTTGGAATATTTTTTGACACGTCTCCCAAGGTTTAGGGTGCTATGGACCTTTGAAAATGAATTTAATGGACTGTGACGTGTATAGATGTTTATAGTGTGTATATTGCTTTATTTCTAATTATTCCAAGTTTATAAGCTTTAATTTTTGTTAATACTTTATATTCTTATACAGATGGAAATCTACACAAAAAAGGTCATAATTTTTTAATTTGTTCTATTTAGTTTTTTCATGCATATATAAATCATTGTCAGTAATTATTTTTGCTCAAGAAAATTATTTTTTATTTTTGGCAAGTGATTAGTTCATAATAATAATAATGATTTAAACGACTCATTGATAACCGTGGTAATAACTCATTGATACGACTAGCATGAACCGTAATTTTTTCCATGAAGACGAAATGATGAACTTGATGTGATTTCGTGTTAAGAAATTTTTATGTTAATACAGCTTTTAATATCTTGGTTTTGTGTTATCCTATCGTTTTTAAATTATTATCCCATTTTATGATATTTCTATAATTAACTTTATAGTTTTTTTCTTCACCATGGAACTTTGTTAGTGCCGGTTTAATAGAAATTATTGTCTCAAGTCTATGCTTCCATCATACGCACTTTTTTTTCTTCACCATGAATGGGAAGTTATTGTTAATTTTATCGTAATAATGTCATTTTTCAATCATACTTGCAAGAAATATAAATATACCAAACTAAAATTTTAATCGTGCTATAATTTTGAGTTTTTGCTATGGTTCATGATATGTTGTAGCTTGTAAATGTGAAGATTTAGTAGACTATAGGTGCAACAAAATATTTTTATTAACACCGTGTTCTTCCTCGAGTTTCGGAGAGAATAAAATATTTTTATTAACATCATGAAGAAAATGTTTTATAATTTTTTTTATTTTTATGAAAGAAGTTTATTTTTATAAAAAAGTTGAGTACTTTTTACTTTTAAAAAAACACGCAACCATTAACTTTTTTTAATATTATAATACAAATTGTTTTATAAAATAGTTATAAAAATAATATTTAGACTCTACTCCAATGTTTATAATGTTATATAAGGGCACTTTAGGTAGTAGGTGAAACAAATTAATGGGTTTGTAACATTGTCCAACTTTTGGGCGGTTGAATAATTAAGTGATAAAAGTGATGTAATTAATACAATCACAATTAGAAAATATGAAATCTTAATGATACGTCACGATTAGAAATGCATTGGGATAAAATTATGAGCGTACATCGGCACGGGAACAAAATTATCACGAGAATTAATTTATCGTCGTGTCATCAACATGGGTAAAAATTATCACGTGAAGAAATTTATCATCGTGCCATCGGCACGGGTACACCCTAGTATATATATATATATATATATATATATGCATACACATTAATTTATTCTACTCTTGTGTGGTAGTAGAAGATATATACAATGTATATCTTAAGTAACTTAAGTAAGAGAAGCTTAATTAAGAGTTTAAATATAATATTAGACTAATATTGATTATGGTTTTATGGTAGCATATCGTATGGACATTACGGGTGAGCTAAGCATAATAGTGATTTAATAGATGCTTCTTGGGATTCGTTATACTGGGTAGCATAGCTAGGTGGGTTTAAAAGGAGACATTAGATGTGCACAATAGTTGAGAGGTGAGGAACTCCAGAGACTGCGGGAGAATTTAACATTTGTATAATAACTGCTCTTATTGTATTTTAAATGCTTTCTATATATTTTTCAAATGTTTTGGTCTCAGACTCGTATCAAATCTATTTGTAAAACTTTTAGGTGTCCAGCTACAAGGACGCCAGACATGATGATTCAATCTAGGGATGCGTAGCTGCAACACTTATGGAGGCATGTGGAACTTAAATGGACGATTCAGTTATTTCATTTCTAGTCTATTACTCATATTCAGTTATTTCAGTTGGTCATATTGCGTATTCAGTTGAGACTTTTATTTGGATTCACTCTTTTAAGTTAAGACTCTGTATTTAGATTCATTTCATTTCAGTTAGAATTATGATTTAGATGTTGGATTTGGAGTGATGGTTTATTCATAATTTACTTATTTATTTATTTTTTATTGCGATGTTCTAGACTTACATTATCATAAGAATGGTTCATACTATTTTATATCTGTATATTACTGTGTGTTGCACTTGCTTATAAATTTAGTAGTTAGTAATTTAAAAAGTTTTCGATAGTGATGCTAAGAATGAACCAAATGAGATTCTTATTTTATTTTAGTAAACGACTGATCACCGAGGATTAAAGTAGGTGGGGTGTCGCAGATGGTATCAGAGCATCAGGTTGCAGTGTTTATAGGATCTGTGCGGCTTACTATGATTTTAGTGTACCGTCCATTGATATAGAACCTTATTTTTAGGATTGTTGCCTTCATATTTACGTATCCAAGATTTCATTCTTCTACTATTGTTTTTGTATTGAGTGTGAAATCATAAAGTTTGATCTGGTTTCAGATGCCACTTAAGAGAGGATGATCGACTAGGGAAGCGGCTAGAGGTAATGAGAGGGAGGCTCAGCAGGAGCCACAGGCCCTACAGCCATAGCCACCACATGGGACAGTGATAACCACAGAGGTGTACGTTATTATGGCACAGGCAATTGATGTTGATATAAATTCCATGGAATTTCATTTTCCTAAAGCCCAACTACATCTACTAGTGCCACCGGTTGTCCAGGCCCATTTAGGGCAGTTTGATTGGCATAGAGTTAGGGAGGCTCTCGAGAAGGGCCACCCACCATAGTTTTTGGGTAGGTCCAATATGATCGTTACATGTCAGTAAAATAAAGACATTCAGTGCCACCTTTGTATAGTTGAGTGCATCGACACTTAAAAGTAGATGTTGGCCACGTTTAAGCTTATGGGAGCAACTTTATAGTGGTGGGAGTCTATTACAACTTCCAAGGAGAGAGATGTTATTCCTATTATTGAGTTTTGGGTGTAGTTTGACTGAAATTACTTCCCACCGGCAATTAAGATGGCAATGTAGAAGAAGTGTAATTATGTGGTTCAGGGTAACTATTTTGTAGCAGAGTATGAGGAGGAGTTTACCCGTCTAGCTAACTTTTTTCTCGATGAGGTGAACAATGAGGAGAAGAAAAATTTTAACTTTATGGATGGATTCTCCTGGAGAATCATGCAATACTTGATTAATAACCTGACATTGAAAACTTATACTGAGTTCGTTAATGTTGCGCTTATTGATTGCCAGGATCATCGTTTCCATCTGAAGGGAAGAAAGAGAGGGGGTGAGACTAGTCAGTCAGGCAAGGTATGAAGGAACAATTCTAGTGGGGCATCGCAGCAGCAGATGAGTAGGCATTAGGGGAAGTAATCCTGGAAGGGGGATTTGGCCAAGATATTCAGATCGGGAGGTTATTGACTAGAGGGTGGTGGATTTAGGTAGGGCTAGCAGGGTCCTAAGAAGCAGTGGTAGCATGTTCCTTAGGGAAGCCAGGGATAAGGGAACAAGGTGGAGGCAAGTAAGGCCGGGGCGACCAAGTCTAGCGTCAGGGACAACCTTGATAGGTCCATTAGGGCCAGTGACATAGAGACTATACGGGTAATTTCTTTACTTGTGGACAAACGAGTCACAAGAGGAGAGACTACCCACGACAGGATAGAGTACCACAACAGGGGCAGTTATCCCCTATAACACCAGCTCCACCAGACCCATCGCAATAGGGAAAGCTATAGTATGGACATGTCAATAATGTCTGGGATGCATTCTTATTCTAGGCGCCACCAACAATTGAGGGTATGGTTCCTATTAATGGGTATGAATGTTGGATTTTGTTTGATAAGGAGGCATCTCACTCATTTATAACTACTAAATTTTCATGTGCACTCGGTCCATTAGAGACAACCGGTTGTATCCTTATGCAATAGAGTTACCTTTGGGCAGTGGGTCTCTTATACACTTGATTTGTAAGGGTATAGATATTGACGTTGGGAGACTATGTTTAACAACCGACCTTGTAATGTTACATAGAGAGGGTTAGGATGTCATCTGAGCATGGACTGGTTAGTAGGGTACAGAGCGATGCTGGAATGCTTCAGGAGAACCATTGCGGATATGTTCCTTGTGGCGATGCCTTTTTCCCGAGGGAGGGTCAAGCAGACACATATACTATATTGAGGAGGAGACTTTGTAGGAGGTGGTTTTCTCTTTGGATTCAATTCCAATGGTGAGGGAGTTCGAGGATGTGTTCTAGGAGATACTCAAATCACCATCCATCTAGCAGATTGAGTTCATCACTGACTTAGCACCGGGTATAAGTCCGATTGCCCGTGCACCTTATTGCATGGATCCTTCGAAGATATGGGAGTTGAGGGAGAAGATTCAATAACTTCTGGGTTAGAGTTTCATTCGACGGAGTACATACCATAGGGTGTGCTGATGTTATTCATTAAGAAGAAGGATAGGTCGCTTCATCTGTGTACTGATTACAGGAACCTGAACGAGGTCATAATTCAGAATAAGTATCCATTGCCTCAGATCGATGACCCATTTCACCACATAAGGGGATCAACGTACTTCTCTAAGATAGATCTCAGATCAAGGTACCATAAGTTGTGTATAGGAGAGGATGATGTTCCTAAGACCGCTTTCCTGATGCGGTATGGGTCATGTGAGTTCAGGGTGATGTTGTTTGGGTTAACCAATGCGCCGGAAGTATTCATGGATCTTATGAACCGGGTTTTCAGAGAATTTCTTGATCAGTTCATGATCGTATTCATCGACGACATTCTGTATTACCCACGTTCGTAGAATGAGCCTATAGAGCATCTGCGGATGGGTCTACAGACATTATGTGACCATCAGTTGTACGCCAAATTCAAAAAATGTAGAGTCTGGTTACGATAGGTATAGTTTTTTGGCCATATTGTGGCCGATATGGGAATTGTTATTGATATGAGTAAGGTATCGGCGGTGAGGGAATGGGGATAGGTCACGACACCAATCGTGATTTACAGTTTTTTGGGGTTGGCCAGATACTATCGTCGCTTTCACTACAACAGAATGTCTTATTAGTGACAAAAAAAATTAGAAGTAATTATGTCCTAAAATTTACCTTTTTTGTGAGGAAATTTAATTTTGTCACGAATTGAGGGGGATGGTGTTAAATTGATGACGAATTAATAATATTTTCACCAAATAATCATAAAAATTTTGGATCCATTGTTCCCTCCTAATAAAATGTTCCACTTATCTATTCGTGACATAATTAATATACATTTAGTGACAAATACGTTTATCACAAAAAAATTAATTAATTGGTGACAAAAAATTTCCTCACTTATTACTAAAAAAATAACAAAATAGTTTCATATACTCATTCTTCTCAACCCCAAAACGATCTCTCCCCCTCCCCAAAATACTCCCCATCCCACAGAAGTAATCGGCACCCTGTCCATCTCCTCATATCCAATCATCATCCACCGACGTATCGTATCCAAAGCCCCACTCTCTCCATACTACCTTCGGCCGTCTCTGTCTTTATCAGAAACGCTGGCTCAGAAGATCGATAAAGCCCCACTCTCTCCACTTGTTTATTTTTGAAATAAATCATTGGGGAACGTGTGGTTAGCTTATTTTACCTACATATTCTCTTTATAATCTGCGCTTGATAGCAAAAATCCATGGGCGATTAATACTCTAATCAAATATGACTACTTAAATGATTGAAGCCTTAATGAGGATCCATTTGATAATTCAAATTTAGGGTTAGTAGAATGGAGACTTCAAATCAAATACTAGTTTTGTGTTTAGTTTGTGATTTACAAATACTCTAATATTCATTTTTTCACTTTGAGTTTGTATTCTGCTACTTTGAGTTTGTTATTTTAATTCAACACTTTGATTGTGCATTTTTATGAATAAATCTACCTGGTCATTTTTTTATGTGTTGATTCCTCATCCCTGATTCTGAACTGTTTTTGGCTGGTGATTCCCATTATATTTTTTTTGATATTTTCCTTGTTTACACAAAAAACCGAAGGAAAACTGACAAAAACTAAAACCATATGTTCTTTTTCCACGGTTCGGCATGCTAATGTTTCTAAAAAATTGACTTGGTCGATTCAGCTAAAAAAAGGTCTCTAAAATCGAACTGACCGAACCGCACATACCGCTAATTATATATATAATTGATTTGAATAATTGATCTTTATAATAATTTTAAAATAATATATAAGAATTTATAATCAATTAAGACCTTCAAATCTCACAAGTATAATGTTCTTAATACAATTTGACAGAGTAGTAGTATGTAAATAATCTGATGTCCTTACAGGTAAATTGCCCTTGTATTTATACAGCACGAAACATAATCCTTACTGGACATTCCTAGATTTTAGCATGCGTGCTACATCAGAAAAGGTATGTTGAGGTATGTATTGGAGGTATGGACATTAGCCAATATGAGGCCATATTAGTCTCCTTAGTTTAGTTGTTAATATTATGGGTTTGGTTCGTCGTCCTCTCAGTTGGGGATAACAGTTGATACCTGGATGACGTAGATATGATGAGTTACATCTGGCCTTTAATATCGAAAGGTAGTAGAATGAATAAAAAGCGGGGAATGGGAAAGTGTACTAAAATGTACAATAAAGTTAGCACACTTTACCCTTTTCCTCACCTTTCATACATTTTCGTGATCCAAATTATTGACTATTGCTTTTCCTCAAAAGTGTACTTTAGCTACTCTTTGCTAGTTCATATTGATGTGTTAACCAACTTGATAATGAGTCTCTAATGGTTTCTCATTCATAGTGATTATTGGTTGGTAGTGTGCATTTCTGAATTAACTTCATACTATATAGCAGCTAACACAACCACTGTGCATCAAACTTTTTAATCCTTCTTCTTTGTGCTTCATTATTTCAGTATTTTCTAAGGCATTTCTTAAAGTTACAACATGCCTTCCTAATGTAAGTTCCATTTTGCGAGCATGAGAAACATAACTTGTATATCATTCATACGCTAAGCAAAAATTTAAACTACTAAAAAGTTATATTTTAAACAAAACTTGGTGGAAATGACCTCCATAGGGAGAAGATCATTTGAAAATTAAATTCATCAAAAAAAAAATCCCGAAGTAGGTGAAATGCATATATGTTTATTTTCAAAACTGGGTGAATTTCGGACATAGAATTAAAGACTCAATACGAAAGATGTATAGACACATTATTTAAGTAGTTCAATAAGTTTAGACTTACCTACAACCACAGAAACCATTTAGAAGTTATCTTCAATTAAAATAAGACATGGATGCTAGAAAGATAGTTGAGAGTCAAGACGTACACTTGGTGATAATTTTGCAGCCGATTTGTGAAAATTGAAGAGGTTTGTCTTTGATTCAATTACTTGATGACTGAAGGGGTTTAGAACCCTTTTCCTCATCCTTGTTCTAGCGTTTTTCAGGTGCACATCCTTTTTTGCCTCCCTGGAGCCCCTTCGAAGGTAAGGGTTTACGCCGACGTTAATGTTATTCATCCCAAAGACTATTGGGATTACGAGTCCCTTACCGTTCAATGGAGGTACGCTACCTACCTGTGTTCTTATGTTTATGCGGAAGGCTTTGTTTTATTGATTTCATTTTATTTATTTTGTTGATTTCCTTTGATTTGGTTGTGTTGGACGAGTACGAGGTTATGCCCAACCGCCTGCAAATATGTTCATTATTTTTTTTATCTAAAACCCATGTATTCAAATAGATAACTTTCATTAAGAAAAAAAATAATTTCTTTTTAGAAGATGATCTCTTCAAAGGAGAGCAATCTATAGCGGATACTGAAATAACAATATTATCAAATCCACCTCCATTATTAAGAACATAAGACACTTTTGTAAGAATTTGATCTTCTATGAGTTTATCACCATTTGTAAGGGCATCCAATTCAACATTGTTCTCCTCCTCAATCTTAAAGCCACCTCTCCCCTCCAAACTCATCAACTGGGAATTTTTAAGTGATCTTCATTCTTCTCTCACTGGGCTTCACTTTTTTTTTGTTATCCGTCTGGATGGGAACAATCTGAGTGCTCCAGTTCATGAATTTCTTACAAATGTCACGAATTTGATAGCCTTAAATCTCTTTAACATGTTGAACCGCATTATCACACACTCTTCAACTACTGTGGTATCAGAAGCATCAACTATTGTTTTGGATGGCCCTACAATATAGAGTTATTTCTCTATAGGTATATATTCTTGTTGCACAATTCAGCCTTTGGATTTTTTTTTTTGGGGGGGGGGGGGGGATTGTATTTTTCTCCTGATGATCTTGCCCATCAACTTGAAGAATTTTGATCACTTTACATCCTGTTACTCAGTGACCCAATATTCTGTAGTTACTACAGCGAGAGGGTAATTTTTCATAGAAATTTTTTTGCTCAAAATTGTAATCCTTTATTTTTACAAGAATGGATGAAGGATGGTCTATGTCCATAAAAACTCTAGCATAATGCCCATAGGTTTTTTCAATGCTAGCTTGAAACAGTTGCAAGATGAGACTACTCCCGAGGGTGGTGAACCTTTGACTCCCTATGAGATATCTTATCGCGAGATACCTTCGACTCCCGAGTACTTGGTACTAAATCGGGATATATCATAGATCTTGGGCATGGACCGAATACTACCAGATCAAAAACATCAAGATGAGACGCAGAGTTAGATGAGGCTCTTAGGGAAGATTAGAAAGCGAATCGTGAGTTAAAGGAACAACTACAGGCTCAAGATCAGCATCTCGAACATTTAAAGGCTCGTCAATTTGGATTCGACAAGATGTGTTATGCTTTAAAGGAGTCAGATTCACTTCCTCCCAAATTTACTATATGGTAAGTTTTAATAATATCAATGCCGAATTTATTGAAATTACATTGATGGATTTACATCCTTTGACTTATTTTATATCTCTATTGGTGATGCTATTACCTTCTTTGCTGAATTGTTGGAAGGGGTATTTTGGTGGATTGTCATTGGGTGTCTTGACTTTTTTATTTTTTAATTAAACATGGTGGTTTTAGTCTATAAACAAAGAAAACTATGCGGAATTTTTTTAAAATATTGGCGATACTATTACCTTATCTTCTCAATCGGTGGAAGGGGTATTTTTGTTGGATTACTTGATTTTTTTATTTTATAATTTAACATGGTGGTTTTAGTCTATAAATAAAGGAAACTCGGTCGATTTTTTTTTAAATATTAATAAATAAAATTGAATTTAGTAATTTTTTTTGGGTGTTTAGCTCAATGTGTGTTATTTCTTAATTAATGTTATTCTATTTATCAATTGTTAATAGACTTATAAAGTTAGAAACTAATGCCTTAGTACTTTTTGAATTGCAGATTGAGACATTGTGAGGACGCTTTTTTGGAAATTATATTTAGGATGATGGTGAAGATAGAAGGAGAACTTAACAAACTTGGTGGGAATTATTTTTTGGAGGATACTTTATAATTGATTAGAAACTAGTGCCTTAGGAAATATAAAGTTAGAAATTAATTCCTTAGGAATTGTTTTTTGGAAGCTACTTCTTAGTTGATATTTTGTAGCAAACGATGTAGGCTACTTTGTAATTGATCAATGGTTTTGAGAAATTTGTGCGAATGCTTTCATATTAATTATATAATCTTTTGAACCTAAATTTTGAGTATGTATATTATGGTAGTTGATTACTTATATAATGCCGATGAAACTTAGTCAGTTCTATAATTAATATTTATTTGACTGAATATATATATGAGAAATGAAATTAAAATGAAAAAAATATGAGTTCTAAATTTATAATTTTTTGAGAATAAAATTCATTTCATGACAAAAATATTTTGTCCCTGAAGTATATTAATTTTGTCACCAAATGGTTATCCTTTTTCCATATTATCATATACATTAGGTGACAAAATTGGCATTTTTGTGACAAAAAAAGATTTTTTGCTACAAATAATTTTATCACTAAAAGTTTGCTATTACGTGACAGATAATATTTTGTCACCAAAAGGTGTACTATTTGGTGACGAAATTTGTATTTCCTCACTAAAACCTTTAGCAATGGGGCTTTTGTGACAGACGATTGACAAAAATCTTTCCTTTGGTGACGAATTTTTTTGCCACTAACTATCTATTTTGTTGTGGTGTTTATTATTGCTTTCTCAAAGATTACGGAGCCGTTGATGAACCTGACTCACAAAGGGGTGCCGTTGGTTTAGTATGATCACTGTCAGTTATCTTTCGATGAGATAAAGGACAACTTAACTGATCCCTTATCCCCGCATTGCCTACGGGAGGAGTGGAGTACCATGTTTATACAATGCATCCTTACAGGGACTTGGGGTGTACTACAGTTGGAGGAGAGGGTTATAGCTTATGCATCTCGCAAGCTTAATCCCCATGAGAAGAATTACCCCACACATGACCTCGAGTTTACAACGATTGTGTTTACCTTGAGGATTTGAAGGCGTTACCTTCTAGTGTTCGCGGACCATAAATCATTTCAGTATTTGTTTAAGAAGAAGGATCTGAATGTTAGACAAAGGAGATGGTTAGAGTTCGTGAAATATTACTAGTTTGATATTCAATATTATCTTGGGGAGGCTAATGTGGTGGCAGACGCCTTGAGCCGACGGCCAGCTTGGGAGATAGTAGAGGTTTGGAAGGTAAAGTGGAGGGAACTTTGACATGATGACGAGGTCGCCAGGGCTTAGATGTCCATGTTGGCCATAAATCGTAAAATTATTATGCATGTGGTGAAAGCACAGGCAGGGATTCAGTTCTACCGACAGGGTACGCGAGTTATTACTATAGGTGGGGAAGTCTTATTCGATGAGTTCTGAGGGGGCTTGAGCTTCAATGGGAGACTCGTTGTTTGGAAAGATGAGGATTTGAGAAATGTAGTGATGATAGAGTCTCACAGGTCCTATTTTACGGTATATACAGGTGAGGATAAGATGTACCATGATATGCGTAGGCAGTACTAGTGGTCGGGGATGAGGCAGGGCGTAGCGTAGTTTGTCTTGAAGTGTGTTACCTTCCAGTTAGTGATGGTAGACCACCAGAGATCTACATGGATGTTGCAACCACTAGAGGTCCTAGTTTGGAAGTGAGAGACTATCTTTATGGATTTTATGACCGATTTATCGACATCACATAGATGTCACGACTCCATTTGGGTAATAGTATATCGTTTGACTAAGGTATCCCATTTTCTACTGATTTTGAGATGAGGCAGCATGCGTAGTTGTTCATCGTAGAGATAGTGAGGCTGCATGGGGTTCCAATTAACATCGTTTCAGATGGGGAAAAGATTTTTTTATCCCACTTATGGTAGAGTTTTCAATAGGCTATTGGCACAAATTTTCATTGGAGTACCACATATCATGCCAGATGGATGGGTAGATAAAGCGAGTTAATCAGATATTGTTGGATATGTTGAGGATGTGCATACTTAACTTTAGGGTAGTATGGGATGAGTACCTTCCATTGATGGAGTTTTCTTATAATAAATCCTACTAGTTTATCATTGGTATGCAAACATTAGAGGCACTGTATAGACAGCATCTTCGTTCGCCCGCTTGCTGGTTAGAGGTAGGGGCAACAAATTGTTAGGGGAGAGATGATTTAAGTTACCACTTCCAAGATTGATCTTATTCAAGTACGCATCCGTATAGGTCAATGAAGGTAGAAGAGTTACTCCAATGTAGACATGAGGAACATAGAGCTTGATATTAGTGACCAGGTCTTGGTATGGGTGTCTCTTATGAAGAGTGTTATAGGGTTTGGAAAGAAAAGGGAAGATAGCACCGAGGTATGTGTTACCTTTTTATATTATTGAGAGGATGGGACTAGTTGCAGGCAGGATAGACTAACCTGAGTAGTTACATCAGATTTAAAATGTGTTTCACGTATCATCACTAAAGTGGTACCAGAGGAGAGAGAGGGCGTTTTGGCACATTTCATTAGAGGAGATAGAGTTCCAGCCAGATATCTCCTATGGGGAGATACCAGTTACTATGCTTGATCGCAGTGAGCATAAGTTATGGTCTAAGGTGGTACCCTTGGTCCGAGTTCAGTGGGGGAACCATAAAAAAGACGAGTAGACGTGGGAGCGGGAGGACGATATGCAGTAGTCGCATCTAGAGTTATTTACCCTAGGTACGTCTGAATTTTGGGGACAAAATTCCTTTATAAGGAGGTAAGTATGTAACACTCTATATTTTTGATCTTTTTGAAATTAATTAATTCAGGCATTTTTAAATTACACATGTGATGTAATTTAATTAAATAAGATATTGTGTGTTTGATAAATACTGATCGAGAGAGAGATTATGATTCATATTTATGGGATAAATTTAGTAAGTGTGTAATAATTATTATATGTCGTAGTGAGTAATATCGACGGGTCTATGTTATATCTCAACCGGGAGTCAGGTGTAGGTTATGTTAAAGTCAAGGTGAGAAATTTATGCATAGTGACTCGGATAGAACATTTGAGGTCGGTTGATTCTGAATGGTCCAAAATAGGCAGAATAGAATACCCAGGTGTATTAACTGGGTCCCGGGCATTTTTAGACCAACCCGGCACTACATAAGGATGTTTTAATCATTTGGGTGTTTAGGGTTGGCAAAACTTAGAATTTTACATTTACATATCATTCACTTGGGTGTAGAGGCTAGGGTTACAATACTTTTGAGATAAGAGAGGCCATAAGAGAGGAAAAGATAAGGGTTCTTAAGCCAACGTACACCATTTTTCACCATTGTTGTTGTCGAAATCAAGATCGGATCAAGGAGAATACGCATCCACCATTTAGCAATGAAAATCAGACCACTCAACCCTAAGGAAAGTGTTGAAACATGAAATTCTTTTGCATACTTATATTACCTATGATAGTGTAGGGTTAATATTGCATGAAAACATGAGTTTTGGGATGTCTAATGGATTTGATTCATGCTTTGTTGGGATATCATAGTTGAAACCAAGCTCCTATTAATGTAACATGAAATCTAATATATGGTTTTAAAAGAATTTTAACCATTTGGATTCTTGAAAATAAACATGCATGAAAAGTAAATCTCAAGTTTATATGAATAAGGTGAGAATTTGATCTTGTTTAATGAAAATTTCGCGATGATTTGAGGATATATTACATTAGAAACTGTTTAAACGTTCCTATATGAAGTTTGGTTCATTTTTGTGGGTGTCTACATGAGTTCCATAAAGGTTTAGTTGTGTAAATATGGAATAAACACGCGTTCATGGAAACTGGTCTGAAGGTGTCGATTGATCGATCGAAGGATGTAAATAGATCGATGCATCGATTGATCGAGAAAATATGGAAATGGGATCTTTATAATTTATGAAGGAATTTAGTAATGGTTTATTAACTATATGAGGACTTAGAGAATATCAGTAGACCTATAGTTAAAGCTAGCCTTAGTCTTAATGAGGGTAAAATGGGATTTGGACCAACAAAATGAAAAGATTGTGTTAAGTATCGAGAATTTAAAATCGAGTTACGGGAAGCATGGATGATAACCCAAAATTGATACCAGTAGACTAGTAATATATTAAGTACTAAAATTCCTTAAGGGATAACTAGGAACCTTCGGGTAGTGAGTGATGCTCAAAAAAACAAGAAAAGAATAATAAATATGAATATTTACTACGACGGTTATTTGGGATATACGTAAAATGTACTGGATATATTTATAGGTTGTGTGTATACCTATTTTCTGCATTCTTATGTGTATAATCATACTACGCTGCCTGCTATCACATGAGGTCACGCGCAGTAGGCGATCCCACCTTGGCGATGCCAACAAGGTCTGGATGTGTGATCCATAACATAGAACTTAGGGCGGATCACTATTTAAGTGAAAGATAGTGTGATCAGTCATTTGGGTAAGTTAGTTATGTTCGTAGCCCAAAGCCTTGGGACTATGTTCGTAGCCATCATGTGTTTATTTGATTTATGGTTCGAGGGAGAAATTCGAACCGGTAGTCATTTATGTGGTACGTGAGGTATATGGACTCGATAGCAAAGTATGCATGCATCGCGTTTCTCATTCAAGGGATGCTGTAGTTGTATATATAGATAGCATGATATATATATATATATATATATATATATATATCAAGGTTCCAAAAAATGTGGGGCGTGATTGAGGCGTGGAGGCCAAGCCTTAATCCTTAGAAGCCTAGGCGGGCCTAGGCGTGAAAAAACGTTGTAAGGACACAAATTTCCAATTGAGTCCATATATAGTTTTGGCTCAATTCCGGAAAAAAACATTTATTCATAGGATAGTATTTATTTGTAATATTCTCAAGCCTATGAAGTATGTATTGAAGACGTAGCGGCAAAGAATTTAAAGCCTCATCAAAATGCCGATTTGCGTGCCTCATTTCTACGTCATCAACTAAGGTTCCATGCTCCCAAGGTATGAATGTAATTATATTTATATAGGAGCTTGGAACAATATTTATTGGGTGTTAGGTTTAATAAAAACCATGTTTTACTTTCAGAAAAATTTAATTGGAACTTTAATTTAACGTATATAAAGTTTCTGGGCCAAAATAGAATTTTAGAAAAATTTCTGGAAGTCGTTCGAAATCTCGTTCGAATGAGTTTTTTCGTTCTAACGAGGTTTCGTTCGAACGAGACTGCCAACGAACCTAATCTGATAAGTCGTTCGATATGTCGTTCGAACCAGTTTTTCGTCCTAACGAGGTTTCGTTCGAACGAGTTTGCCAACGATCCTAAACTGGTCAGTCGTTCGATATGTCGTTCGAACGAGTTTGTTCGTTCTAACGACTTATCTAACGAGTTTCTAACGAGCCCAGTCTGGTTGCTCGTTAGTTCGTTCGAACGAGAGTCAAGTTCGTTCGAACGAGATGCCAGCACGGGAACAATTTTGAGCAGTTTTTGGCAGTTTTTACCCACTTTCCCCACTTGGTTTTTAACCAACTTTTTCAGACTTAATAATGTGCGGGAATGACTTTTTCCAAAGTATCATTTTCATACCATACAAACTCCTAGAGAGTGTTTTCAGAAAAAAATTGTTTAAGGAAAAAGATCATGTTTTGAGTGTTATTCTTTAATGAAAAATCCTACACACTCTAGTGTTTACACCCAATAGTTGTTTATCCAAGTTCTATATACATATCTTTACTTGGAGTTTTGGCACCGGTTTATCTCTACCGAATTCAAGAAGAGAAGTTTTGGTTTGCTTCTACATCCATCAAAGAAGAAGACTTTTTGTTGAAAATTCAACCCACTTGGAGAAAGGCTCCATGCTTGGGTGACGGTGACCATATAAAGTCACATCGGTGGATTTCGAGACCGCGGTGGTGTTCCGAGGTTGTTCGCTAGGAAGAGGTTTCTACGAGAAGAAGCGTCGAGGCTTGAGAGGGATCGAGTCAGTCGTTGTAAGTCTATATGTCCTGTAATTGTAATTCCATATCTAGTGGACTTGTGGCTAGGGCCGTCCGAGGTTGTTTCCCGTCTTGGGTTTTTCCTCGTACATCTCGGCGTAGTGTGATATTGTTTATTTTATCTTGCATCATAATTTAGAATGCATGCTTAGAATAAATTCAAGATAAAATTTGGTTTAATTATCACACTCATTTAATTTGGGACTAAATTAAATATTGGGTAAATTTGGTTTATTCAAGTCTTTTGCTAAAATTGGTTTCGCCTAACTTTGGTTAATTGAAAATTATGACTTAGGCATATTCTAGGACTTGGATTAACTTATTTTAATTTGTTTTGAAGAAATTAAAATTCGGCCTTGTTTAATTATTGTTGAACCATCATCTTTCAACGCTTCCGCATCATTCATTGAGTTTTACATACAAAGGAAATTACTTTGTGCTTTTACAAATTGGTATCAGAGCCAAAACGATAAATTATTTCGTTAACGATTTTTTTTTAATATTTTTTTGGCTAAAATGGATTTTTCCCCATTTTCAAAATTTCCTATTTTCGATGGTTCAAACTACGCGTATTGGAAAGCGCGAATGAGATCGACACTAAAATCTATCGACGAGAGATTTTGGATGTCTGTTGTTACCGGATACTCCCCACCAACTTACTTAGTTGAAAATGAACGTGTTATCAAACCCGCCGATAGATGGACTGAAAAATTAGTTTAAACTTGCTAATTTTAATTCCCGTGGTTTAAATGCCTAGTTTAGCGCTGTCGCACCGGATGAATTCCGACGTATTATGACGTGTAAAATCGCTAAAGAAGCTTGGGACATTTTACAATTAACTCATGAAGGAACTAGTGTCGTTAAAGCTTCAAAACTCCAAAACCTCACCACTCAATTTGAAACTATCAAAATGGAAGAAAAAGAAACTTTTGATAAATTTTATGCTAGACTTTCTGATATTGTTAATTCATCCTTTAACTTGGGAGAGAAAATACCTGACGACCGTGTTGTAAAGAAAATTTTGAGGTCCCTACCCGATAGATTTATTCCTAAAGTGACCGTTTTAAATTCTTTACCCACTTTAGCCTCTACGAAATTAGGAGAGCTTTTAGGTGATTTACAAACCTATGAACTAGATATGTTTCCCTCTAAAACTGAAAAGAAAATTGAAAAGGGTGTTGCTTTAAAAGCCCGAAAAGAGGTAAAACAAGTAGTAGAGAGCGATAGTGAAAGTGACTCGGAAGATATGGCTTTGTTTGATCGCAAATTTAGAAAATTTCTTAAATTTAACAAAGATAAATTTAAAAATGATTTTAAGAAATTTGATACTTCTAAACATGATAAAAGCGAGAAGATTTCTAAAGCTGAGAGGATCCCTAAACCTAGTAATGATAATTTAGATGGGGACGAGTCTAACAAGTGTTTTGGTTGTGAAGGTTATGGTCATCGAACTTATGAGTGCCCCACTAAACTAAGGAAAGAGGGTAAATGACCCACTGCATATAATGCAACCCTTAGTGATAGTGATAAGGGAGAAAAGCCCGATTCCCCCACTAAGAAAAATTTTGTGGCTTTTATGGCTAGTCATGTGAGTGATTGTGACAACTCATCGATTGATGAAATGATAGCACATGCCACTTCCAAGGTCATTGTTCGTGATTCCCTTGTTTTTAATAATAGTGAGAGTGGAGAAGAGAGTGAAAATGAAGAAGAGGTTGATGTGAGTGAACTTCAAAATGCTTTTCATGAATTATATAAAGAATCTATTAATTTGAAAAGAACTAATTTGAAGATAGAAGCTTGTTTAAGAAAGAGTGTCAAGGTCATTGATGATAGTGCCTTAATAGAAGACCTTAGGACACATGTGAGGACTCTTCAAGAGAAGCTTGATTATGTAGAAGGCGAAAGAGATAGCCTTAGGGGTTTAATGGAATCCTTGAAAAAGGAGCTTCTTGCTTTTGAAGAGCGTAATTTTTACTACAATCTAACATTTTAGAATTGGAAAATAAATTAAAAGATTCTAGTAATGTCAAATTTGATTTGGAATGTCGTTCGGAAAAATTAGATAAAATGTTAGGAACGGTCCAAATTAAAAATGACACTTGTGGTTTAGGCTTCAATACTTGTAATGAATTTACTCATAATGCCCAAACTAATATTTTAGGAGAATCTACTAGGAATGCATTTAATGATCACTCCTTAGGCAAATCTTTTCGACATGTTCTTACTTGTACACTTTGTGGTCGAAAAGGTCATCTTAGGAAATATTGTTTTGATCTTAAACGAATTCCTAGAAAATCCCATAGTAAAGTAACCACGGTAGTTAAAGCTCCTACACCCCAAGATAGTCATTCTTCATTAATTTGGGTTAGGAAATCCGACTTGGTTGCCTTACAAAATAGGGATTTTGATTCTCATTTACTTTCACATCCTTCCTCCCTTGCTAAATCTAAAGGGTGAATGTGTTAGTGTTTGCATACTTTAGCGTTTGTACTTTATGTCATATTCATATGCTAAATGTATGCTTGTTTAGTCATTTTCTAGCCATAACCTTATTTCATATCCCATGCTAGAAATCATGACTTGTTTATCTTTTTGTATTATATTTTGTGTTTGAATTAATTGAAAAATATAAAAAGATTTTTGTTTATCATTTGTGTTTTATTAATTTCATTTAAGCTTAATGAAAAATACAAATGATTTTTTTTTGTTTGTCCTTTTGAGTAAATATTTATTTTTGATTAAAAATGTTAAAAACTCAAAAAGATTTTATTTTGTGTGTATTTTAGTTTGACACACTTTATGTGGCATATATTTGTGTTTGAATCCTATCTTTTACGCTCCCATGTGGCTAGAACATTTGGTTTAGATTTTCAATCCTTAAAATGTTCTTTACCATGTTTTATATGGAGTAATTGGATTTTGTATTGTTTAAATGGATTCTATTTCTATATGCCTCTTTTCACACATGCACGAGCTCTTTTGAAATTTTAATGTCACATGTTATATTTGAGCTTTTTGAGGTGTTCTCCTATCAATCTAGTCATCTACATATCTATGACCTAGGAGGACTAGTGCATGTCAAAATCCGTTGCATGTGAGATTTGTGTGAAAAATGAAAACATGATAAATTAATATATGCACGGGGAAGGGCTCCGAAAGGATGAATTAAAACCTTTCCGATTGTAAGCCACCGTTGATTGGATCCAAAAGAAATACGTGATCCCAAGGCCTAAAAATAGAATATTTGGCATTAAACAGAAAGCAATTGCCAAGGCCTATGTTTGTTTGATATATTCATTCTAAAAACAAAAGAATATATATGCTCATTGAGGGAGAATTGGATGGTATATCAACGGCTTGCACAATGTCCGTTTCTCCTAGTTGTCTTTAATGTCATCACTCTATTTGGTTTGTAGAATCATCATCATGCTAGGCTTGTATGCATTGTGTATGTTTGTTCATTGAGTTCAATCTTTATATTGTCACATGAGGTTATATTTAGCTGTGATGAAGTTTGCATTCAAATGAGAACTCCGTGAACGTTTCTTAAGTGTTTGGGTCTAAATTTAATTGTTGCTAGTTCACACCCCTACACTTCCGTTTCCATATGACACATTTTTGCCATACAAGTGTGCAAACTTATTGTATTTTGTGTAATGTGTGTGTTTATATCTATATATATATGCAAGTGCTCTATTGGTATATTTTTAGTATCTATATATATATGATATTTGTTTGTCTTTGCCTTGCTGTTATTGCCCATATGCTGTCATGTCTTTTCTTTAAGCTTCCACATGCTGTTTATTAGTTCTTTATCCTTTGCCTATTCCTGAACAAAAAGGGGGAGAATGATGATAGGGGGAGAAATGGTATCTAATCCTATTATTATCGTATCTTCGTTTGGGGGAGATTTATCTAAGGGGGCGACGTCTTTCTAAGTAGGTCATGTGTTTGATAAAGGGGAGAATTAATTTAGGGGGAATAATTTAATTAATTGCATTTAATATTTGATATTCCCTTTGCATTTGATGAGTTTGCTTAAGTGTGCAGGAATTCTACTAAATTAGCATTGTTTAATGGCAAAGCGTTTGATCCTTGGGTTGAGTCAAGATTGGGCGGGTTATGTTTTGAGTCTAGTAGAGCTTGACGGCCCTTTAGGATTTTTTGTTTGGTTTTTGTCTCGGAATAGCCAAAGGAGGAGATTTGTAAGGACACAAATTTCCAATTGAGTCCATATATAGTTTTGGCTCAATTCCGGACAAAAACATTTATTCATAGGATAGTATTTATTTGTAATATTCTCAAGCCTATGAAGTATGTATTGAAGACGTAGCGGCAAAGAATTTAAAGCTTCATCAAAATGCCGGTTTGCGTGCCTCGTTTCTACGTCATCAACTAAGGTTCCATGCTCCCAAGGTATGAATGTAATTATATTTATATAGGACCTTGGAACAATATTTATTGGGTGTTAGGTTTAATAAAAACCATGTTTTACTTTCAAAAAAAATTAATTGGAACTTTAATTTAACGTTTATAAAGTTTCTGGGCCAAAATAGAATTTTAGAAAAAATTTTGGAAGTCGTTCGAAATCTCGTTCGAACGAGTTTTTTCGTTCTAACGAGGTTTCGTTCGAACGAGACTGCCAACGAACCTAATCTGATAAGTCGTTCGATATGTCGTTCGAACGAGTTTTTCGTTCTAACGAGGTTTCGTTCGAACGAGTTTGCCAACGATCCTAAACAGGTCAGTCGTTCGAACGAGTTTGTTCGTTCTAACGAGGTATCTAACGAGTTTCTAACTAGCCCAGTCTGGTTGCTCGTTAGAAGTCTCGTTCGAACGAGAGTCAAGTTCGTTCGAACGAGATGCCAGCGCGGGAACAGTTTTGAGCAGTTTTTGGCAGTTTTTACCCACTTTCCCCACTTGGTTTTTAACCAATTTTTTCAGACTTAATAATGTGCGGGAATGACTTTTTTCAAAGTATCTTTTTCATACCATACAAACTCCTAGAGAGTGTTTTGAGAAAAAAATTGTTTAAGGAAAAATATCATGTTTTGAGTGTTTTTCTTTAATGAAAAATCCTACACACTCTAGTGTTTACACCCAATAGTTGTTTATCCAAGTTCTATATACATATCTTTACTTGGAGTTTTGGCACCGGTTTATCTCTACCGAATTCAAGAAGAAAAGTTTTGGTTTGCTTCTACATCCATCAAAGAAGAAGACTTTTTGTTGAAAATTCTACCCACTTGGAGAAAGGCTCCATGCTTGGGTGACGGTGACCATATAAAGTCCCATCGGTGGATTTCGAGACCGCGGTGGTGTTCCGAGGTTGTTCGCTAGGAAGAGGTTTCTACGAGAAGAAGAGTCGAGGCTTGAGAGGGATCGAGTCAGTCGTTGTAAGTCTATCTGCCCTGTAATTGTAATTCCATATCTAGTGGACTTGTGGCTAGGGCCGTCCGAGGTTGTTTCCCGTCTTGGGTTTTTCCTCGTACATCTCGGCGTAGTGTGATATTGTTTATTTTATCTTGCATCATAATTTAGAATGCATGCTTAGAATAAATTCAAGATAAAATTTGGTTTAATTATCACACTCATTTAATTTGGGCCTAAATTAAATATTGGGTAAATTTGGTTTATTCATGTCTTTTGCTAAAATTGGTTTCGCCTAACTTTGGTTAATTGAAAATTATGACTTAGGCATATTCTAGGACTTGGATTAACTTATTTTAATTTGTTTTGAAGAAATTAAAATTCGGCCTTGTTTAATTGTTGTTGAACCATCATCTTTCAACGCTTCCGCATCATTCATTGAGTTTTATATACAAAGGAAATTACTTTGTGCTTTTACAAATTGGTATCAGAGCCAAAACGATAAATTATTTCGTTAACGATTTTTTTTTAATATTTTTTTGGCTAAAATGGATTTTTCCCCATTTTCAAAATTTCCTATTTTCGATGGTTCAAACTACGCGTATTGGAAAGCGCGAATGAGATCGGCACTAAAATCTATGGACGAGAGAGTTTGGATGTCTGTTGTTACCGGATACTCCCCACCAACTTACTTAGTTGAAAATGAACGTGTTATCAAACCCGCCGATAGATGGACTGAAAATGAGTTTAAACTTGGTAATTTTAATTCCCGTGGTTTAAATGCCTTGTTTAACGCTGTCGCACCGGATGAATTCCGACGTATTATGACGTGTGAAACCGCTAAAGAAGCTTGGGACATTTTACAATTAACTCATGAAGGAACTAGTGTCGTTAAAGCTTCAAAACTCCAAAACCTCACCACTCAATTTGAAACTATCAAAATGGATGAAAAAGAAACTTTTGATAAATTTTATGCTAGACTTTCTGATATTGTTAATTCATCCTTTAACTTGGGTGAGAAAATACCTGACGACCGTGTTGTAAAGAAAATTTGGAGGTCCCTACCCGATAGATTTATTCCTAAAGTGACCGTTTCAAATTCTTTACCCACTTTAGCCTCTACGAAATTAGAAGAGCTTGTAGGTGATTTACAAACCTATGAACTAGATATGTTTCCCTCTAAAACTGAAAAGAAAATTGAAAAGTGTGTTGCTTTAAAAGCCCGAAAAGAGGTCAAACAAGTAGTAGAGAGCGATAGTGAAAGTGACTCGGAAGATATGGCTTTGTTTGCTCGCAAATTTAGAAAATTTCTTAAATTTAATAAAGATAAATTTAAAAATGATTTTAAGAAATTTGATACTTCTAAACATGATAAAAGCGAGAAGATTTCTAAAGCCGAGAGGATCCCTAAACCTAGTAATCATAATTTAGATGGGGACGAGTCTAACAAGTGTTTTGGTTGTGAAGGTTATGGTCATCGAGCTTATGAGTGCCCCACTAAACTAAGGAAAGAGGGTAAATGGCCCACTGCATATAATTCAACCCTTAGTGATAGTGATAAGGAAGAAAAGCCCGATTCCCCCACTAAGAAAAATTTTGTGGCTTTTATGGCTAGTCATGTGAGTGATTGTGACAACTCATCGATTGATGAAACGATAGCACATGCCACTTCCAAGGTCATTGTTCGTGATTCCCTTGTTTTTAATAATAGTGAGAGTGGAGAAGAGAGTGAAAATGAAGAAGAGGTTGATGTGAGTGAACTTCAAAATGCTTTTCATGAATTATATAAAGAATCTATTAATTTGAAAAGAACTAATTTGAAGTTAGAAGCTTGTTTAAGAAAGAGTGTCAAGGTCATTGATGATAGTGCCTTAATAGAAGACCTTAGGACACATGTGAGGACTCTTCAAGAGAAGCTTGATTATGTAGAAGGCGAAAGAGATAGCCTTAGGGGTTTAATGGAATCCTTGAAAAAGGAGCTTCTTGCTTTTGAAGAGCGTAATTTTTTGCTAGAATCTAACATTTTAGAATTGGAAAATAAATTAAAAGATTCTAGTAATGTCAAATTTGATTTGGAATGTCGTTCGGAAAAACTAGATAAAATGTTAGGAACGGTCCAAATTAAAAATGACACTTGTGGTTTAGGCTTCAATACTTGTAATGAATTTACTCATAATGCCCAAACCAATATTTTAGGAGAATCTACTAGGAATGCATTTAATGATCACTCCTTAGGCAAATCTTTTCGACATGTTCTTACTTGTACACTTTGTGGTCGAAAAGGTCATCTTAGGAAATATTGTTTTGATCTTAAACGAATTCCTAGAAAATTCCATAGTAAAGTAACCACGGTAGTTAAAGCTCCTACACCCCAAGATAGTCATTCTTCATTAATTTGGGTTAGGAAATCCGACTTGGTTGCCTTACAAAATAGGGATTTTGATTCTCATTTACTTTCACATCCTTCCTCCCTTGCTAAATCTAAAGGATGAATGTGTTAGTGTTTGCATACTTTAGCGTTTGTACTTTATGTCATATTCATATGCTAAATGTATGCTTGTTTAGTCATTTTCTAGCCATAACCTTATTTCATATCCCATGCTAGAAATCATGACTTGTTTATCTTTTTGTATTATATTTTGTGTTTGAATTAATTGAAAAATATAAAAAGATTTTTGTTTATCATTTGTGTTTTATTAATTTCATTTAAGCTTAATGAAAAGTAAAAATGATTTTTTTTTGTTTGTCCTTTTGAGTAAATATTTATTTTTTATTAGAAATGTTAAAAACTCAAAAAGATTTTATTTTTTGTGTATTTTAGTTTGACACACTTTATGTGGCATATATTTGTGTTTGAATCCTATCTTTTACGCTCCCATGTGGCTAGAACTTTTGGTTTAGATTTTCAATCCTTAAAATGTTCTTTACCATGTTTTATATGGAGTAATTGGATTTTGTATTGTTTAAATGGATTTTATTTCTATATGCTTCTTTTCACACATGCACGAGCTCTTTTGAAATTTTAATGTCACATGTTATATTTGAGCTTTTTGAGGTGTTCTCCTATCAATCTAGTCATCTACATATCTATGACCTAGGAGGACTAGTGCATGTCAAAATCCGTTACATGTGAGATTTGTGTGAAAAATGAAAACATGATAAATTAATATATGCACGGGGAAGGGCTCCGAAAGGATGAATTAAATCCTTTGCGATTGTAAGCCACCGTTGATTGGATCTAAAAGAAATACATGATCCAAAGGCCTAAAAATAGAATATTTGGCATTAAACATAAAGCAATTGCCAAGGCCTATGTTTGTTTGATATATTCATTCTAAAAACAAAAGAATATATATGCTCATTAAGGGATAATTGGATGGTATATCAACGGCTTGCACAATGTCCGTTTATCCTAGTTGTCTTTAATGTCATGACTCTATTTGGTTTGTAGAATCATCATCATGCTAGGCTTGTATGCATTGTGTATGTTTGTTCATTGAGTTCAATCTTTATATTGTCACATGAGGTTATATTTAACTGTGATGAAGTTTGCATTCAAATGAGAACTCCGTGAATGTTTCTTAAGTGTTTGGGTCTAAATTTAATTGTTGCTAGTTCACACCCCTACACTTCCGTTTCCATATGACACATTTTTTCCATACAAGTGTGCAAACTTATTGTATTTTGTGTCATGTGTGTGTTTATATCTATATATATATATATGCAAGTGCTCTATTGGTATATTTTTAGTAGCTATATATATATGATATTTGTTTGTCTTTGCCTTGCTTTTATTGCCCATATGCTGTCATGTCTTTTCTTTAAGCTTCCACATGCTGTTTATTAGTTCTTTATCCTTTGCCTATTCCTGAACAAAAAGGGGGAGAATGATGATAGGGGGAGAAATGGTATCTAATCCTATTATTATCGTATCTTCGTTTGGGGGAGATTTATCTAAGGGGGATACGTCTTTCTAAGTAGGTCATGTGTTTGATAAAGTGGAGAATTAATTTAGGGGGAATAATTTAATTAATTGCATTTTATATTTTATATTCCCTATGCATTTGATGAGTTTGCTTAAGTGTGCAGGAATTCTACTAAAGCAGCATTGTTTAATGGCAAAGCGTTTGATCCTTGGGTTGAGTCAAGATTGGGCGGGTTATGTTTTGAGTCTAGTAGAGCTTGACGGCCCTTTAGGATTTTTGTTTGGTTTTTGTCTCGGAATAGCCAAAGGGGGAGATTTGTAAGGACACAAATTTCCAATTGAGTCCATATATAGTTTTGGCTCAATTCCGGACAAAAACATTTATTCATAGGATAATATTTATTTGTAATATTCTCAAGCCTATGAAGTATGTATTGAAGACGTAGCGGCAAAGAATTTAAAGCTTCATCAAAATGCCGGTTTGCGTGCCTCGTTTCTACGTCATCAACTAAGGTTCCATGCTCCCAAGGTATGAATGTAATTATATTTATATTGGAGCTTGGAACAATATTTATTGGGTGTTAGGTTTAATAAAAACCATGTTTTACTTTCAGAAAAATTTAATTGGAACTTTAATTTAACGTATATAAAGTTTCTGGGCCAAAATAGAATTTTAGAAAAATTTCTGGAAGTCGTTCGAAATCTCGTTCGAACGAGTTTTTTCGTTCTAACGAGGTTTCGTTCGAACGAGACTGCCAACGAACCTAATCTGATAAGTCGTTCGATATGTCGTTCAAACGAGTTTTTCGTTCTAACGAGGTTTCGTTCGAACGAGTTTGCCAACGATCCTAAACAGGTCAGTCGTTCGATATGTCGTTCGAACGAGTTTGTTCGTTCTAACGAGGTATCTAACGAGTTTCTAACGAGTCCAGTCTGGTTGTTCGTTAGAAGTCTCGTTCGAACGAGATGCCAGCGCGGGAACAGTTTTGAGCAGTTTTTGGCAGTTTTTACCCACTTTCCCCACTTGGTTTTTAGCCAACTTTTTCAGACTTAATAATGTGCGGGAATGACTTTTTCCAAAGTATCTTTTTCATACCATACAAACTCCTAGAGAGTGTTTTGAGAAAAAAATTGTTTAAGGAAAAAGATCATGTTTTGAGTGTTATTCTTTAATGAAAAATCCTACACACTCTAGTGTTTACACCCAATAGTTGTTTATCCAAGTTCTATATACATATCTTTACTTGGAGTTTTGGCACCGGTTTATCTCTACCGAATTCAAGAAGAGAAGTTTTGGTTTGCTTCTACATCCATCAAAGAAGAAGACTTTTTGTTGAAAATTCTACCCACTTGGAGAAAGGCTCCATGCTTGGGTGACGGTGACCATATAAAGTCCCATCGGTGGATTCCGAGACCGCGGTGGTGTTCCGAGGTTGTTCGCTAGGAAGAGGTTTCGACGAGAAGAAGCGTCAAGGCTTGAGAGGGATCGAGTCAGTCGTTGTAAGTCTATCTGTCTTGTAATTGTAATTCCATATCTAGTGGACTTGTGGCAAGGGCCGTCCGAGGTTGTTTCCCGTCTTGGGTTTTTCCTCGTACATCTCGGCGTAGTGTGATATTGTTTATTTTATCTTGCATCATAATTTAGAACGCATGCTTAGAATAAATTCAAGATAAAATTTGGTTTAATTATCACACTCATTTAATTTGGGACTAAATTAAATATTGGGTAAATTTGGTTTATTCAAGTCTTTTGCTAAAATTGGTTTCGCCTAACTTTGGTTAATTGAAAATTATGACTTAGGCATATTCTAGGACTTGGATTAACTTATTTTAATTTGTTTTGAAGAAATTAAAATTCGGCCTTGTTTAATTGTTGTTGAACCATCATCTTTCAACGCTTCCGCATCATTCATTGAGTTTTATATACAAAGGAAATTACTTCGCGCTTTTACAAACGTGAAAATGAGTTTAGGCCTTCTTAATATATTTTAACATTTTTAACCATAACAAGGCTATTAAAATACAAAAAATGCACATATCATAAAAATATATCTGAATATATGCAAATTAAACTACTATTTGATTATTTTGGATGAGATAATGGTCAGGTTTGTAAACAAATTCTTTAAAAGGCGACATCGTTTCACTAAAACATTGTTGTTTTTAGAAAAAAGTGCGCCTTAAGGGTTTTACCAAGAATAAGGCGTGAAAAGCGGAAGGCGAGGCGTTTCTCTCGAGCCTTAAGCCTAGGCGGGTTTTTTAGAACAGTGATATATATATATATATATATATATATATATTACTTTCTATTTTGATGTCTTTGATATCTTGTTTAATTATGTTGACTTCTCATTGGAGATCTTGTAATGTAACTTCCTTGTGAGTTGTAAATCGTTTTAAAGTATTATCAAGACTTATCTTGTTTTGTGTATTTATACCACTTTCTTCTTTGGATAATAATTTTTTAAATTTTGAAAGGTATTGTGATTTTAATTCTCTATTTTCTATTTTTCCAATTAAATCAATTAGTAATTCTTCCTATGTTAAATGGTGGAACTCTTTCAATCAACAAAGGATTATTAATGCTGTCCAAATGGAGTTTCCTCAGAACTTCTCTTATTTTATGAGCAAATAAATTTGGTAAACCATTAATAAATTTTTCTTTCCAAAATGGTTCATTACTATCGTCTCTAAGCATTACTCGTGATGTGAAAACATCTTTGTACCATCTAAAATCGCTTAAAGTTGGGCATCTAAGGTTACTTAGTTGATCATGAATTCTTGAGGTTATATTACTCGGTGTTCCTAAAAAATGTTTTATTATTGTAAAAACTAGAGTGTTAACTCCATCTGGAATTCCCATTCCAATGTTTTCATCAAAAATTGGGAGGCCATTGGCATCTTGTTGGACGGCAGATTTAATTTGTTCCCTTGATTCTTCGGTAAGATGTTTATCCCACCAAGATTTTAATGTACCGGTGAATCCTGTTGTTAAAAGCTCAACTATTTCTGTTTGGGGAATATTTTGATTGTTTAGGTAATTGTTTGCAACCATAGATATGTGTTGCATTTTATTTAAGATTTCTTGTTCAGATAATCCATCTATATTCCATTCGTAAAGTCTATCCGATGAAACCGAGAATTGATTATGTATATTTCTTTCTTCATATTGCATATCTGGGGGTGTTGGTCTTGTATACCAATTTTTTGTTAAGGTGGTTGGAGTTACTCTGGAGTTTTTTATTCTATTTAATTCAACATTAGTAAATTGTTTTTCAATAGTCTGGATATCTTCATCTGTAGTAGATTCTTGGGATGAGTCTGTTTGGCTAATATAGGTATTTTTATTGATAGTTGTAATAGTCTTTGATGATTCTGCTTTGATATCTTTAAGCATTTTTTCTATTTTATCCAGAGTTTTCTCAGACTTTGTTTGTAAATTTATTCCTTTTCGGACCTCAGGAAGTTGGATTAAAGGTATTTCTCTTTTATATGGTGGGTTTGGTTTGTCTAACTTGTTTTCAATGGATTCTAGTTGTTTTCCTAAAGTATTCAGGTATTGGTTAGTGTAATTATTTTGTTCAATAACTTTTTTGATTTCATCATTAGTAGAAGTGACTTTAAATGGTGTAGCAACTACTTCTGTTCCCATGTGATTTACTAAAATGGTTTCTAGTGGAGGGTGACTAGACGAGACTGTAGTTTTGTCTTGTTTTGTCCATTTTACTTTTGTTAGGACATTTATTTTGTGATAATAGTTATCTAGATAGTCAAAGAACTTTATGTCCGTTCTTATTTCATTCATTAAAGTTTTCCACTTTCTTATTATTTTATCCTTTTCTTTTGGGGAGTACTTTTCTCGATATGCTCGTCGTTTAGTACGGTTTTCTTTTGACTCAAAATCTTCTCCTAATTTAATCATGTCAATTTTATAGTCTTTATTGATTGTTAATAATTGGTGATTTACTGAACCTGTTTCAAAATCTGTTTGAGTGGGGGAATGTTGATCTTCATCATCATTAAAATTTGAGGTCGCTGTATAACAAGGTTTACTTACCTGGGAATTTGTATCAATTTCTTTTAACTTAAGATTGCGTCTAGGACATAGATCATCATCTTTTCTTGTTAAATTACTCGTTTGGGATTTACTATCATCTCTAATATGGAGATTTTTAAATCGTGGTTGATCAAAACTTATTCTAACTGATCCGTCAAGGTATTCTTGGATTCGTTCAAGATTAATAGCATTGTTTTGCATTTTTCGAGGATGATTTTCATTCTCTAATAACCAATCGTTTGGTAAATTAATATCTTTCCAATTTATTGACCTAGGGACTTGAATATTAGCATCATTTGTACTGCTTTGTATGAGTAGAGTTTTATCTTTTGGACTTTTTACTAAAGCGTGGACATTTAGATTTGTCCTTAAACATTTGTAATAAATTCTATAAATTAAAGCAAGTGGTTTACTTCCTTCTAACATTTCATATCCAGATGTTTTAATATTTAATGTCATGGTTTTTAATATGTGAGGGTCAGTTAAACTTAATGTAAAATCAGGAAAACAATTAAAATGTATTGAACCATTAAAAAGGCTTGATTCCATCATTCCTAAAATACTAGTGTTGTAATTAGTATGTCTCGCATCTCTAAGACATAAGAGGATAGAGGCATTTATTCCTTTACTGGTTAATGATTTGACTGCTACTTGTATTAATCCTATGTGTAGGAAATTGAATCCATTTTTTCTTTGTTTTGTAATAGCTTCACTAGTTAATAGTTGAATTCTATCGTGTTCTTTATTTAAAGCATAAACATGTTCAACAGTTTTAACATTGTAATTAGTACTAAAGGATGACTTTAGGAAACTAGTTTTGTAAATTTCTTTTGTTGGGACTTTGGGAATATTCCAATCATTTAAATCTAAATTTACTTCTTCATAAACATGTTCTTCTTCGTTTATTATGTCTGGGGGAAAAGCTAAAGAAGACCTAGAGCTAGAACTAGCCAAAGAATTTGATCTAAATAATCTATTCATTTTAAAGCTTGTAAAGAAACCTATTTTCTTTTTACGATTTTCATGTTTGTTTTCTCAAAATGTTTCAATACATACCCTCTCATACCTATCCGCTCAAGCCACTCTCTTGGGTCTTATTGTTTGGATACCGGATTTACTGTTCAGGTGATCTAACAAGTTGGGATGATAAAACACAAAAGGTGTAAGAATCAAATCGATCAGAACTTGGCTTTAAAGGAGAACTCAGAAATATAGATCAAACACAATAACTGGGTACTTGGCTCTGATACCAAAAGGGGAAGCAACGCATATAATAAAACACAACAAATTAATATTGAAAACTGAAAACTGAAATTACAATAACTGAAAGTAAACTTACAAAGATTATTGATTAATACAGTTGGTTGAACCGGATGAACTTGAAAGCATAATGTTTAATACAAAATGAAAATGAAAACTGAGAGAATAATAGAGATATGGAGATAGAGAGAGAGTTTGCAGTAGTGAGATAGGAAATCAGACTCTGCCTGGAATGGATGACTGAATGCTCTATTTATAGTTGAAACTCCTTCGCTTTTACTTCGGGTGAACTGCTTTAACTTCGAGTAAACTGCTTTAACCTTGGGTAACTGACTTTAACTTCGGGTGAACTGCTTTTAACTTCGAGTAAACTACTTTAACCTTGGGTAAACTGCTAGCTGATAGACTGTAAACCCGTGCGCCGGCACTGTTCATGAATAGTAACTTGTCGGGGAATATTTTAATCATTCGGCACTGTTCATGAATAGTAACATGTCGAGGAATATCTTTACTGTTTATGAATAGTAACTCATCATTAAATTTTAACCAAATATTATCCTGTAAAAATAAATTTTATTACGAACTGTAAGGGTCTTAGGCATCTTGAAATAATGAACTCGAATATGGATCTGATGTGTTAACTTGGTGACTATTTGTTGACTCGGCAGAAGAGGTGGGAGAACAATAATTTTCCTCTTCGGCTTCAGCTTGAAGAAGAAGCTGTTTTGCCAAATCTTTGAGCTGCTGGGACTTTTTTGACTTGGCTAATGTTGTATCCATAGAACTTTGACTAGATTTCTTAACTGCTTGGACTGCTTGGACTGGAATGACTGGTTGGCAAGGAAACTCCATTTGGACAGCATTAATAATCCTTTGTTGATTGAAAGAGTCCCACCATTTAACATAAAAATGTCGAACTATTGTTGACTGCTGTATTGCATATTACCATTTGAATATCCATGGAACTTTGTATTTACTACAGAACAAGAGTAAAACTGGGAACTGAGAATTATGTTCATTTAGTTTAAAGACTGTGGAAAAATATTTAACTTGTTCTTGGAGGTCTGCAGGTAGGATATCTGGGATAGAACCATGCTGTGTCCACCACCGGGAAAACCAAGAAGGAATTTGACTTTTAAATTTTTGATCAAAGCAAAGAAACCAAGAATGAGTGAATGACTCATTTTGGTAAAAGAGAACCTTAAACCATGCTTCAATATAATCATAATAACTAAACTGAATTTGATGACTTGGGAGGGTTTTTAGAATGGAGGGATGGGATCCCCAGTCTTGAAGAGAGATTATATTATTAATGTGCAAGGAATGGTAAAGAATCCTTGATGAATCGTTGCGATCGGTGATTGCTTTAATACGAACTGATTCTGAGGAATAAAGAATATCCATGTAAAATTTTAAAGTCTTGGCAGGATGGTGGGGAGTGAAGTGCCAAGAGGGAGGAAAATAGTTTTTACTAAATCAATTGGATTTTTAATATGGCTATGATTTGGCTCAATAGAAAATAAATTTGAAAAATTTGGTTTGAGCACATAATCAGTGCTAGCAGGGTGATTATAAAATTTGGTTTTAGTAATCTGTTGAATGGGCTGTGTAGCAAATGGGTCATTGACTAGGTATTGACTAGAAGAAGGCCCAAACTCTGCAGGGGTTGCAAGAGTGGAACTGTAACTAAAATTTGGTCTTGGAATGTTTCCAAGGACCTGGTATCTGTTTGTTACTTGGAGAGGGGATGCAATTTTAGTAGAAGGTTGGTTTGTGGGTAGAGCGAGGGCTCTAGTTGTCTTCTGGGGATTTTTCTCCGTCATTGTTATTCTGTAGAAATTCACGTGTGAGAAAATCAGGGATGGAATTCTCACTTCCTTTAATATACTCAATATCAAAATAAAAAATGCTCAGTATAGATTGCCATCTAGCAAAAATTTGTTTGGAAGCAATATTGTGGACATCCTTTTCTAAAACATATTTTGCACTTTTACAATCCACACGGACTAAAACTTTTTGATTTAAAATGTCACTTTGAAATTTCGAAACACATAAAACAATAGATAATATTTCTTTTTTAATAGTACTATAATTACTTTGCGCTTTGTTCCAGACTCCGGAATAGAATCGAACAATTTGTTCAGGAGAATGAGGGTGAATTTTCTGTTTAAGAATATCTCCGTAACCAATGTCAGAGGCATCGGTTTCAATGATTTTGAATGAATTTGGTGTACAAAGACCAAGACAAGGTAGGGTTTTAACATGTTTCTTGACATTTTGAACTATCGACGTATGTTCTATAGTCCAAGGGGGAGGGTTACTTTGTAGCCTTTCAAATAATGGTTTGCATTGTTTGCGAAGATTTGGATAAAATTCAGCAATGTAGTTCAATGATCCTAGAAATCTTTGAAGTTGCGTTTTCTCGAGGATTTCATCAGGAAATTTATCAGCAAATTGGATGGCCCTATCTATGGGACTAATTTTTCCTTGGTGAATATTATGACCTAAAAATCTAACTTTTGTTTGGAATAGATTGACTTTCGAGGCTGAAACCACTAAACCATTAATTTTTATTAGTTCAAAAAATAAATTTAAGTGTTTCCAATGTTCATCGATTGTGTGGGAATAGATGAGGACATCATCAATGTAGACAATTGTAAAATGGGATGAAGGGTTAAATATTTCATTCATGATATTCTGGAATTCACTAGGTGCATTTTTTAGGCCAAATGGCATGACACACCATTCATAGTGACCAAAGGGGGTTGTGAATGCAGTTTTGTATCTATCTTTTTCATGGATTTGTATTTGCCAAAATCCACTCTTCATGTCAAACTTGGAAAAAATAGTTGCTTGATTCAATCGGTTCATGAGGTCACGTTTATTTGGGATTGGATATCTTATCCATTCTAAAACTTTATTAAGTGGTTTGTAATTGATGACAAGCCTGGGTGCTCCGCGTTCTAATTCGGCATTTTTTCTGACATAGAATGCAGGGCATGACCAAGGAGATTTACTTTTTCTTATAATTCCTTTTTGTAATAAACCATTAATTCATCTTTACATAGTTCCATATCTTCTTGATTCATTTGGATTGGTCTCGCTTTGGTAGGGATGAAATTTTCATTAAAATCTTTGATGTATGGCAAAGTTACTATATGTTTCTTTCTATGTAAAAAGGCATTTGGTAGATCGGAACAGATTTCATTTGTTAGTTTTAATTTGAAATTTTCTATTTTATCTTGGAGAATCTTGTTAGTAAGTTGATCTTCAATCCTTTTGTATCTTACTTCTTCATTTAAAAAATTTAATTGTTTTCTCTTGTATTGGAGACGGTTTACTGATATTGAAAAATCTTTGAGTGTTTTTAAATCTCTGACTTCTGGTTTTGAAAGAAATTCAAATTTTACTTGTTGGCCTAAGGCTAGGGAGGTTATTCCAGTATCACTAGTTGTGAACGGATATAGAAGACAAAGAAAAGGGATTCCTAAGATTACCTTGTCAGTCATGTTTTTTACTAAAACAAAAGGAGTTTTGTAACATACATTATTTTGACAAATATGTGCTTTGGGTAGTTTGTATTTGATTTGCATTTTACTTCCATTGGCTGAGTTTAATCGTTCAGATGTTTTATGATAATACCTGGTTGGAATTAATCCTTCTTGTAGACAATTTAAATCTGCACCGGAATCAATTAATGCTATGACTTTTACCTCATATTCTTTGTTAATAATTAAAGTTACTTGTACATGCCATTTTTGTAAATTAATTTGGTTGATGATATTTACTTGATGATCAGGTTCTTCTGTTGTTACTATTTTAGGTTCTTGTTCAGAATCTGGATCACTTTCTTCTGAGGAGATGGCTTGTTGCTTTTGGAAAGTTTGGTCTACTTTTAAAATAGTGATATCTTGTTTTAATTCTTTACTTTCTATTTTGATGTCTTTGATATCTTGTTTAATTATGTTGACTTCTCGTTGGAGATCTTGTAATGTAACTTCCTTGTGAGTTTTAAATCGTTTTAAAGTATTATCAAGACTTATCTTGTTTTGTGTATTTATACCACTTTCTTCTTTGGATAATAATTTTTTAAATTTTGAAAGGTATTGTGATTTTAATTCTCTATTTTCTATTTTTCCAATTAAATCAATTAGTAATTCTTCCTGTTCTTCTTGGTTAGTGAGAACATTGATAGTTTTACAGCAGTTGTCTTTGCATCCTAATTTTATATCTGGAGAACTAGAGTTTGTACCTGATTCATAGTAACTTGATGATTCATAATCAGTGTTTTGTTCACCTTCACTAGAAGAATTTTTTAATTCAAAAATTTTGTATATTTCTTGTGTTACTTCAGATGAAAGTTGTAACTGGTTAATTTTGGATTTTACCTTACATTCCGATTTGTAATGACCTGTTTTTCCACATTTATAACATTTTACTTTACTTTTGTCATTTTTCTTATATTGTGGATTAGTTTGTGGTTTTTTATGTTTATTATAAAATTCCTTATTTTCTTTATTGTAAAATTTGTTATTTTTGAAATAGTTTTTTCTATGTCTTTTGTATTGTTTTGGGTATGACTTGTAATTTTTATTTCTTGATGGTGCAACGGGGTTTAAACCATATTGTTCACAAAAATTTCCCATTTCATATTTTGCCTTTAATTTTTCTTTATTAGCCTGGTTGCTTATTTTCATATATATACACATTTTTAATCCCTCTTTCTGGATTGTACTTATTATGTCTCCATATGTAAGGAGGAGGGGTTTTTGCCACGTCATAAGTTTGTATACAAAACCTATATAAACAGATTTTTGTATCTATCTATATATAAACAGATTTTGAATCTAATGGTCAAATATGATGCCACGTGGCATCATATCTCAACGATAATTACCATGGTACCCACGCTTTAAAATAAGTTTGCACTCTAACTCTTTAATTTATTCAAACCCTCTCTCCCAATTTCCAACGCAGACTGATACCCTTTCTTTCTCTCTCTCCCTCTCTCAGTCTCAAATTTTCTCCTTTCTCTGTCTCTCGCTTCTCCACAGTCCACGAAGCTTCACGCAACCTCCTTCTGCACGAAAACCTTTTACTTGACCTTGCTTTGGGTTTTGAACTACTCCTTTCTTGATCGATTACCTTATTCTTCGGATGACATCAAAATTTCACGACCCATTGCTATGGGTTTTGAATCTATGGTATAGTTTTTTTACTTGATGTTTTATTTCTTTTTTGTGTGTAAATCTGGAATTTATTTAAGTTTGTGATGTATCTCTGATCAGGTTTCTGATGATTTCGATTAGTGGGACTGGGTTGTGGAATCTTCCTCGCTAGCGACTGACTGGTTTGAGTAGTGTTGTTGTTCGATTGTGGTGCCTATGGTCGATATAACTAGATCTATTGCTTCCTGAACCAACCAAGCACCTTCAAAATGGCGATGTAACAAACTGGTTTTTTGTTGAGTTAAAAAATGGCGATGGATTCGGTTTTGATATTGATTTGCAGGTAGGGGGTGATAGTGGGTTGAGTTCATCCGTCTGTTTCGACCAGTTGTCATTATTTTCATTTTTTTTTTGTTTGGTATTACTTTATGATATTTATGTGTGTTGGCAGCTAAAGTTTCTCCGACGATACGATTGGCAACTGAATAATTTTGTTGTCTCATGGTGGGTGTACATTTATGTGTCTGAAAGGCTATTAGAATGTTCTGGATGGGAGATTGAAAGAGACGGAATGTAAGTTCCTATTGATTTTGTAACCTCCATCATGATGTTATGAATATAAGAGGGTTCAAATGTTTTTGTTATGTTATTGACCATATAATTTTGTCAGTTGTTTGGAATAGTTGTGAAAGAGTTTTTGTGCGATGAACTTTTGTTTTATTTCTCAAGTTAATATTTTTTGGCTACAAATGTGGTAACTGAAGATAAGTGTGATTGTTGGTAAAGATGAACAAATCTTTTTAATGCTTTAACAAAAATCCCATCATTTTATTATATATTCTTGATTGTTTATCCATTATTATGACGGTATAAGAATAAGTGATTCTTACATGAGTAAATTATTTATGATTGAGATCAAGTAATTTTTAGGTTCTTGATATTATGTTGTTTCTATTTATGAGTTTAATTTCGTAGTTTTAGAACGAACAGTTTGTATCTATTTTTTCATTTATTCCATTATTAAGGGTTCAAGAGTATTTTTTTTTCTCAAATGAAAGCTTGTGTCATTTAGTTTGAGACATTTTTTTTATCGTCTTTGATCTTCAAAAATTTTTAGTTTTTTTTTGGCCAAATTACAACGTTATACTCTATTTTAGTTTTCATTTATTTGGTTGTTTTACTTATTTTTTACTTCTAAATATTTGCATTGTTAGTTCTTTCCACTTTAACTATTTTCCTTCCAGCATTTGTTCTTTAAAAAGAAATGGTTCAAAATTTGAATTTGACCGAGGCTCTACGATTTAACAACTAAACATATAGTTATTGTGTACCAACTAGTCACCTCCTAAATGCAGACCTAAGAAACTAACAGCTAAGGGTTAAATGGTACACCCTAGGTATATAGGTAAATAATTTTTTAAATAATAATTTTTAGAAAAACTCTTAACCAAAGGTTACTAGCAGGTCATCTCTTAAAGAAAAAATAGTACAAAATCGATAAAATCGATAAAAGTATTAACAGCTAAAGCTTCTAAGAACCAAAAGGTCTAATCCTATGATAGACATAAATCCTAGAAGATCTCATACTAGGTACCTTATAATCTGACAAAAGCTACCTACAATCTCTTAAAGAAATCTGATGGCTTCCTATCCTAATTATCCAATGGTTGTGTGTGCATAATCCAACGGTAAAGACTATAGCTAATGGAGATCTAACGCTTAAAGAAAAGAAACAATAGAGCTTCCTTATCCACATAAAAGGTTTCGTGTGAAGCCATTATGAAAGGGTTAGTAGAGGTACGGTATTATCCATAAGCGTTTATAGTCTGTGATATACGTAGACTTAATTAAAAAGAACTAGAAACAAAGCTAAAATGATTGTTAGGCACAAGTTTCATTGCTAAACTCTGACATGGATACTTAAATTCGAATGACAAATCTTTTGAAGCATGTAAGAATTTTTCAAAATTACCGATTTGATTTTACGAGAGAGAAAATATTTTACAAATAATTTAGTTAATAAAATCTGAAATTAATTTTGAATTGAAACCATTGTTAGTAACTTATAACATAGATTGACTATTATGTCCATTTTGGTGTCAAGATGTTTTATGTCAATTTTTGGTCTCTTTTGATCAGTTTTGACTATTATTTAAAAGTTAGTGAGTAAATTTCATAATTACTAAATAATAAAATAAAAAATTATTAAAAGCCTTTTTAGTACTTACAAATAATTTCAAACAGTTATGATTTACCATGTTAATCTATTTTAGAAACTAAAACAATGACAACACTATTTATGTGGGGAAAAGTTGACATTGAATTGATACATTTATGGGATAAAATTATCAACTAATCTTTAACAATTAAAACTTTTGGAATTGTTTGGTGACTTTTGTGTCGTGTTATGTCTAATTAAAACCAATACTTTGTTTTCTTTCTCGACTTTAATACTATAATAGTTTGGGTAACTAATTAGCTTAAGTAAGGGGTGAAAATTTAAGTCTTTTTAAAAGTGACAGTAATGTTCATATGTAGTATTACAAAGGTGTGAGATGAATAATACCATACATGGCATTGAAAAGGTTTTTAAAAGAGAATATCACGTGAGCAAATTCATCATCGTGCCATCGGCACAGGTACACTCTAGTATATATATATATATAATAAAGTAGCTTGGTATTTGAAAATATACACATTTTTAACGGTGCAGATCGATGCAACCTCCTTAGACATTTTCACAAAATATAGGGTTGAGATCAACATCTAATCCTGCTTACCTCTTTTGCCCCCCATTTATTTAGTTTACCCCCCTTTCTTCGCACTCATCCACCTCCTTATTTTAATTCAAAATCAAAGTCATTTTAGTAATAAACACCCTTTAACACCCACTTTGTCACGTATACCCACTCGAAGACCTGATCCCTCAAATGCTCTCACTATTAGTTTAGCCCTCTTCCTCTCTGTCGTCGCCCTAGAGGTAATCTTAATTTCTTTTACATGCAAACACACATATGATGGTTCAATTTTCTTTAGATATGGAAACTAATTTGGTTCTAACCATATATTTGTGTTGTCGGTATGTTTGTTTTATGGATTGCGGGAGTGGAGGCTTGAATAAATTCTTACCATTGAATGATTCGATGTGAGTATTTAATTTCATGTTAATGATTTAGTTATCTTCGATATGTGTATGTGATATGTTTTGTTCAAATTGGTTTCCAGGTCCACGTGCTTCTGCCCTCCCGTGCTACAGGTTATATTTCTCTCACTTTTATCAGTTGAGCGCTTTGTGCACATATTTTATTCATTTGGTTTAAGATCTTTTTATGTTTATGTTTATGTTTATATTTGGGGATCTAATAGTTTTTTTTATTGTTTTTTTTCTTTTTCAGATTAAGTCCTGTTTACGTGGGTTTCTATTGATTATGAACTTCGCACAAATTTAGTGAATTTGATGTGGTTGTCAGCACTCGTAAGGGTAAGCAACAATTTGATATAATTTTTATGTATTGATGTCTCCTCTTTGCAGTCCATAATGTTTTATCGTTTTTTCACTATTATAGTAACTATTCATTATTTCTTTATGGTAGATCTTGACAAATTTTATATTCTTAAACAATGGTTTTAGGAACTTGATATATGATGACAGAGCAATATATAATTTTTGGTTTGCCTTCCAATCCACTGCGTAACAGTGAGACTTAGAATTGAAATTTTTTAATTTGAGTTGGCTTCGATAAAATTTTCATTCTTGGTGCCAGGTATTTGACTCAGTATCTTCGTGTTTCGATAGAGTTCATTGTTGCTGCCAAGTATTTGACAAAATTCCAAAGTGAGCATTCCATTAATTTTGTGAATCTTTGGGATTGTATTTTTTGTGAACGAGTCTTTTTGTACATTATGCACCTAATCGTGATGAAGGGGACATGTGCATTGTGCTTAACGCCAAGGTTGTATGTGTAACTTGGAGCATTCCATTAATGTCATGTTTGACCTAACTTGTTTCTCTTCCCAAAATTTTGATAAATGTTAAAACTTTACTAGGACCAGATGTGGCACAAGGTGGCAATGCAAGAATTCATTCTTACTTTTTGTTTAGATCCAATTGAAATTTTTGATTGGGGTTTTAATTTTGAATAACACGGGGTATATGTACTAATTTAGATCCAATGCAAGAATCCACTAGGCATGTTGGTCGTTCTTGATTTTGACAATTTCGTTTGCAACAACACTGTTCAAAACAACACTCTTCATTATAACAGTAAAAGGAACTGTCATAGGGAACTCTTCATTATAACGCAAATGTGTTGTTACTTGAATTTCGATACCACCAATTTTGCTTAAATAATCTGCTACTTTCTAATTATAATATTGTCTTCGCCATACCTACTGCAGAGGAGTTTCCCTAATATATTTAAGGTGTGGTATGATGCAATAGGAGGTGATGCAATTGATTCAACGTGAGAGAAAGAGGGTTTGGAGGTATCAAATGATACTTTATTAGCTCAATTTTCATAAGATTCAAACATGTTGCAGTTTAGAATTTCGAAGACCTTATATATTGGATTGGATTATCGAACTGGAGTACTTTTGGTAATTACTTAATGTTTGATCTACTTGGATCTCAGTTGCATTTCGTTTGTGATTATTGGACTGAATTTCAGTTTACTAAATTAAGAATTTTGAGTGGTTTGTTTCTTAGAAAATATCAATGAATTTTCAAAGAGGTGCCACAATAGTTATTTACACAATAGTTATTAGCGATGTGGCAGCTACTATCAAAGTGTGATTTGGAGAAAAGACATAGCAATTGATTTTACAAAGTGTTATATATTTGGGGATGCCAACTTTTGATAAGCAAAACTTCCAACTTGGGAATACGAAGTGTTATTTCATTTGGTGGTGGGTAGACTTCCATCTTTGGATTAAATGTACAGTTCCAACTTTGGATTGAATATACAGTTCAAACTTTTGATTGCATGTACAGTTCCATCTTTGAATGAGTTTCGATTTTGTTGGTAAAATCACACGAGTCCATTAGAGTTTGAATGAGTTTTGATTTGATTGATGATATCAATATTCCACCCAACAACTTATCACCCCCTCTTTCACTTTAATTCCACATTAATTTATAAACCGAGTATGTTTGTTTCTCTATATTGTCGGACTTATGAGTGTGTTTATTTCATTATTTTCTATTTTTCATTGTTTATTGGAGCAATGACAAGACGTGACTAGGGTAAGAAAAATATATCCTTTTGCGATATTTTATGTTTAGTAGGGAAATAGATTCAAGTTTCTTTCCTATTATATCCAACAGAGAATAATACAGAAAATTTAACTATAGGTTGCTCTGCATTAGGTTTTGGATGCACATGGTAAGTATGAAATTTTGTTGTTTTGCAGAGCATCCGGTTAGAAGCTAACACTTAAGTTTTTTTTGTAAGTTTGTTTAATTGAATTTTCTATTTTGCTATAGAGGAACAAACATTTGGATAGTTATGGAAAGTGTGAAACGTTACACAGGGACATGGTTTATCTGAGCTGAAAGTGTGAAAGGTAATATATTTATGCTCTGTATTATATATACACTTATCTCCCCTTTGTTTTTTTGTCGTTAGTTTTGAAGGTGTCTTTCACGACTTTCCAAAATTCTCTCAAGAAAGGTAACAATCCCCTTTGATTATTTTGATTAAAACGTGTTATGGGGTTCTTTGAAATGAACAAAGTATATTATTTTTCCTAATTATAATTGCTACTACATGTTCTAGCAACACATGGATGATGCTTAGTCTGGGTCCAATATTTTGGTTGTAACATTGACAAATTGAGAATCAAAATGAGTAGAAGCTCAATCAGATGAAGAAACTCTTAAAGAAGCTATGGAAGTGCTGAGAAACATGTTTCGTCCCCACATCTCGGATGCCACTCAAAATTTCCACTTCTCGAAAAAAATCCTGCTGAGAAACATGTTTGTTCTCTCTCAATGACGCTAATTCGGTTCCAGGCCATCATCCTACACTAGTTTGGAGGTTAGAATCTTCTAATTAGTATTTCCTTTATTTTTCTTTGAATCTATTTTTATTATTCCATAGCTGGAACCTCTTTTTCATGTTCTGAGGTTTTGTGACTGTTGAGTTCAAAGTGGGATTTCATGGCTTTTTTCATGTTTTGCTTTTAGGGCTTAGAAAATATAACTCAATATACTAGATATGATTATATAAGGGGGAAGGGGGTTCGTGGTTAAAGGGGTTTTGGTAAGTGTTTCGTGCAAGGTAACGTTTTGATACTTGAATTTATTTGAATTTAACCGATCTATTAATCATATTTTGGTAAGAATTTGAGCATGCGCACACACACAGACGCATCTTATGTCCATCTTAACGTTTATGTTTTATTCTGGCAATTATTTTGGATTTGTTGGTATCAATGCATGACAAAAATACTAAGAATTGATGTCTAATATCCGTAGTTGCATTTAGTTATGGATTTGGGAACAATTCTTACACTCTTTGAGCTAAATTTGATATTATCATTTGGTTCTCTCAACCACCCACCCGTCTCTATTTTATTTTCAAAAGCCCTGCAACTCCAGTTTTCAAACCCGAAATTCAACAATTTTTTTGGGATTTCAATTTGGTCCATATTTAATTGGATTAGAAGTCATTGTTATATATCATTTCTCCAAGTGGAATGGATGATTTTTATGCTGTTTATTTTAAATGTTCACTATTCAATTAAGATTTTCATATTAATTGGATAACTGTTCAGATAATGGGTCATAAACATGTACAACTAAGGAATAGAATATGTGATTTCAATTGTTTAGGTTTTCAAATTTGTGAGTTCTAATTGGTTCTTCTGTTTTGCAGATCTAAATCTTCAAGAACCTAATCAAGTATACTATCTTTACAAATTAGTTGGGAATGTTAAGGAAGACCTGTTTAACATTCTTTATAATCAGGGCATATGCAATATTGTAATGAAGATTTGTATGTTAATGAATATTTGTATTTTCAGATTCTAAGATTTTAAATATTTTATGGTTTGCAATAAGAGTTTTTGTAGATGATTTTGAGTTTTAGTTCTCTATGTGACCCATTTCTTATCTACTTAGTCGTTTGGATAATAATTTTATTGACCGAGTTTGTCTTTTTTTATGGTTTTCAAACAGTTAACTTTTGAATCTTGACATATCCTATTATGTTGTTTCAAGTTCATTGTAATATTTTATTTCCTTTTTTTTTTAATTTTCTTAATAAACTATGGGCGTACATGTAATGGTTACAATTTTTTTTTGTTGAATTCGTGTTACACATTTAGTGAACTTGGTATGAGAAACGGGGTATGGGTGACGGCTTAGGTTTCGGGGGGTAGCACCACGTGGGTTATGCTTGAGGATTATCTCGACAGGTGGGAAAAATAGCGAAGAGGTAGGATCGGCTTAGCGTGTCTGTCTGTGTGGACAGTAGTAGTTAAGGGGTTGAGCAGCTGTGGGGTCTTGGTTTGCAGCAGGATCAAGTGGTAATGGCTTGGGTTAATTGCGGGGTGGCAAAGGTTGGCTTGGAGAGGGAGTGACAGCAAGTGTGGTGTCCGGTTGAGGTGGTAGGGTTTGTGGTGAGGGTTAGGTAGTAGCTGGGTGGTCTAGGTTTGGGGGAGAAGTAGCAGGTTGGTTACAGTTTGGGGAAGGTTGGGTAACGTGTTAGGGTGAATGTGTTTTGGTTGTTGTGATTGTTTTGGGATACTGAGACAATGTGCTGAGTGTGGGTTGTTTTGTGAGTGTGAGGAAAATTACATTTTGGTAGTCACTATTTTAGAGGTCTAAAAAAATTAGAAATAACATGAACATGACCAAAAATTTATGTCTACCAACTCAAAAGTTTCCTTATATTTTAAATATTGCAATTTGGCCCAAAAACATTGATTCACCCTCCAAAATTGTCATTATTCATCAAATTTTTTTCTTTTTCCTTTTGAAAGAATTTTTTATTATAAATCCTGAACACTAAAATATCCCCAAACACCCAAAATTTTGAAAATTTTCAAGAAATGATTTAACTATCCCAAAAATTGTGAGTCCAAAAATTTGAACTTCACTGCACAATCTTGAAAATATGCCTCAAAAGACAATATCTCCTCCCACTTGATTATGAACACCATCACACCATAATATGCAAAAATTTATAAAATTGACCCCGAGAGTATGGGCCAATAAATTAAATGCTCCCCACACTATCTTCACATTAAAAAGGGACAAAATGATCCTGCGCATGCAATCAAACGCCACGGTGATTTTTTTTGTTGAATTTTTGTTACACATGACATATGATGTAATGGACCTTTAGTGAACCGTAGAAAAAAATATAGTATAGCAACTACTGATGTAAAAATACTTACAGGGAGAAAACTACTTCAAAAAATAATTGGGGGTTATTATTAATTGAAGTTGATCAATCCAATTCCTTTTTTAAGTCAATACCATGTTAGTGCTCAACTACTATTATGGAAAAAATTTTACATTTATTCTTTGTTTTGTAAATGATTATAGCATTTGGTTTGGTTAGTATGCACATATTTTTACCACATTAAGAAATTTGTGCCAATTGATTTTCTAATATTCCGTTCACAATTTAACACATGTGCATTGGTGGCAATTATTTTTTAATATTCGGTTCACATTGTTTTGTTGAGGAATGATTTTTTGTCGTTTTGTAAATACTCTCTTTGGAAATTTTTACTGTATTGCGATTACGTACTTTGAAAAAAATTTGTCGTGCCTTCAGGCACGGGCATACGCTAGTATATATACATATATATACATAAACATGTGTAATTTATTCTACTCTTGTGTGGTAGTATAAGATATAGATAGTATATATCTAAAGTAACTTAACTAAGAGAAACTTAATGAATTCTTAGCTAATATGGTTATGATTTTACGATAGCGTATCGTATGGGGGGTACAGGTGAGCTAAGCATATTAGTGGTTAAATAGATGCTTATTGGGACTAGTTAGGTGGGTAGCATAATTAGGTGGGTTTAATAGGAGACATTTGATGTGCATTATATTTGAGAGGTGAGGAACTCAATGGAGTGCACGCGAAACTAACATGTGTATAAACACTGTTTTTATTGCATTTTAAATACTTGCTAAATATTTTTTAAGGGTTTTGGGCTATGACTCATAAAATCTATTTTCAAAACTTTTATGTGTCCAGCTACAAGGACGCCAGACATGATGGTCCATTCTATGGATGCGTCGCTGCAACACTTGTGGAGGCATGCGGGACATGAGTGGAAGGTTCATTTATTTCATTCCTAGTCTAGGATTCATATTCAGTTATTTCAGTTGGGCATGTGGCCCGTTCAATTTATACTTTTATTTGGATTTACTCTTTTCTCTTCAGACTCTGTATTTAGATTCATTTAATTTCAGTTAGATTTATGATTTGGATGTTGGATTTAGTGCCCATTTTTTATTCGACATTTACTTATTTATTTATTTCTTTATTTATTTTATCCTGTCGTGTTCTAGACTTCAGTTATTGTGAGAATCGTTCATATTATTTTTATTTTCGCATATTACTCTATGTTAATGAATGATAAAATTTGGCACTGACTTATTTCAACTTAGGTGGTTAGTAATGTAAAACGTTTTAGACAGTGATGTTCAGAATGATTCAAATGAGATTCCAGTTTATTTTAGTAAAACACTAATGACTCGTGATTGAAATAGGAAGGGTTTCACATTTTTATTTCTAGATCGTAATTTTATTCTCTACAATTTCTAATTTGTTGTCTGGGTGATGGTTTTTGGTCTTTCTCACAATTGTAGGCCAATAACATATCATAGTCCTTTTTTGTATTTAAAAATGTTGTGTTGCTACTGTCCATTATATATATGCCACACAGTAAAGATGAAAGTTCATTTTTCACATACATATTCATCATGTATTCATTAGGTTAGCTGTGGTTGGAACCGATTTGTTTTCCAAAACTAATGCACTAAAATAACTTGTGTAAATGGGAGTCGTCGGAGTTCCAACAGTTGGGGTGGGGTCGGGGGGATTGTTGGGGGGGGGGGGGGGGGGGGGGTAAATGAGTTCGTGTCCTTTTTTTGAGTGTTTTTATGTGGTGAAAGATATTTTGAAATAAAATAGAAAAATTTGGACTAAACGTATACTAAAAATGTTCTATGGAGTATAGAGTATATGCATTGCATAATAGTCATGTCTAAGAGGTGTTTGTCATTTCAAACTAATTCTTCTGTATAACTTGATTTTAGGCCATCTCCAGTGGAATACGCTAAAAAGATGTAAACTTACATTTTTCTGATGTTGCACACAGTGGGTGGGGTTGGTTGGGAATGCAAAAGCTAATGGCGAGAGCTTGGACAGACGAATGTCAACTGTCCAATGCTGGACGAACAACTGGCACCTGTCTAACTAGCTGGGATTGCTTTTTTTATTTATTTATTTAAATAGAGGCTTGAATGGATGACATTCTCCCGTCCAGCCGTGAGGCCCATTTACACATCGTCTACTGACAATGTAAATTTACACATACTTTACATTTTCTCTCACTAAAAAATATATTTTTTTATACCCATTATAATGAAAAACAATGTAAATTTGGACTTTAACGTCTTCTACCGGAGATGGCCTAGGGGCATGAATCATTATTAGAAAAGTACTTTTGGTACTATGAATGATGCAATGATCTTAAGCGATAATGTTTGACAGTAGACATACATTCTACCTCTGCATGTATATCTCCTTCCTCATTTTTTAGTAGTTCGTGTTGAAGTTATTTTTACTCTTTCTATGTTAGGATTATTAGAAACAATTAGTTTATATAATTGATATCTTAAAAGTGGTTGAGTATCCAGGAAGCTTGGAGCTGGCTATAACTTTATTTATTATAAATTGTCACACTGTACATGTATAGTATCCTTTGTCAATAAAGTGACAAAATAGTTCATAATTCTTTTATTATTTAATGCGTTGATGTACTTCGTCTTGTATTACTACATCACTTTAATAACAAGACATGAGTTGTTGTTGTGATTTGTTTTGTACTCTCCTGTTATAGTGTTAGTTTGGTTATTTGTAAAAATGAAGCTATGACTTTAAAAAAATCCCTAAAACATCTTTAAGGTGAATTAAATGATTGTATTATGTGTGGATCCACCACAATGTATAAATACTTAATTAACTTCGAGGATGTTTTGGAGTTTTTTTTGTAGATGCTTCGAGAGTTGAACCTTTAGGTTGAGTTTTTGTAGTCTCAAATGTTTATAATGTTGAGATTTGCTGTTACAGTTTTTATCTCAGTTTCACAAATTATATTGCAAACGGAAACACTTTTTTCGGTTTTCACATGCGATATTGATTAATTCTTTGCAATTCTTAGTTATGTGTTTTCATTATTTTGTTTCAATTTTTGTATATTGATCCTATTTTTTTTAATGTTCAGGTTGTATAATTAGTATTGCAATTTATTTGGAAAGACAGTTTGGGTAGTGTATTGATACATAAATTTTGGCAAATAAGCCGACAACTTTGTTTCACCATACATGTCATAATCATGCATTATATCTTCAAAAATTTCAGCCATACCTTTAGGCATGGACATCCTCTAGTGTATCTATATTGAACATGGATAGATTTATTTTGGGGAATATATATATATATATATATATATATATATATATATATATAGAGAGAGAGAGAGAGAGAGAGAGAGAGATTATGTAAATATGGAAAAGTTTATCGTAAATTTATCAACTAATGCTGACATCAGTGTCACATCGACAATTTTATTTGGCAAATTAATCGCACTATTTATGTGTCAATGTTACTTTTAGGGGCTAAAAAGTATTTTTGAATGTATGTTAAACTAAAAATAATATTATATATAAATCATGAAATTTTTGTCAAGTACCCTATTTTTCAATGAAATCTGATATCAGTGATGTTATCACCATGAAAATGATGAAAGATATTAACAAAAAATAAAAAATATATATAGATTTAATTACAAACCTAAACTAGAAATACACCATCATTATATTTATGTATTTTTAATGGAAAACCAAACCACTATTATTTCTTTATTTATATATATATATCAAGAATATGGGGACACCTTCAATGGGTGTTTCATTCTATGTAAAATGCCAAGAAAAAAATAAAGAATACTAAAATTCTTTTCTAATGAGATTTTTTTTTATCTCTATCCCTTGGTGAGGTCAAGATGTAGAGATTTCTAATAGGAAATTTCACCTGATTAATGAAAATTTTCTTTTCTCATGTAAAAAAGTAAGAGGTCAATGAATTATCTAAAGATGATCTACTGTTGGAGCATATGATATTTTCATTAATAACACGATTGAAGCTATTTTTCAAAGAAAAAATTAAATTAATATGAAAAATACTAAGTCACATAGATACTTCATGAAATTGCATTGACACGGAGGCTAGGCAAAGTTATAGAAATAAACACCATTGGATATGACCTGACTTACAGGACTGTTAGCCACGAGTCCACCATCTACCAGCTTGTAGTCATTGCCATCTGTTGTAAACCTTGATGTAGGGAAGTATAACGGAGCAGAAGATGAGCTCACAACTACATCTGCTAATTTGATTTCTGAATTATCATTCTTTGCCTGTGTTTATGTATGATTTATTATTCATCTTTAAGCAATTATCATTATTAATTTATTAATAAACTATACAAATGAACTTATTAAAACTAGACATGACATTGGGTTGTGTTGTGTCATGTCTATGTACGGTCCTGAATTTCCAAAAAAAAATGTTCTATTTTTTCTGTATAATGTCTAAAAATAGGAAGTTAGATGCATAAATAATAAGATTTTTATTATTTTAGGATAAAACAAACGTAATAAGTATGAATAAAACTCCAATTAAAGTCATAATTTGTATTAAATTCAAAATTAGTCCCCAAAAAAATCACCTCGGGAGCTCTGGCCCCGAACTCCCGATAACAATGAAAACTTTCGCCCCCGGCCAAAAATTCTGTATCCATCACTGATCGTGTCATATTGAGTTCATGTTACTAACTGCTCGGTCCTTACCCAATTTGGTGACTGTTATTATTCCTGTACAGTTTATGTATTGTTAGTTTGTGATATATCAAGTTTGTTTCGTGTTGGAATTATTTGCTCTTAATATATAACATGTTTGTGTCATATTTTACTTGTTCGTGAAAACCATTTCTGTCAACGTGTCAACCAAAACTTTTATATTTATATCCTAAATAATCGTATTTAAATTGTTACTTGTTACTAAAATTGGTATTATATTATAAATAATTGAATTTGTAGGTTTTTAGAGTAGGAAAAGGCTAAAAAGTCAAAGCAAAGGAAAAGTTAAAACATATCATAGTTGTTTGTTGTCTCCAAGTTGCAAATGATTTGCAGATCAACAGGAGAAAAAGAAAGAGAGTCATTCCTAAGTTTGTCAGCAACAGGACTTTAAAACCCAGTTATTAAATGATGGGTTTTGATAATATGAGTCTTAAGAGTACACATTTAGAACTTAAAAATAGGAGAGACAGAGTTTCGAAATATAATTAATAGGGTATAAATACTCACGTGAGACTTTCATATTTATTATTTTGAAGCTCAAAACATATGTCAAGACTTCATAAGCCCTACACGCTTCCCATAACGCCAAAGCTTCATAACCCAAAGATAGCCTAACTTGTACCATCTTATGAAAGCTATGAATGAGTTGTCCCATATATCTCTAGCAATTCCCCCGCTACGTGCATGTTCGTTCTCAGTTATTTCTCCATCAACCATGTGTGGAGGGTAGCACGTATTCGTTCTTAACACAAATAATATGACGTTATGTATACAATACATGTGCAAAATAATTTTTACTATATGTACAAGAATCTTAAATATGCATATATGTTGTGCCCTTATTTATATTGATTACAAACTCATTCTACCCTTCACATAGTTTAATTTCTTTAGCTATGATGGAGCCATTAACATTCAATTTGATTTTATCATGCAAATGAGGGACCCATATATTCGTTGTTGGAATGGAGTGAGTTGGACCATTCGTGGAGTTTTAGTACTAAAATTATATGTATCAAAGGCATTCTTATGATTTGTGACGCTCTCCATAATGCACCAGATTGTGATTAATGCACCAAAATGTGATTAATTTGTTATTAAACAAAAATTCATGTGTTATCTTCAATAAAGGTCATTCCACCCACGCAATAGAACTAAGTGTTGGTATTAAAGTCTTGATACCAAACTTCACACTTAAACTCTCTCAAATATAAGAACTAATAAATAGAACAAATATTTTTAGAGAGTGAGTGTTTCTCATCTTGTCATTGCTTTTTTCTAACAACACACTTACAACTCTTTGTATAGAGTTTAGAAAACAAACACAAACACATAATAAAAGGAACAACTGAGATCACACATTTGATCATGGAAACATTAACCAAAGCCACTAGAGAAAGCAATTGAGTAGATGTCCGTATGTAGTTCATAATGAGGTTTATCACTTATCCTTGTGTAAGAGGAACTTGATTTGCATTTATTCCAGCATTCACCCCCTCAAATCAAGAGTTCTTTATCCTAAGAATTCCACGTAGATTTCTAAAAGAATTAGTCATGAGAGGCTTTGTAAGGATATTTGCTACTTGCTCCATGGTGTGACAATGGACAAGTTCAATTATCTTTTACTTCGCATGGTGCTTTATAAAATGGAACCTAATGTCAATATGCTCGGTCCTTCCATGTTGTACTAGATTTTTTGCTACTTTGATTGTAGACTTGTTGTCAACATGAATCAATGTATATTTTTTCCTGTGTGTAATCTAATTAATTCAAAAGATTTCACAACCAAAGTCTTCATAAACAGTTGAAAAAAATGCCACATACTCGGCCTCATACGATGACAATGCTTCAATTGCATATTTTTTCAATGTCCAAGAGAATGATGTTGAATCAAGGTAGAACACATACCCCGTAGTGCTTTTCCCCGCCTTTTTATTGCGCCACCAATCACTATTTGATTATTCGACTAGATTTTCATCTTCTCCAAAAGAATAAAAAGGCCAAAGTTGAGAGTATCATTAATATACCTTAGTATCCTCTTAGTATCTAGCCAGTGAGATTCTCTTCGTGTCTCCATGTAACGACTTATAAGTCTAATTCCATGTACAATGTCAGGTCTTGTCATTATCAAGTACCTCAAGATTCTAACTACACTTTGGAATGAAGTAGGGTCAACAAACTTTCATTCTCCTTTTTTTTTATAACTTCAGTCATGTAGCAACTAGAGTGTTGATAGAATTACAACTATTCGTTTGAAAAAAAAAATTAAGATCTCTCTCATGCATTTCTTTTTAGAGATGAAAATTCCACCATTTTCTTACTTCACTTCTATCCGATGAAAATAGGACATCATTCCATTATCAGTCATCTCAAACTCCTTGAATTCAGTAAACAAAGTTTTACTGTCACCAATAAAAAAGAAGATTATCAACATAAAGATAAAGGATAAGGAATTCTATTTTGTCATTATTCTTCATGTAGATACAATGTTCATATGGACATTTAGGAAATCCATTTTCTTGAAGATAATTATTGATGCTTGAATTCTAAGGTTAAGGGGCTTGATTTAAGACGTATATAGACTTCTTCAAATGATACACCTTTTGCTCTTCACCTTTTCTTTTGAAACCTAGATCTTGTTGAATTTCCTCCTCAAAAAAACCATTGAGAAAATCTTACATGTAATCAAGTCGGTAAATATTCAAACAATTATGAGTTGTAAGTGACATCAATAACCTCATGGTATCAAGTCGAGTAACAAGTGCAAGGGCTTCTTCATAGTCTATTTTATGTTTTTGGTTGTAGCTTTTAGCTACAAGTCTTCCCTTGTACCGATCAACACTCTCATATGCGGTGTCGTTGATCTTGTAGACCCATTTGACACCAATTGCCTTATGCTTTTGGGGTAAAGTTGTCAGCTTATATATGTTATTTTTCTTAATGGAATGATTATTTTCTTCTATTTTAGATCTCTAACCATCTTCTCACACAACATCGTAAAACGATAAAGGCTCATGCTAAGTATACAAATAAAAAAGGTGTATACCACCTTCTTCTTCATGCTCATATATGTCTATGAGACTCCTCATCCTAATGGGATTCAGAGAAAGACTGATGTGATTGAATGATCAGTGAGTTCAGGATAGAGAATTTGGGGATGATGTTGAGAGATCAGAGTTCTTCCGAGAACTCAATGGAGTTATTGATCGATTGGTAGACTGTTGAGGGCTCGGTGGATCTTATCAACTGATCTGTACTAAACTTTTTGTGATTTTCTCAGATTCATCTGCCACTAGATTTTCAGTGTTTGGTTTTTTACTGCTTTAGTTTCATGCATGTTCTTCCCTGAAGATAACATCTCCACGAATCAATAACTTACCTGTTACTGGATTATAGAGTTTGTAGGGCTTTGACTCCCCACTGTATCCCACGAGACACATTTTTCTCCAAGAGCATCTAACTTCATTCTTTTTGCTTCAAGAAATTGAGCATATGCAAAACAACTAAAAATCCACAGGTGTGAAACATTGGATTTATAGCCACGCCAAGCCTCTTGAGGTTACATGTTCTTGAAAATATTAGTTAGACATTTATTCAACAAATACACTTAACATGGAAAGACTTCTGCATAGAATTCCTTTGACAACACTCTCTCTTTAATCACGGATATTGTCATTTTTTGAATTGTAAGGTTCTTCCGTTCAACTACTAATTTTGTTGTCGGTTATAAGCAGTTATGAAGTAGTGTTGTATCCCATATTATTTAAAAAATTCTTAAAATGAATTTGAAGTCTACTCACCTCCTCGATCAAATCTAAGAGTCAACAGTTTGCATTTACTTTCTACTTCAACGCGAGCCTTCGAATTCTTAATACAGTAAATTTTAAAGATTTTTCTTTAAGAAAGTAAACGTACACAACTCTACTATAATCATTTATCAAAGTAATAAAGTAATTAGTACATCCAAACGACATAGGATCTAGTGGTCCACATATATCCTTGTGCACCAATTGTAGTGGTTCCTTCGTTCTCCATGCATTGCTAATTGGAAAAGAAATTATTGATTGATTTACTGGTAAGCACCATACATAAATATTATTTGGTTCCTCAACTTGTCATAGGTTATGCATCATTCCTCTCGTCGATTAGATTTATAATCCATTGAAGTGAAGATGGCCAAAGAAAAATGTCACTTCCATGAATCGTTTTCCACGAGACCAAGGAAGCACTTTTCCTTTTTAGAATAAATGTATGAAGAAAACATGAAATTCTTCGTCATTGTAAACTTTTCAATTAGCCTCCCACTTTTATCTTTGAGGAATGGAATATTATTTTCCATGAGAACAACATAATTCTTTTGAAGTAATTGTCCAATACTGAGAATATTTTTATTCAAGCTTAAAATATAGTAAGCACTCGAGATATATTCTTCTTTGGCATTTTCCTGAAAGATTTTTATTCTTCCATTTCCTTTAATAGATAGAATTGAAGAATCTCCAAGACTTATCTATCCATGAGCTCCTTCATTGAGTTTAATAAAGAACTCTTTCTTCCACACATATGGTTGATTGGACTAGAGTGATGAAACCATATGTGCTTCATTCTAAATAAACAAAAGAGTACAATCAAACTCTAATTGTTATACGCGTCTCTAAGTTTGGTTTGGTCCTTCTTTCTTTCTTTCGAACATTCTGAGTTATAGTCTCCAAGTTAGCTGCAATTAAAACACTTAACTTTCTTTTTCCTTTCCTTTCAGCTTTCTGCGTTACCATACCTTCGTTCTCATCCCTGAGAACATCCAAGACATGAAGTTTATGTACCACTACTTGTGATTTATAACTATTAATCTTTATCTCCAAAGCTTGGTTAAGTGATGTTGATGTCGCATTATTGTGCATGCATTGCTCATGAACTCGAAGAGATCCTAGCACCATCTATGGAGTCATTTTCTCTAAATCTTTTGATTCCTCAATCGTCGTGACCACATGCTCAAAGTTGTGTGTGATAAATTGGAGAATCTTCGTCGAGAACTGAACAACACCAACATCATCTCCACGTATCTTCATCTGATTCGTAATTGAAACCAATTTTAAATAGTACTCATTTATTCATATGGGAGGATTTGAAGTCGCTCTTTAATAATTGAAGGTGTACTTTTATAACAAAATTATCACCTTTGGAGATGGTTTAGAGAACATCCCTTATTTTATTATTCATATTTCGATGATCTTATAAAATGTCAAATTTTCATATCCTTGATAGATTATATCAAGTGCCTTCTTATCTTTCTTCCTTTGGCCTCTAGGACTGTTCTTTCCTCATCGGTGTAAGAAACCTGTTCTTCTACATTGGGTTCAACATACCCATTATAGATCACATCTTAAAGGTCTTACGATCTAAAGAGAGCTTCGAAATGAATATACCCTTTTTTTATAGTTCTCCTTCTTCAATATAAGGATTTGCATTTGTGTAATATATGAATCCATGTAAACTAGATTCAAATATCTCTAGTACCATCTTTGTTGGTATTCATGTCTTAGTACCAAACTTCCTATTTGGGTGATTAGTTTTCAAACTATATCACACTCGTACTTCATCACACTCGAAGAAAAAAACTAATAAATAGAACAAGTGTTTTTAGAAAGAGACTTGTTATTGACTTTTTCACACAACACACTTATAACTCTGTTTATATAGTTTAGAAAATACACACAATTACGTATTAAGTGAAAGAACTAAGATCACATCTTTGACCATGGAAATATTAACCTAACCGACTAGAGAAAATCATGGAAGTGGTTTGTGTGGCTTATCACTTTGCATAGTGTTTATGTATTGCATAATGAGGTTTACGACTTATCACAATGGAAAGGCACTTGATTTGTGTTTATTCTAATACTAATATATTTAGCTACCTCCTTATACGTGTTTTATTCCCCACAACCTCATTTAACCAACTGATGCTTCAAATAGCTATTGGCCTTTCTAAATACCCCCTCCAGATTACAATCCTTCCAAATGTTTTGTATACCCTCATTATCTTTCCAACAAATAGAGCACCACGGAGAATATTCAAATTTTTTTGTATAAATTATTAGTCATTATAAGAGCTTTATGGCATGCTTTCCATAAAACAAATGGTTGAGCTTCTGAGCGGTGTTTATTGCCCGGATAGCTTTCCATATATTGGTGTTAGGATAAAAGAAAGATGAAGTTCTTTGCTTATTTATCTCTTCTTCTTATTTCCAATTTAATGTAACCCGAGCAGACTGTGTATTTTCCATTTTTTTTATATATATTTCCAAGGTAGCATATCTTTGTTTTTTAATGATCTGATATGAATACATTAATGGACTTCAATTCACCTCGGTTGAACATATCATACAAGTGTTAATCCTTCCACCTGCCTTCTTTTTTCAACAGTTTTGAGACCCAAGTTTTAGAAATTTCCTATAGCCCGGGGGTGTAAACATTGAAATCATGGAAACCGGGGACACATTTGTCCTCCCATATATTGATTCTCTTACCATTTCTAACTTGCCACCACAATCCTCTCAAAAGCATATATCTTCAATGTAAGACGCTTGATCAAAAACCAGATGGGCTTGGTCTTTTCTTAGAGTTTAGGAAGGAGTATTTAGGGAAATAAATCTCGTTTAAGGTACTGGCTTTAAGATAATTAGGATTTTGGATCAATATCCGTCCTTGCTTTGTCAGCAATGCAATCTTAAAGTTTCTCAAATTTCTAAACCCAGCATCTCCATTGGCCTTATTCTTAACAATATCATCCCATCTTTTCTAGTTTATTTTGTTCCTATCTTCCCCACCCAAACCTTCTTGTCATTGAGTCTAGTGATAAGAACTCAAAATTGTTATATTGACACCCTAAATAGAATTATTTTAATTGCTAGTTCTCATTCAAATTGGCCTTCTATGTGAAATTATTTATTTTGTAGATCAATGTGCATGATTTCGGTTCAAATGCTTAATTATGTGCAATTGCATCAAAGTTGGGTGTAAAGCATGATTGCAAATTTTTATTGACCCGAGACATCCCAAATAACTTATCCAAACCCTATATCAAACCTTTACCAAGCCATTATCTGATTTTCTCAATTCAAGTGTGTATTTTATTACCATTTTTAGTATGTTTTAATTTTATATGTCATTTTATTATGTAGTATTTTGTGTATTATACTATGTGTCTATACTATTATATATAAGTATATGTGTGTCATTTTATATATACTTGTATATTAGTATCTTATAGTTGTGTGTTTTATTCATGTAAGTATAAATATGTGTGGTATAATATTTATATTTCCTACTGTATTTTATAATATAAAAAAAATCTTTCTTTATTTTTAATATATATATATATATATATATATATATATATATATATATATATATATATATATATATATATAGAGAGAGAGAGAGAGAGAGAGAGAGAGAGAGAGAGAGAGGAGCTCTCCTACATCACACTATAAATAAAGTGTTTTTAGCAATTTTTTGTTGAATTTTTAAAAAAATTTGTAGAAATTGTATTTTGACCTAATTTCTTGAACATTTGGACGGTAAAGTCTATGGGTAAAATAAAAAAAATTAAAAAAAAATTAGGGCGTAAAACTAGTTGTGATGTAGGAAGCATGATGTATAGAAGTCTCTCTCTCTCTCTCTCTCTCTCTATATATATATATATATATATATATATATATATATATATAAGGAGTAGAATGTTGAACACTATTCCATAAGTTGATAAGCTATTTAGAGGTGAGGATTTGGTCACCAATGCAAGACATGAAGGGTTGAGATTGCTTTGTTCCATTTTACTCTTTTGACCCTTTATCATTTTGTTTCCCCCTCTTTTTTCTTTATATGAAAATGTTCCCCCTCTTTTACTTTAATTCAAAAAATGGTAAATACGTAATACACACAAAACCAAATGGTATGACTCGTTCATCTTCACTTTCCTCTCTCTCTCTCTCTCTCTCTCTCTCCCCGGCCAGCAAAGTCATAATCTCACCTCTTTTGATTTTCTCTCTCAGACTCTTGCAACATCAAGATAAGGTAAATCTCTAATCTATGTCTTATTTCTCCTGCATTCATCTTAATTTGTTTTAGTTTTACGTTCCGTTTGGTTGGTTTAGTGGTATCCCCGCACTTAGTTTTGTTTTTGTTTTGTTCTCTCCTTCATGGAGGCAACCTAAATACACCTGATCTCGATCTTCAAGATTAGTTTACATTCGAACAAAACAGTTGGAGAGAATCAAGGTAGTTGGCTCGATCATGTGATGCATCCCCTGATCTAAAAATTAATATTAAAACCCTTATTTTAGATCAAGATTTTGCTCTGATCTCTCCAAATGATTTTTACATCATCACAAGTGATGATGCGTTGATTAATGATGCCCTGATGCTAGGCATCTAAGTGATGATGAGAAACCCCTGATCAAAATTGTCCTACCTCTTTCTTCCCCAACTAACTGTAATGAGAAACCCCTAATCTAAAAATCATTAGTGATGCTATTTTTAGAGAAAACTTAGGCATGGGTTTTAGGTACAGCCCCAAGTAACGCATGTTTTGATGTCAATGGGTCATTTGTACTTTATTACATCCCATCATCTATGTTCTTTGTTACACTATTGTATAAATTTTAACATCTTACTCTGTTTTGGCTAAACAACATTATTGAAATGAATTTGTAGTTTTGGATTTTTTTTCATTGCTTGCCAGGTGCTTGTGTAAATTTGCAAGTGAGTTTGTATTCTATTGGTTGTCAAATAAAACCTTGCACATATATTTTACTGATCCAATATTTTTTGGGGGGTTTTGCATGATGCTATGTTTATTATAGAAAATGTGCTAGACTGCTGAGATAAAAGAAGAGATGGAGAATTACATCATGCTCTCACGCTAACATGACTACCATTAGAAGACATGTGATTTCATCTATATAGTGATGTGAAACACCGTTTCCACAACCAACGACTCTCACTACCATTAGCGGTATTGTTTTGTGTTCATATCTAATTAATTACTTTTGTTTTTCATATCTACCCATATTTATGTGTATAATTTTTTTTCTGCGTTTCTCTCTCTTTTGGGGAATTTATTTTGTTCTTTATATTATATAGGTGTTGTGGCTTCAATTATATGGTGAAGTAATAATTTTATATTATATAGCTGTTTTATTTTTTCTGAAAAATGGAGGGTTCTTAGACAATCTGGTAAGCTGGTTTGTGTGGTGTTGTCTAAGATGGGCTCTCTCAAAACTTAGTTAAGGTAAATATTATGAGAACTTTATATTTTCATAATTTTAACTTGCTTGGTAGATGTTTGAAAAGATTCGTAACTTAAATGTTTTCTTTCTTCTGTGATTTTTATATTAGTATTTTGTTATTTAGGTAAAATAGCAGTGTAATATTTTTCTTTTAAAATTCTTTTTAGTTTGTTTTGAATCATTGGTGTTATTAGGACTTTTTGTGTCAATGAAATACTATTAAATTACTCTGTTTCTTATTCATTGTTTCGAAATAATGGGGGAATAATGGTGTCTTCTGAAGCTAAGTTAGAAGTTTCAATGATTTATTATGAGTTAATATAAGTTAGTTCGCTTTTAATGTGTATAAGATAGAATTTATGTTTTAGCATCCAGTCTCATGTATGTTTTTATTTGCTATTGGTCCTATTATATGTCAGTTCTAATAAATGAGGAGCAATTGTCACCTCCAAAGACAAAATGCCCCGAATAAAAATTAAAGACTTGAGAACCAAAAACCATCATGTTCATAATTGATTGTACTCCATCGTAAATTATGGAAAACAAATGTTATAGAATGGTTTGTAAATGATATCGACCTATGTGAATCCCTACATCATGATAACATCATTTGGGACATTGTTATATTAAAGTTTTATATGGTAGTGAAGGAAATTCAACAAGGGTTTAATACCATGACATAAATAGAAAGCTATTTTTTGCACATCCCTCATTCGCATATGATCTTTTGAGATTTGAGAAGATAGGGATAATGGGCTAAAATATCTTATGAGTAGGGTCAAAATAGGATCTTAATCATTAACAGTTTAGAAGTAACTGATCATATACAGAAAGAATCTTGATACAAAACAAAAAGTAAATGGCATGGGAGGCTACTAAATTTCATTGTATAGGATGTATGCCAAAATATCTTAAGAATTATATACATGTATGCTATTTTGAGGGGTGTATTCCGAAGTTAACTGTGACAATATATGTGAAGGCATGTATTAGCGTGTGATGTATAAGTGGTGAGCATAATTAGCTACTATTTAAGTTAAATTGCAACATAAAGTAATGAAACAGGTTATAAAGTAAACCTATATTGATGTTTGCCTCTTAATTTTGAAAGTACTCTATAATTATTTATGCCTTTTGATTTTAATTAACTGACTTAAATCTTATGTTTCTGTTTCATAGTTTGAGGAACTTGACAGCTCATTTAATGAGGCTTGAAGAATATTTTTGTGAGGATCAGTTTTAGGTCAAGTTAGAAAACAAATATAGTCAAAGGTAGATATGGGAATGTTTAAAGATGATGGTGGGGATAATGGGTAATGACCGAAGAACAAAAGGATAATTCTTTAACTCTGGGATCGAGGCCATCAATGGGAATTAGCTACCTCTCAAACTATAGATGCAAACTACCGACTATGCTGATTTGGGAACTATCTCTCTCTCAAACTAGATGGAAACAAAGGTATGTTTTTTATTCACTAATTTTGTATATTCGATCAATGTATATGTGAGTAGCTCACCATCTTGATTTTTTTTATGACATCTACTCTATGGATTTCATCCAGGTATGTAAATATCCAGATTAGAATGTAAATATCCGATCTGTGTATACAAAAATGCATCAGATTAGAAAGTAAAACTTGATGTGTGTAAATATCCAGGTATGTATTTTTGCATCAGTCCTGATATAGTGTTGAACTTAAAACTTTTAAGAAAGTTGATTGAAAAGCAAAAGGTCGTGATACCTGATATGTTGTACCTGATACCTGATAATCAATACCCGATCAACAGCAATCCTGGTACTGATACTAAAATGGAACTCATATATGTTGTTTTTCTCCATGTTTTACCGCATATATGAGATCCATATTTTAGGCTTTAGTGTTGAGTCCTTTTTCTCTTTTATTACTAGATCACTCAATTCGTGGGAATTTCAATAAGCTTTATATTTTGATTTGAAATTAAGTAATTCTATTTTAAGATCATTAATAATTTGTTTTAAAATCACGAGAACACAATTAGCCATCGTATTTAGAGCCATGAAGCAATACTAAGATAGTATTGTAAAGATGTTTGCGTATATACGTATTTGAAGTCAAGTCATTGCATTTTAAGATCTTTAGTGATCTAATTTAAAATGACAAGTACACAATTATTATTTATCACCCTTAAGGCAATACTATGATATAATTGAGAAGATGTTCACATATATACAACTGTTTTAACACCTATACTAGCTGTTTGAACATTAATCTTTTAAGATTATGTATATTTCTTAGCTTTTAGGTTTTGTTAATACTTTTTTTGGGTTAACCATTACACCCTTAGGAGTTATTTGGAGGTTTTGTACCACTTATATTTGGTTACGTGTAATTTTGATCCTAGGTAACTGTTGCCTTTATTCTTATCAGTCCTAGCCTTAGGTATTGATGTTGACCAATGTTAATTACCCTTTGTATGTATCTATTTCATGTTTTCATTGTTTTTATCTCTAAAACTTTTGAAATTTTGCGTGTGGAGTACTATCCATATGGAAAAAGTTGTAAACTTCCTTACTATTATCTCCTTGCATGGTCAAAGGAAAGAAGAAAAAATGAAAGGGGATTCATGTTTTGCACTAACACTTTTGGCACTCTCATTCCCGCATTAGAAACAACATCGACAATACCTCTATTCAATGTTGCCCGTGATGGTGAAGTTTCAGGTGTCGGCAGAATTTTCTCGGTCTCAATAGGTTCATTTGGTGAAGGATGGTGATAATACCGCAACGCGTGTTTTGCTACATAAACTTAGAATTGTGCCTTGATATCTCAGCTAAAATAGATTTGTGTAGAGAAGATCATCATATTCAACCCATTATTCAAAAAGTTGTTGCAACAACATAGCATGCCCATAGTACATCTTCTCCGTCCTTTGGGGGGTACATTAAATCTTATTTGGCAAAAATTTATACTATTTTCTCATTGTGATGTTATTTATTTTTTATCTTGGCCCTAATTTTATGCCTTTTTATTTTCATGTTGATGAATGTTTTAATATTTATTGTAAAATCAAAGTCAAGAACTCAATTTTGCGTGTCAAAATTTGTGCAGATTGGAAAATAAAGTGAAAATAAAGTGAGAAGAAGTTCATACAAAGTGAGGAAGAAGTTCAAACAAAGTGAGGAAGAATACATGGCATCAAAGATTTCAGATATGAAGAATGGTTTTTTAGAAGCTGTTGATGTCGTGTCAGATGTGCCCAAGGTCTTCTTACCACCACAGTTTGGTCATGGTTTTGATGCAAGCCACTAAATTGGATTCTCCTTTATAGTTTACGGGTGAAATAAACCTGTGTTTAACGTTTCATGTTTCTATTTAGTATATATTTAATCAGATGTTCAATTGATTTTTCTTCGTGATCGTATAAATTGTGATAGTATTTCTTTGTTGGATTATTTTATTTAATAGGGTGGATAGTCCTATAAACAAAAGGAACTCTGCCCAAATTTTTAAAAATATTTACCCTTTTGTGTTGTAAACAAAAGTTTTGTATTGTTGTGAAGTTTCATAATGGTATAACTGTGATCGTTATGATGTTTATCTGAGGTCCAAGAAGGACTATTAGTGTTGTAGATTTTTTTAATTTCTTAACAGAGTGGATAAACAAGGGGAACTTTGTCCAAATTTTATAAATTGTTTTCACATTTGTGTTATAATAAAAATCGACTTAAATTGTTTACTCATTTCGATCTTTGGAAAATTTTCGCCGTGCCTTCAGGCACGGGCATTCCACTAGTGTATATATATATATATATATATATATATATATATATATATATATATATATATATATATATATATATATATATATATATATATATATATATATATATATATATATATATATATATATATCTGTGTGTGTGTGTGTGTGTGTGTATAGACACACACACACATAGATACATACATATATAGTTTTTCTTTATGTTTATGTAATTATTTGTGTGGTCTACTATTCTTTTACATATATGCATATTATATATACACACACACGTACAAATCTCACTTACTAAACCATTTAACCAATCATCCCCCGTTCATAAATGAAAAACAAACCTAAACACATCATCAGTTACTCCCAAGGCAGCAGGTAGTTCATATGTTCCTTCTCCTCTCCTACTAGTGGTTCCCATGTTCCTTCTCCTACCAACTTAACCATTTATGTCTCTCACTTCATGTAAACCCACAATAACAAACCTCTCCTAAAACCCGATCTCCCACAAATAACAATAAACCCACGCTCTCTCTTCTCTATTTTCAAAACCGAATTTCCCCTTCACTCCCATGCATACAATCTCTAGCAACCACTTTTGCTAGCACTTGTACCCAGTTACTAGTGCTAGTGTCAACCTAACCATGCGACAACCTAGACAATTGCGTAGGCCCCCATGGTTGGTGGGCCCCTGTTTTTCTACATTATTTATGTATATGTCTTGCAAGTTAAAAACATATAGGTTATTGTTATCCAATTTTTGACATAATTTTTTTGAAATTAACTATGTGACATTTTCTTATTAGTTGAAACATAAAAATCAATCAATAACAAATTATTATATCAATTTATTTTAAAAAATTATATTAAAAATTGCAATCATAATAGAACCACTCAATTAAAAAATATAACTTGACTTGATTTTTTGTTATAAGTGAAGAAATTAGATAACTTGTACCTACTTTTTAGGCAATGATTACTTTGAAACTAAATTTTTTTGTAATTTAGTTTTTTGAGACAAGTCAATGCACACAAGGGCGGATCTAGGACTGGCCAGCAGGGCTGCAGCCCAGTCCATTTTCTCCTGTTAACTTCTGGTAGCCTAGACTGTTTATACAGGTGTAATCCAATGTAGCCCACCCCAGTACACACTCATGTCCAGCCATGTTAAATCGAGCTGTAAGTTTGTAATTGTTTTGATAAAAAAATCTTCCTTCGTAGTGATGCTTGTCACACTTAACAAGTGTATAGTTTAAGTTTTCTCACCCTACCAAATAACTTCCGATCACAATTAGCCAAGTTGGTTAACAGCCTTGTTCACATTTTACCAAACCCTACCCCAACGACAATCAACCACCCTGGTATGTATGAACGAACTTGTCTAATTTTTTAATATTCATTTTTTTTCTTCCCTTTTTTCCCCTTTCTTTCTTACTTTTTTTTTTGCCTTTTCTTCCTGTTTTTATTTTCTTTCAAGATTAAATTAGTAGATTTTTTTAAGCATTACATTTATGCATTAAATTAATTGTTTGATCATTTGATTTAGGTTAATATTTGTTTCTTAAATATTAGAATTTCAAGTTCGAACCTTTTAGATTTATTACCATTTATAAGTATGATTTTATTTGAAGGATTTAATTATTTATACCAATCTACTAATGATTAACTTAATCAACACCTCTTATTTCAATTATTTCTTATTTTCTATTTATTTTTTTATGGAATTCGACTCATTGTTAGCCCACCCCTTTGAGTAATCCTGGTTCCGCCCTTGAATGCACACTCATTATCTCTCTCCCCATGTCTATTTTACTCTTTCCCTAACGTTTCCTTACAAAAGTTAATTTTCATCCTAAAATTTTATCTCCCTCTTCATAAAAACACGATTGTGTTATTTTCTTAAGAAAAAATACTTTAATGTTTTCCTAAGCTCTCTTTCACGACAAAATGTCTTTTTTTCTCAAATTTTATATTTTCAACTGACCTCTAAACTTTGTCTCCACATTATTCTACATTTGTTTGTATTTTCTTTTCCCAGATATACAGGTTTTTCATTTATACCTAAAATTTAATTTATACTCTACAAGCGAAGTTTGATTTTGATGAACATTGGGCTATAATTTTCCATCATTATTTTTTTTTTATCTTATATGTGTTTGATATTGTTGTTAATATTATTTGTAAATTGTTTGGTTATTATAATATCTACCATAAAATAAGATAGTGGTGCTAAAAACTTAATAAAAATTGATAATGGGAATAATTCAACCAATCTAAAAAAGGATATTTGAATAAATATGCTTTTTGGTAATAAGTAAAACGAATCAGTAATTCCATCAATAATATGATATATGAACATTTAATAATTTAACTAACGTAATAAATAAAAACACTGATAATGTTTTTTTTATAATGGACACAATATCTACTGGAACAAATATCTTAGAATGTACCGAATACAACAAAATTATTGCTTGTTTTTTTTATAAATAGATGATATAAAAAGACTAACTTCTAAGGGAGCGAAACCCATATACAGGGAGTATACCCTACAATCTAGAAAATAGAACCCCAAAAATTACCACCACCAGAGATCTACCAGAACTATATGATTCTTAGTAAATCCTCCACAAAATCTATAAAGTTTGGAAGAGATATGAAGACATCTCACAGACCATTTCGACCCAATAACGCAAAAGTAAATGATTGGTTGTCTTTTCCACCACTTTATGCAACCATAAATGACTATCTCACCAGAGTAATAAAGAACAATACATTAGGAGGTGGCTTAGACATTCATATCCGTTTCCAAGGGAAATAAGTTCTTTAGTTCCCATTTTCTGTTAAAATGGAATAATAACCTCTCACCGTGAAGAACCCCTTGCCATCTACCTACAATCTCAAGCCATCATCCTTACTCGATAGCTGTGGGGCCGATTCCTACCATTTAAAAGTTGCATCGGCCTCCTCAAGCTCCTAATGCCATAACCGTCTTCTAAACATAGGATTCCACGTCACTTGATCAATAATCATTGTCATGAGATCTGTAACCAATCCGTCTTCATCTGTCACTCCCCCCAAGCTAAAGATGTCGAGAAACTGATCATGTAGAGAGTCATCCTTCCCCCATCTATCCTTCCATAACCTAATCAAATTCCCTCTCCCTAATTTAAATTTTGTGTATCTAGAGAATTCCTCCCTATTTCAAAATGTGCTTCCATAATTCCACCCCAGCGAAAAACCACCCCACTTCCGGGCTCCACTCAAGATGCGTACATTCCCTCTAACACCCACTACTCTCCTCTATAACTTGTTCTCTTCTCGAGGAAAACTTTGCATCCACTTCCCTAACAATGCTTTGTTAAAAGCCTCTAGGTTCTTTAATCCATCTTCCCTTACTTGATCGGTTTGCAAACCTCCTCCCACACCACCATATAGAACTTAAATTTATCTTCATTACCTCTCCACAAAATATATGTCATCATGTTCTCCATCTTCTTACACACTGAACATAGTAACGGCGAGATGAACAAGAAGTAGGTAGGTAGACTAGACAACGTACTTTTTATCAAATTTGACCTCCCACCTTCCGATAGATAACAATTATTCCACCCTGCCAACGTCCTTTTTATTCTTTCTAAAATCGGATTCCATATTGGTATAGACTTAAACTTGGCCCTAAGTGGTAAACCTAAATAATATGAGGAGAGAGTGTCAATCCTACAACCAGCCATCTCGGATAGACCTTCCATGCTTCTTTCAACCCATATCTGAATCATTTCACATTTCACCGCATTAATACGGAGACTCGACACTGACTCAAAGAAAATAAGGAGTAATCTTAATGCCTTCGCCTGGCCCTCTTCTGCTCTGAAGAAGATAATTGTATCACTAGCAAACATAAGATGAGATATCATAATTGAATTCGAATTCAGGGGCTGATCATAAATACACTGAGCAACGCCGCCTCAACCACGAGTCCGATCATATGAAGGAAGGCCTCCATAACCAATATGAATAGAAATGGAGAAAACAGATCTCCCTATTAAAGCCCGTACAAGATGAGGAAGAAACCCTATAGCATTCCGTTAGTGATAACTGAAATCCTAATAGTATAAATGCACTTCTTGATCTAGTGGCACCACCTCTTTCTGAACCTCATCATGCACAATAATTCCAAAAGAAAACTCGAGTTGACACGATCATAAGCCTGCTTAAAGTATAATTTTCACGTAATACCCGCTTCTCCATTTATAAGCTTAGATTCCACACATTCATTAGCCACCAAAAATTTATCGAGTATTTGCCTTCCATTGACAAAAGCATTTTAGGATCTCTAATTTAGAGGGTCACTAACTTTCCCAAGCTTAACCAACAATACTTTAGCCAAAATCTCATAAGTGCCCCCAATTAGACTGATTAGTATGTGTAATAACCCTCGCTTTTGAGAACCTATTTTATATTTATTTACTGTGTGAAGTAATTATATAAAATGTTAGAATATGGAGTAAGTATTAATTGAATGAGATAAAAGTTAATATTTACTAAATTGTTGCATATTTACTGTATGTGTAAGTAAATATCCCAGGTTGGGTTTTATAGTGTCATAAGATTTAAATGACATTTATGGTTTAAAATGAAATCAGAACTTGAAATGAGTTATAAAATTTCCAAATGATAATTTGGAGGGCGCAGTTAGTCCCGAAATGTGCGAGATAGTCAAAATAAGTGCCCTATTGTATTTTTATGTTTCGGGCACTTTTGACTGATTTTAGCATAAATGCGTATTGGGAGTCATTTTACTATGGTATTAATCATTTAAGTTGGGACATTAGACTAAAGGCACGATTTAAGTCTTGTATTTCATTTATTTCTCTTAAGTGCATTTATTGACCTAGAGAGAAAGAGAGAGGAAGAGAACTTGTGGAGAGAAAGAAGAAAAGAGAGAGATTGAAGCTTGGAGATTGTTGCTACTACAAGAAAATCTGAGATTTGAAGCTCAAGGCTAGTTTTCTACTTGCTAATATGTGATTTAAGATGAATAATTTGTATTGATAGTTGTGTATTAGTTATAGTTTAACAATGTTAGGGTTTTTATGGATTTATGGGTTTTGAATTCTTGGAGGTTGATTTGGATGTTTATTGGTGTAAATCATAGTTATTAGATGTATTGATGATCAATTGGTTGCAATAAATGACCTTGGTTTGAATGAAAATGAGTCAGGGGAAATTAGGAGTCCAAGACTCCATAGCCAAACTTGGCCAATTCGTAGGGGCGAATCGATTCGGACCTAGGGTGAATCGATTCGCTAAGGGGTCATCCTACAGGTTTGCAAACCCGAATCAATTTAGGTTAAGGCCGAATCGATTTGGCTGATGCAGAAAGTTGGATTTATCATCCGAATCGATTCACTTTTGGGCGAATCGATTCGCTGCCTGGGGTGAATCGATTCGGCCCTTGGGCGAATCGATTCGGAATCAGGTTGTTTTTGAGTTGTTTTTCTAACTCAACTTTTACCCTTTTTCTTTAGGCTTGGTACTTAGGAACCTTCTTGTATGAAGTAAACTTAGAGTCCTAGAGTTTTAGATGAGTTGTGTCACTATCCTACATTAGAAATGGGTTGAACGTGGCTTATTCCGGGGGTGTACAAATTGAGGTTAGGGTATTTCTTTCCTTTAGTTAATTATTAGGAGTCTAGGAGTTATAAGCCCATACTTGGAGACTTTAGGGGCTCAATTGAGGCATATAAAACCTTGTGACTTGTAGAAATATTGTGACCTCTTGGAGAATAATTCAGGACTTAAAATACGATGAATACTAATGAGAGTATTCAATGATTATGGTTTTGGATAAAATGAAACATACATATGTAAAATGGAAATGAATATGGTAAATGATGATTTACTTAAACACACCTCTCTAAATGCTATCATAAGGGAAGTTCTCACGTGAGGAGATGCCCCCTGGCTAATGAATGCAGGGTAGACATAGTCCTAGTCCATATGAGCGATTATTGTATGTTTCTGCATTGGTGAGGTGATTCTGGGTGTGATCATGACTCTCCCGCAGGCATATGGCCGCTTCCCGACGTCTTGTGTTATAGGTGCCCAGGTTGTCTTGGTGATAGGCCCTGGAAGATGATAGTCATTTAGGGGCACGCACAGTGGGGAAAATTGGACGGACAGTCTTAGAATCGTTATATTTATATGTCTATAACTATTCTTACTCAAGTGGGACTGGATGTATAATTGAAATGCCACAAAGAGCATATGATTGAGATAAATTTCACAAAGAGCATATAATTCTAATTATGTTTCCTGATAAGGAACGAAACTATGAAATGAATCGGTGTACATCATGAAGGCTTTTAATTAATGTAAATTTTTCATATCCTCTTGCATATCTAAATATTATTTATAATCATTTAAATTGTCTTAGTTTATGCTTTGAGATTATGTTGATAGATTTTCATCTTTATCATTTATGATTAACCGTTCATAACTGTCATGCTTTTTATTCATCTGGTGATGATATAAAACCGGGCCCTGACTTGTTCCTATTTCTTGTTGTGCATGAATCTTGTATCCGTTCAGGTTCTTCGCCGTAAGGACGCCCGTACTGACTTTCCAATTGCAGTATTTTTGGGGAGCCGTGATACTTTACGGATATTACGGAATATTTTGTGTAGACGCTCTCATTTTTGTACTCTAGTTATGATCAGGTATTTTACTCGGGCGTGTGGCCCAAGCTTTTGTAATTGTCTAATGTAATGTATTATGTAATGTAATTAAACTGTTGTAATACGTTGCATGTAACTGTTGACCGATAGCATATTCGGTCCCCTTATTGTATAATTGATGTCGATGTAATATAAGTTCTTTTTAGATTTCTACTTTCTTTTCAAATTGGTTTGTTTGGACTATTTTCCTTAACTTATAATATAACAAAAAATTTTGACAACCCGTTTTCTTAAATATAAGGTGGTTATCCTGTATTCTTATTATATTGTGGTGATGCTGAGAATGATTCCATCCATGATTCCTGTTATATTGGAGTATCGGGTTGGCCACCCCATGTTTTGGTGAGCGAGTTGTCACAATATGTAATCATGAACATTAATTAACCCCCTTCTGGGAGATCAAGGTAATGAACATCGCATTCAAACACCTCAAGCAGTAGTCTATATCATGGAACTCACAAAATAATTCCATCACATCCCCTCTGACAACTGACTAACATTGCGAAAAGAAAGCCATAATGAATTCTTCTGGGTTTGATGCCTTATCACGTGTCATAGACTTATTAACCTGAATAATATCTACCTATGTGAACTTCCCATCTAACATCACAACACTAGTCCTCGAGATGCTTCCCAACTCGGCCCCGTCGAGAGACGCTATACAGTTTTCCTCTTCTTTGAATGGTACCTCGTAAAACGGAGTAATGGCCCCGCCAACTTGTTAACCTCTTTAAACTTTATCCTTCCCACTATAATATTCCCGGTATGATTAAAGTATCGATGTGAAATAGCCACTTTGTGAAAGAATTTAGTTTTCATATCACCCTTTATTAGCCACAACGCTCATGATTTCATCCTCAAGCTGATTTCTTTCTGAATAAATCTCCTCTCGATCTCTCCCTTCCTATCTTCCCTCACCCTCTCCTCCTCCCCTGAAAACACACATCTCCCTTCCTTATAACCTTGATGCCTAACTTCCTACATATACCTCGTTGTAGTCTTTCTCACATTTTTTTAAGACATGTATATTTCAATATTTGATTTATTCCTTGATAAGACCTATATTTGATGCCAACTTGAAGCTAGAATTTCCATCCACCACATAACATAGCCACTACTCCTTACTTCTTTCCACGAAATCCGCATCCTTGCGCCACATATTTTGAAATCTGAATGGGACCTACCTTCACTTCATCCACAAAATTCTCTCATAATCGGGTTGTAATGTGATGTTAACCTAGGTAAACAAGATTGAGTTTCCCCTAAAAAATGATCTTCCCACCCCTTAGAAATAAGGAAGCGATATAGACGAGATAAAGACGGGATGTATCGATTGCTAGACCATATAAATAAGACAATTTCTAACAAAAGATCCATAAACTCCATCTCATAAATAAAATACAATAAGTTCATCATATATTTGCTAGTTCTCCCCACCCGGTCCATTTCAAAGCGAATCTCACCTCATTAAAATCACTCACATACGCTAAGGGACACCCCAAAATCCTCTAAATACCACTAGATCCTCCCATAACGCCCATCTACTTACGTCTTCTACCTACCTGTAAATCCTTGAAAAGCACCAAGTAAAACCATCCTCCACATTCCTCAATAAATAAGACGCCCACATACCTACCATTATCTCCATTAATTTTATAACTCTGGAGTCCCACGTAATAATCACTCCTCCCAAAGAACCCACATTGTCTATACTACTCCACTTAACCCTACACCATTACCAAATAAACCTAGTTATCTGTCCATCCACATGACTAAACTTTGATTTCTTTAAGCATGAAATGTTTAGTTTCCACCTGGAGATGGCCACTCTCCCAATACCATGTACTTAGGGGTCGTTCAAGTCCCTCAGATTCAATGAGATCAGCCTAAACTTCATTAAATACTTAATAACTTTAAATACTTTTTCCAGTCCCCCACTCCCTTCTCCCCTCCTCACTGACTTTCGTACCCCCATACCCCCCTTCTATATCTATATTTTTTCCACATCTTCCTATTTATTCAAATAAACATGAAATCTTACTTTCTCTCCCCTCATATGCAACCTTTGAAATCTTACTTAAAACTCTTATCATATTTGCCACCCATCCCTCTAAATCCTTTACTCCCCCCTCCTCCTCCCTTTCCCTAAAAATTTCCTCCTACCTTGAGAATACGATTTCAACCCATAACTTCAAATTGTTGAGATTTGTGAAATTAATTATATTTCCCCTACCTCTTAACCCATTTGTCTCCATGCGTCAAACATGGAATAGCCCATTGCAAAACTATTTTTTGTATTTTTTCTAGCTATCATAACAAGCATTTTATCTTCCCTTTTCCTTTCTACCCACTCGTCTTCTTCTGTTCCTAATTTTTTACATTTTAAATATTTGAATTTACTCTCTCCTTTACTTTCCTCCCTACCCACCCTTTTTTGTAATCTTTACCCAAAACCCAACTGCCCAATCCACTTGTCTCCCCGTAAAACAAATTGGGATGCATCCCATCCCCCCCCTCCCCCCCCCAAGTGGACTAAAGGAATTATTCTGAACCATTTTATTGGACAACACTAAGAAATAATTGGTTCACTAATACACCTTTCACCCCCTCGTTTTCCAACCTTCATGTTCAACTCTCGCCTTGACATTTAACCATTTTCTTAAATTTTATCCCCATGCTCTTTATAAAACTTGTCCAAAATTTTGGTCACAAATCTGAGTTTAAGTGGGAACTATCAATTTTAATATAGACAGAGTTTTCCTGATTTCAGCAACACTGGGTCCATATGTTTGAAATTACTTGTCCTTGTAATACCCCGCATCGAAATGTTAACCATATTCATGGAATTTGGTAATTTAGTACGACTATACCTGTTTAAACGGATCTTGGGTCAAATAAGGGTAACTTTGTAGCCTTCGTACTTGTTGAATCGAAGTTTCACAACTTAAAATTTATTTCAAATGATTTGGATGTCTTTCGAACGAACGGCATTCTCGTTCAAACATGGTCGTTCGAACATCATTCGAACAAGGCATCTAACAACCTGTATTTTATATTATGCTGAAAAATCGTTAGAAGGGTCATTCGAACGAGATATATGATGACTTGGGTGCTTCAATCTCGTTGGTAGAATCGTTCGGGTGAGGTTTCAAGAATGAGACCCAACGGTCATTTGAACGATCGATGTCAGATTTAAAAATCTTATCCTTTAATTGTGTTGTCAAGGCGTGGTCCGTAAGATTTGATGACGTGTCGACTTCACAATGACTAAGATCAGGTGTGGGGTAAATGACTAGATTATCTTTTGGCTTAAAGAGTTGGATGTGGGGGTTTTTGGTAAATTTAACCACTTGGAGTTAAATTGAATATATAAGGGCGAGTTATCCCATTTGGGCATTTTGAGATCATATTTTCTCTCTCTATCTCTCTCTCTCATCTTAAGAACTTTTCCACCATTCAACCACCAAAAAACATCTTACACCACCATGCCACCACCTTGTGCCACTATATTTTATTAGTGTTCTACCATATATAAGCCTTGTACACCCATTTCTACCATTGATAAGTAAGAGCTACGAATTTGGAGTTATATTTGGGGGTTTTCGTAGAAAAGATGGCATTGGTTTTAATGGAATAGGAGTGAGTGATTCCAGGGAGCTTGGAAGAAGATATTTTTTGGAGGATACTATGGTAACCCCTTGAGGCCACCTTTGAAGTTGGGGGTTGCTCCTCCTACACCAGCACCACCATTAGAGGTGGGTAAACCTTAATCTTAGTGTAAGAATGTCTTTTTTGCATTGTATATATTTAGACTATTTGAGTAGGGTGTAATTAGTTAAATGATATAATTATTGTGTAGAAGACCATAAACATTTTTATGGAATAAAAACATTACAAATGTTATTTATGTTAAACATAAGGAATAGATAATTGTGTCAAGAAAATTTGGAACATGTCAATAAATGGGTTGTGCTTAAAAATGTGTTAAGACAACCTAACTTGAATGAATGTAATAAATATTTCTGTAAAGGTGAATGGACAAGTTCATTCGAAGTCTACTAATGTCCATAAGGTAAACAAAAATGGGTAAGGAAAGTGGATAAATTCGTGGTTAAGCAACCTAAATGGTTAAACCCATATTTAACACACGAATGTGTTGTAAAGGATTTTCAAGGATTAAATAAGTATATATTAAAACGTTTTTCGAATGACAAATAAATATTCTCTAACACGGTGGATGCGTGTATTGAAATGGTAATTTTTCAATGAAAATACTAAAGTGTATTGAAATGAATAAAATTGTTAAATTCCAGTAAAGGACTCCTTTTGGATAAAAATAAAATGGTTAAATTTCGGTAAAGGAATGCGTTGGGATAAAATAAACGTAATGGTTTCAAATGTCAAAACGGGTGTGCTAAATAAAGTGAGAAAAAGTATGAATAAAGTAATTACAAGATTAAGATAAATTAATCTGGATAAGTAAGGTTTTCGAAAGTAGAACGATTAATGCATTGGAATGTATATTTTTCAAAGGTATGCGTATGTACATATATACATATTTTTGCATGCATGTGGTTGTAGAGTGTGAGTATTCCTTTCTGTTGTTCGTTTATATAATGTGTGTATAAATCCCGTTGGGCATAAGCCCACATCGCCACTTTGTCATGACAGGTTAGGGGAGATTTCATATTTTGAGGGTGTTATACAGGTAAGTATGTTTTATTTTTGTTTACGTTAGTAGCTCTGTTTACTTGGACTTCAGGGTACTCCCCATGGGTCCCTCATGTAGCTTATCCTAAAATCGGAAGCGCATGCTAACAAGTGATATGTTAACAAAAATAAAATTGTACTAGCAACATTATTTATGTTGTTTCATTGCACTTCACACGTAAGGCTCGGTTCGAACCGGGTTGACTCTAGGGTAATCGATGAATCGGAGTTGGGGTGTTATAGTCCTTTCCACCTATGACCTAATAATAAACTGGAAGACATGCGTATTTTTCTTCCCTTGGAAATTTGATAAAAATATGCTCACAAAGAACTTTAGTTCAGATATAATTGTCTCCCGAATACTATTTATTATTCCATCAATTCGTTTCCTTACATTTTCCCCCATAATATTCTCTCATGTTGTTCCTTCGATGTCCCCCATGCTATTTTATCGCAAGCTCGTGTGTTCTTGTCTGCCACGTAACCTCCACTACCCACTGCCCATTTTTTCGGTAAGTTACAGTCAACATTAAAATCAATTCAATTAAAACTATTCAAAATTTATATTAATAATTTAATTGATAGAATTTATACTTAAAAAAGGTCTCTCAGTTTATATTTTGCCTAAGCCCCCATTTGTCCTTGAGTCGACCATACCAGTTTCCCCAGCACCGTCGATCACCCATTTCCTCTCCTTATCTTCGGTTCATACAATTCCTTTAATTGTTTATATGTGGTCCATTTCTCGTTTACTATTTCCTATCATTTTAATCCCTCACATCACACATTCAGATTCATTTCCCTTACTCTTCTCATAAAACCCACGCACACCTTCCATTATCACATCACACCCATTCTAGTTGTCAAAAACCTGACATGGTATTTGCAACAACCCATGTTTTTGGAATAAAATATTATAATGGAAATTAATTTAATAATTTCATGTTAAATTTAAAAATAAATTAAATAAGAGGGATTTACATTTAAATGAGTAAAATTTTTAATTGAGAAGCACTACTCATTCTGGATTACATAATTATTGGACTCAATTGGATATGATATGTTCACTCGTAGGAAATAAATCGTACTATAATAAGATTTTGGTTGCATGTCATTAAACACATTAAAAATATCTATTCGAATACGAAATAATTGGAATGCATTTCGGGAGGCTTTATGAGCTCATTTAAGTGTTTTAGACCTTTAGAAATGGTCCCGAGGCATATTTATATGACTTATGAGGTTATTAAGCTACTTGAGTTATGTATTTGGTGTCCAAAATTAAGGATTAAGGTCAAACTCGAGATTTGTATTTAAGTTATATTAATTAGGAGATTAAGGAAACTCCCCATCATTAACCAAGAACCCTAGAAGACACCTTGAAAAGGGAGAGGAAGCAAACTGCTAATGAAAGGGAGAAATAAAGAAAGAAGGCTAAAGAATTCACCAATAGATCCTCAAAAAAATCTGGCAAAATTTTTCTTGCTAACATTATTAGTCCAAACTATTTCTTAATTCATTGTGTTTCATCTTCCATGTAGAAATTATGTAATTTGTAGGGATTTTCGTGTTATTATGATCATGTTTATAGAGGATTTGAATACGATAATAGACTAAAAAATACATAATTTAGTATGGTAATTGATAAGGGCTTAAATGATTGAAAAAGCATGTCTTGGGACCCTTATTGTAATTGTTATGGTGATTCAAATACATAGGACTTTCATCCATATTAAAGATTTGAGATTTGTGTTAATTACAACCCTTGCAGATGGGGTAACTTAGGGAATTTATAGATTTAAACTTGATTTGGTATGAATACCTCAATAGCTTGGAATCCTGGGGTTTGGGACTTGAATTCGTAATTAAAATACAAAAAAAAATTATCCTAAGAGGGTGAATTAAATTATGGAGACCTATTTTAATAATTACCTTAAGGTTTAAACCATTGGAGGTGGGGCCTAGGGTTGTATCCGGGGAAAATTTAGATGACCATACGAGTTGGGGGGGGGGGGGGGGGCGTGTAGAGATAAAAGTAGAATTTATTAAAAATGGATGAGTGGTGTTACTAATAGGTGTATAAATTAAATTCTCTAGATGGTTGATATTAATTTAGAAAGGAAGGAAATTTAATAATTTAAAAGATGGTAAATCACTAATGTAGAACATTTACGAGAAATCCTTATTGTACAACTAAGGGGTAATTTATGAGGTAATTACCAAAAGGAATTAACTAGATGGTTTAAAGTGTTATTTAAAGGAAGATGGCTCAAATAATTAACTCTATGGTTAATTGTATTTTATAAAGAAAAGGAAGTTAATAAATTAAGTGATGGTTAATTATTAAATGAGGATAATTACGGATAATCCTTATGGGTCACCTAGGGGTAATTGTAGAGAAATTACCCTAACAAATGGTAATATGAATTTATATTTTGTGTGGAAGTACCTAAGTTCATTGATTGTCCTATCGACTAGGGTTATGCGCGTTCGAGGCCATAACACACGTCGGGATAGGTGGGATAGGCATAGTGTAGCTAATATTTTAGGTACTACTTAACAACACTACTTATGAGAGATAAGTGCTGATGCTGGGATCTATCTGCCACCACTGGATATGGTCCCTGCAATGGTGTGTTGCGTAGGTACCACCCCACTTGTATGTGTATTGTGATGTCTGTTGTGGATAGGACACTCTTCCGGACTTACTTATAGATCTTGAACGAGACGCTATTTGTAGATGCCTTAGTGTTACATATATATAAGGACATATATAGAAGTTGATAGAAATGAATAAGATAAACTTCCTAGTCTAATGATGTAGACTATATAACACAAACCCAATACTACGTCGTGTGATAATGATTGATTACGTCACTTTATAGGGTAAGTTGGGAAATAGTAACTTGTATGTGGTTCTGATTCAGTAAGTTAATTATGTTAGATGCATCCTTATATTTAAATTGGCACATTTTCCCATTATCTACTTTCGTACTTCAGTAGTCGGATGTTTAGCATTGTTCTTAGATGAGGGGTGAGATATTTAAGGTATGTGAGTGACGATGGGAGTTGTTCACTTTTAATTAACATTACTTTTGCATAATAAATTTAGTAAGCAAATTCTTGCGCACTCTACGGCACTGACCAAAAATTATAAATGATTTTCCCCCAAGTGATCCTAGAGAGGGATAGTTGGACTATCAAGAGATCAACCTCACACTCTCACCTTGCGTATTGGACTTCATATCATATGTTCTAGACTAGGTTGATCTAGTCTTTCAATTATATTATTTTTGAATTATTGTATGGGCATAAGCTCGAAGTCTATTTTATTTCAGTTGGTTTGAGTCACTTATGTTATGTTTGTTTTTATTCAGATTATATGATGTTAGATTTATTATTTCCCTCATTTTTAATTTGAATTAAGTTTTAACTCAAATGTGGGTTGCAAATAAATAAATTTTTTATGGCCTTGATGCTAATGATATATATATTATATAACAATACCAATATTTAGCGTAATGTGTTTGGTCAACCTTTACATTAGAAAATGGGGGTTATTATAGTTGGTATCAGAGCATCCAGATTCTAGTGTGCTTAGGATATGTATTGCATTCGTTTTGTTTTCTGTTGAACATTCTTTGGTGTGTACTGAGCCCGTTTTAGGATTTTGTAATCAGTTGTCATGATGACTTACGTGTCGATATCGTTTGCTATTATTTGAGCATTATCAAGGCTTCTGGAGTATTTGATGAGAATAAAGACTATTGAGAGTTAGTGGTCAAACATGGAATGAGTGGTTTGACAAGGGTGTTCACCATAGTCATGAAAATTATTATGGGACATTATCTTCTTTGGGGGGGGGGGGGGGGGGGAATTTAAAGACTGTACAAACGTCTTTCATATTGAGTATGTTTTTGGAGATGTTAAGGGATTTTAATTGTTAAGGATCTTATTAGAGTTACTTATGGTAATATGGGTTGTGACGGAAATTTAACCTAGTGGAAAGACCTTATGAAATTTTATGCACGTAAGAGAGAAGGAAATGGATTGATGTGTTTTTAGCAACATATGAGGGTTTTGATGAAAAATTTAAGTTGGGATTAACTTTAATTAAAAGGCTAAATTGGTGACGCGCTTAGATTTGAGCAATGCTCATTTATGTGGTGAAACTATTTGTGATCTCGGTGATGATAAAATGAGAGTATTTGTACTTACTAGTAGGTTCTTCTTGTGGCCACATAACATGGCTTGGAGATAATTAAATAATTTTTAATAGACATATGTGAGTGGAAATTGGAAAAAAAGAGCACTAATATTCTGGGTGGTTCGAGTTGAGAGGACCCAATTAGATAATTGTATAAGGATGGAGTTACATGTGCACTATAGGCATGTATTTTTTTAGTGTATTAGTCATAAACAAGATTTAGGACCAAGTGAGTTCCAAGAAACTCAATGAAAGAGAATGTTCTGACTAAAAATTGTAATTACAAATGTAGGATTAAAAGTACCCTTATTAGAGACAGTTGTTGAGTTAAGCCTAGAGGGAGGACTCCAAATGTGAATTACAATTTTGATATTGCATTGTGTGATGTGTGGCAACATGTTTGCTAGTCGATCGAATGTTGATTCTAGGTATGGTAGAGTAGAACCAATGATAATTTGATTGAGGCTTTATAGGTTTTATATGGTGGATGTTTCTACGAGTATTGGGGTTAGATGTGGATTTCTTATGATTAGGGAAATAACATCTGGTTGGGAGCTGGTGCGATGGTGTGATGATTTTAGGTTGACTATTTACGTAATTCTTGGAGTATAGATATAATAAAGTGCGATGTTCATAATATCTATGCATTGTATGGTGAAGTATCTTGTTTGGGCATGTGAGCATCCCCTAAGTTGTTAAAACCTATCTATATGTTAGGAAAGGGCTTAATGGTTGATGGGTCCCATAAACTCTTTACGTGTAATTATATGGTAAAATGGATGGCGATGTAAGCTTCAAGTTGGTGCGATGATTTTTATAAAGTTTAAAGAGAACTAGATATTGATACGATTATGAACATTTTGAAGAGAGATTTTGTGTACGGACAAGTTACGAGTAAAGAGCATTAAATGATGATGTACATAGATTGAGCATGATTTATTTTGTTGAGTAAACCTGCTCGTTATTTCAGAAAGATTAATTTACAAATGGATAAACCGAGGAGTAAGTGTGACACCCCGACTAATTAAATACCGGGTAGCTACTCCTTTATTAAATTAAATCAAAATGCCAAGTTGGCTCAGTTGATAGCATCACTGTCGAAAACATTTTATTATTACTAACCACCTAGTATTTAAAAAGTAAGTTGCCAAATTTTAATTAAAGTCTGATTAACATACAGTAAAAGATTTGAAAGCAAGAATAATAACACCATTCACCATAACGAAATAATAGAATAACCATCACATGATATAAATAAATCCGGAGGAAAACTCCTCACAACAAATCCCACAACTGAAATAAGTAACGAAATACTAAATACTAAATTAATACATGCCAAAGTCTGAAAAACTGAAATGGAAAAGTATCTCTAATGGAACTGGGCAACATGCCCTAAAACTGAAGAATACTGAACATGGAATCCAAATGATAGAAGCGTCTAAAAGCAAATCCCTGTAACTTCCACAAACAGCTACAGCTCGTCATCGGAATGAGAATCCTATGCGTGGTGTCCTTGTAGCTGGGCACCTAAAAATGGTTTTACAAGAAAATAGATTTGAAAGCAAACGGGTCAGAACCCGAATGTGGAGATATTTTAAAAACCTGCAAGTGCTTTAAAAACATTTAAAACATTAATTGCAAAGTACATGTTAGAACGTGCACTCACATGAAATTCTCACCTCTCGTCTAACTGTGCACTCCTAACGTAAGTACCCATCTAAAATGACACAAACCACTAGTTAAGTGACATCATATCTAGCCAGACTGTCATAGGTTCTACCCTTATTACTCGGTTCCCATTAACATTATAACGCTCGCAATTAAAATAGGGGCTTAACGTAAATTCAGGTTCTCACATAAAAGTAATACAACTCATTATAGATCATCCCTTTTGTTATTCCATAGTTATACACACAATACCATATGAAAGTTCCCAGTTTATTAAGTGTATATTTTCTACAACATAAATATACAATATAAGCACCCCGAGACTAAGCTGCGGTGCACACATACTCTGCTATCCATCCCGGTACATCACGTACATAAGGAATCACGTATTCTGAATCTCTCAGGAATCGTTCAGATAACACAAATCACAAACAGTGGAGGCGAACACAGTCACATCACATGGGTCACGCACATACCTGCGCTCCCACGATCAGCAGACTTATTAACATCCCAATAAGTCCTTCTCTGACCTATGTTCATCGAGGTAACCAGTCTAAATCCGGGCAACACAAGGATTAGAGGGCCCTAAGCGAACGCAAACCTCCCGTGATAGCAAGTATGGTAGGTATGTCATACACACAAATCATATATCAATACTAAGTAAACACGCATCTTAGTAATCACCATAATTTCATTGTAGTACTTATCTCCTTCTCGTACCATCTTATAATTTATACAATTTATACTCCCGGTTCATGATCATACACGCCATAATTTATTCTCACGTCGTAGTAGGTACTCACGTCTCAACTCAAAGTGTCTATTTGATTCGGTCCACAATTATATAATTTACTCCTCATTATGTCCCAATTGTCCCAAGTATACAAATACATCATCAAAGGAATGTTATCTCTATCCTCGAACAAGTTTACGGGACTCCCAAAATCAAAACAGGCCAAAGAGGCCTAAACTGCCAGCTCGTTAGAAGTCTCGTTTGAACGAGGCTGTTCGAACGAGATTTCGTTCGAACGAACTGGGCTATCTAACGAGATCTCGTTCGAACGAGATTATCGAACGAACATCCCTCTCGTTAGAACCCCAAACTGTCAACTCGTTAGAAGCTCGTTCGAACGAGCTCATTCGAACGACCTGGGTAGGTCTTCTAACGAGTGACCAGATTCAAGCCCAGAAAATCCTATCTCGTTTTTCACCAATTTCTACACCTCAAATCTCAACCAAAATTCGTCCCAACAATGTTTAAAGGTCTCTAATCAATCCTAAACATATTAAAATCACATACTAACGTGTTTTAAGTAATTAATTCATCCTCAACATCATTAAATCATCAAGTCTCATCACTTTTCCCCAAATATTCAAGAACATAAACCCTAGAATTTATAATCATCAATTTGCTCAAATTAGATCCATTTTTGTTACATCCAATATATATTAACATCAGGGTAATCATCTCTATACGATTCTACATGCAATTTCTTCTCAAAATTTAGTATTCTAATTCCAAACTCATGGGTTTTTCATTAACTTTCAAGAACAAATGTAAATCTTAGAATTTTCTAACATGGAAGAAACATTCTCTGAATTAAACAGAATTAAATCAGTTGCCTTGATTCAATCTCAGATTTTGATTACGATTTGAAGGAGTTCCCTCTCTCTTACTGCAGAATTCCCTTCTATCTCTCTCTCTCCAAGCTTTCTTCTCCAATGGCTATGGTGGCTAGGGTTTATTTTGGGAAGATATTAGAAAACCTAATTCTAATAACCTACGTAGCCTTCTAGGTTAATATGGGTTGTTAATGGGTTAAGTGGGTCAATTCCCAATCAGATAAAAACTCTTAATTTTCGTCACTTTTAATTCCCAAAAATACAAAATTACCAAAATACCCTTTAGTTGCCGGTATGGCCTAAAAATACCCCGGGACCCAAACTAAACCCTTGGCTAGTGTTTTCTGACTATCTCGACCCTTCCGGACGCGTTGGCGTACTCAAAACGACCATACGGTTAATAGAATTTAAATTCACTTTTATTATTAAAATAATTATATCCTGACGCGACTGTCTCACGCGTCCCAATAAAATGTCCAAATTGCCGTATATCAATCTCACGACAACTTTCATAATTCAATATTCATATATCATCATATATACTCAATATAGTCAAATACCAACTCACATCTCGCTAGTATTTTATCCTGATTAATTCCCAATTAATTCTCATTTAATTAATTAATCCCAAAAATAAATATCGCCAAAAATACGGGGTATTACAGTAAGGTCGCCATGTGATATTGGAGTGTGTAGGGGGGTGACTCAGCTAGGGAATTGGTTTGAGAATGACGTGACTTGTGCGTTATAGTCGGGGTTTGGCGATGAACCGAGAAGGAGTGAAGTTTATGGACAAATAGGCATCCGATGGTGAAGTTATAAAGGTCGTATCTTATAGCCAACAAAGGTTTGAAGAAAACATAAATTCCATATAGTGCGGGGTCATACGGGCATGGAGACTTTAGTTATGGGGCCCGCATAAACCTGGAAGGGACGTTATCGAGAGTAGGCACAACGGTGGAAAATCTTAGAATTCATTACTGAAGTGTTTCTGGAAACTAGAGAATCATTGAATGTGGATTCGGGATACGAATGTAGACTAAATACTAATAACGATATGTTCTTAGGGATAAATAAATGAGATTATTATCCATCATTGAAATTTTCTTATTTATGTTAAGATTATACTAAGTGGAAAGCATTCACATTATAGAAATATTTGGTTCCTTTGGGAACTTTAAAACTACTGATAGTCTCAGTTACATGAAGATGTGTACAATCATAAATAATGTTATTATAATGACGATGCCATTGGAAATAGGCGGTAGTGGCCTTTACTGTATGTGGAGACTTATAAATGATTAAGCACATTAATTGACTTAAGTCCTGGACAGACATATCTTAATGATCAACGAAGCTATGTTAGTGTATCGGGAGGGTTCCTTGATTGGAATTCACTTGAGAGACATACCATGCATAAAGTTAGCAAATGTTGGGAGTTGAGAGATGTTGGACCGTACGATGTTTTGTTATTGTTCTTGGTATTGTCAAACTGGTAAATTTATCGGTATTTAGTGTATCCCTTTGGAGTTATGAGACTTCTATTGGTAATGGGCATAAATTAGAATTTATATGATTAGCGTAAATGTTTATTTTTATTCCCTTTTATGTCTTAGACCGACAGATATCAATAACTGACTAAGTCGTTTAGTAGTGTATCAAGAGGGTTCCTTGTTTGGTTTTCGCTTGCGAGACGTTCCACGCACAAAATTGGAAAATATCGGGTGTTGATGGAAATTATATACTAAGATGGTTACTTTTTACGTTTACATATGTGGTGGTATACCTTGCTTTATAGGTATACTTGGTGTAAATGATACAGATTGGATGTATATGTGTCATTCATATGAAATAATGGTACATGCGTGTGCATGTAATGTGGAATATATGGACGCCCTAGTGATATTATAATAGGCATAGATGGGCCTTTTTCCTTTTACCTCATGGGATATGAGTATGGACTAATTGGATGTAAAGCCTACGATAATGGTGCAGATTATATTGTTAGGTTAAGCTTCAGTGAATTTCGAGGATTGAATTCCATTGTTCCGTGTTTTCAAAATAAAATATTATAATGGAAATTAATTTAATAATTTTAGATAAAATTTGAAAATAAATTAAATCGGGGGAATTCAAATTTAAATGAGTAAAAAATTAAATCGAGAATAACTACTTATTCTAGATTATACAATTATTGGACTATATTGGATATGATAGGTTCACTCATAGGAAATAAATCATACTGCAATAAACTTATGGTTACGACGCGTTTAAACATATTAAATTTTTTTATTTAAATAAAAAAATAACTAGGATGCATTTCGGGAGGCTTTATGAGCTTGTTTAGGTGTTTTAGACTTTTATAAATTGTCCCGGGGTATATGTATATTATTTAGTAGGTTGTTGGGATCGTTGAGTTATGTACTTGGGCCCATTTGGGGGTCTAAAATTAAGGCTTAAGACCCAACTCGGGATTTGTGTTTATGTTATATTAATTAAGAGATAAAGTAAACTCCCCAATATTAACCATGAACCCCATCAAACACCTTATATAGAGAGAGGAGACAAAGGACTAAGGATAGGGAGAAATCAAGAAAAAAGGCTAAAGAAGTCACCAAGAAATCCTCAAAAAAATCAGGCAAGAATTTTTTTTGCTAACTTTATTAGACCAAACTATTTTTTAATTCATTTTGTTTTATCTACCATGTAGAAATTCTGGAATTGGTAAGGATTTATGATGATATCACAATCTTGTTTATAGAGGATTTGAATATGATAATAGATTAAGAAATTCAGAATTTAGGATGGTAATTAATAAGGGATTAAATGATAGAAAAATTATAGCTTAGAACACTTTCTCTAATTGTTATGGAGATTCAAATGTAGAGGAATTTTGAAACAACCAGTGATTTTTAAGCCAATTTTAATTGAATTAACTCAGATTTTGAAAAAAAATAAATTTTGGGATCTATTAAATTTTGATATGTAAAAATTTTGTTTTTTATATATAAAAATAAGGTTTTAAGTGGAATTTAAATCGGGATTAAACTTTTGAAATTAAAACTTTTTGTAGAAAAATCGGGAGAGGATTCGACCTAAGGAGTAAAAACAAAATATTCGACCGTCCGATCGAGATGAAACTTTTTATACAGCTTCCTCTCGCTTTTGGCTACTACGCCTCCAAATTTTAGCTAATTCCAAAGGTCCGAATGTCCGAAAGTTTTTTAAGTGTTTGTATCTGATTAAAACTCTAATTCTTTTTGGTATATAAACATAAAATGACTAGTTTATGACTTTTAAAACACAATTTATCCTTCTCAAAAATTAGTAGCCTTCTCTATTTTTATCTACTTATATCTACAAAACTCTAGCTCCATTTAAACTAAGATTCAACCCATGATTTTAAGGCTTATTTGGTGTTTTCTCGAGTTTGCACTAGAACGAGTTTTGATTGTTTTCGCGAGAGGAATGCAGTGGCATGATCAGAATTTTGAGGGGGAATCTTATGATTTTATTATGATGATTTTAAGGTACATGGTTTACGCAATATGCTCCTTAAATCTCTCGAGATTAGTCATCTGTTCCTCATTTATTTGTACTCATATTGTTCATATCATGACGTTTATTAGAATCCAAAATATTGATTCAATTGAGATATTGTATTTGTTAATGGGTATGGTGTCCTGAAATTTTTATATGGCATAGAGAATGATCACCCGCCAATAATTCAAAAGTCCAATAGCCAGGATGACGCTTACGAAGCTTAGGTGAGGTGAGGTGAGGCCTGGTGACCTATTGATGTGTTATTGAAAAATTAAATTGGTATAATTCTTAGATGTCACTTTGAACTTGAATTTCAATTCGTATTGTTGCATTTACTCATCGTTATAATTTTGAGCATCTATTCTTGTCATATTATCTACTTTCCCGTATTTTTCTTTTAGTGGCAGGTTAATAGGGATTTGGACGCTATGTGTTTTTGGAGCATTTTAGAGCATGGAGTTTGGAGGATTTTATTTTTGTATAGCTTGATAGTGTAATTTATTTGGGGAGCTTAATATTGTTTTCGAGTGGAATTTAGTTGTAATTACTTTAGAAGTGTAGATTTTGGATCCGTTATATTTATTTTGGTGGAATATAGATGCTCTACACTAATTTTTGAGGATTTATTTTAGTTTTAATTATAGTATCGCCTCGTGTTTTGCGCAGGGGTGTTATAGATGGTATCACAGCTTAGGTATATGACAACCCTCAGATCTTTGGGTTTGGGTCTAACATGTGGGTTAGATGTGTTCAGTTGGAGATATGTAGTTTTTATTGAGGACGTGGTAGGCATCGAGATTATGATTAGTAATCTTGATCTAAGGATGTTTAGAATTGATTTGACGGCTTTTGGTGTTGAGTTGATTTTTGAGAGATAGAATCGAGTAGTGATTCGTGAGAGCGCGTGGAGAAACATGCAGGTAGGATTGGGTGTATGGGCGCCTAATCGTGATTTTTATGGGTAGGCATATGTAAGCCTTATTTTATTTACGTGACTTTACGTTTCACGTTTACGTTTCGTCGAATTTTGAGTACAAAATTCTTGTGCTAGTGGGGAAGTATGTAACACCCCACAGTATTTTAGCCGTAAAAATCTTTGTTAAATAAACAATTTCAAAAATAAATTTTTGGAATCTATTTAACTTTGGTATATCAAAATTTTGGTTTTTATATATAAAAATAAGGTTTTAAGTGGAATGTAAATCGGGATTAAAATTTGAAAATTACAACTTTTATATTAAAATCGGGGGAGTATCTGACCTAAGGAAGATAAAAAAAATAAAAAATAAATAAATATCTAATCCTCCGATCGAGCTGAATTTTTTTACAGAAGCTCTGTCTCGCCGTCAGCTTTAACGTAAGAAAATTTTAGCTAATTTTGACGGTCCCATCATCCGTAAAAAATCGCATATTTATATCTGATTGGGACTTTAATTATTTTTGGTATATAAGCATAAAGTGACGAGTTTAGGACTTTCAAAACACATTTTAGTCTTCTCAAAAATTAGTAGCCTCCTCTATTTTCATCTTCTTCCATCTACAAAACCCTAGTCCCATTTAAACAAAGATTTAACCCATGATTTGAAGGCGTATTTGGTGTTTTCTCGAGTTTGCGCTAGAACGAATTTTTATTGTTTTCACGAGAGGAACGCATTGGTGTGATCAGAATTTTGAGGCAGAATCTTATGAGTTTCTTGTGATAATTTTAAGGTATGGGGTTACACAATATGCTCATTGAATTTCTCGAGAGTAGTCATTTTGTTCCTCATTTATTTGTACCCATATTGTTGATATCGTGACATTTATTAGAATCTAAAATATTGATTCAATTTGAGGTATTGTATTTTTTGATGGGCATGGTGTCATGAAATTTTTATATGACGTGAAGAATAGTCACCTGCCAATAGTCCAATAGCCAGGATGAGGCTTTTTGAAGCTTAAGTGAGGTGAGGTGAGGTGAGGCCTTATGACCTATTGATGTGTTATTGAGAAATTAAATTGGTATAATTCTTGGTTATCACATTGAACTTGAATTGAGATTTGTATTGTTGCATTTATTCACCGTTATTTTTTTGAGCATCTATTATTGTCATATTATGTACTTCCCCGTATTTTTCTTTTAGTGGCAAGTTAGCGTGAATTTGGATACTATGAATTTTTGGAGGACTTTAGAGCATGAAGTTCGGAGGATTTTATTTTTGTATAGCTTGGGAGTGTAATTTATTTGGGGAGCATAATATTAATTTCGAGTGGAATTTAATTGTAATTATTTTGGAAGTATAAATTTTGGACCCGTTATATTTTTTTTGCAGAATATAGAGTCTCTATACTAAATGTCGAGGATTTAGTTTAGTTTTAATTGTAGTAGCGCCTCGTGTTTTCACGGGGTGTTACAACTTTCATCCATGTCAAATATATGATATTTGTGTTAGTTACAACCCTTGCATACGGTAGAACTTAGGGGATTTATAGATATAAACTTAATTTGGTATTAATACATTAATACCTTGGAATCTTGGGATTTGGGACTTAAATAAGATATTAAAATACGAAATAAGTTATCCTAAGAGGGTAATTAACTCACGGGGACCTATTTTATAATTATCTTAAGGTAAGCCATTAGATTCAAGGTTGGGTTAAAGATTGAGATTTCCATCCTTATTTTTTTTACCAGACCCATGCAGCCGTCAGTGGCGAACTGGTTTGGCCTAAGAGAAAAGAAGTTTGGCCTCTGGGAAATTTGAAGGTGGGGCCTAGGGTTGTATCTGGAGAATTTTTTTATGACCATATGACTTGGGGGACTATGAACAGAAAATAATAGAATTTATTAAAAATAGATTAGTGGTGTTACTAATTGGTCTAGAAATTAAATTTACTGGATGGTTGATCATAATTTATAAAGGAAAGAAATTTAATCATTTCCGATATGGTAAATCACTAACGTAGAAAGTTTACAGAAAATGCTTACCGGACAACTAAAAGGTAATTTATTGGGTAATTGCCGAAAGGAATTAACTAGATGGTTTAAACTATTATTTGAGAGAATGGGGCTTAAATAATTAACTAGATGGTTAATTATATTTTATTAAGAAAAATAAGTAAAGAAATTACGCGATGGTTAGTTATTAAGTAAGAATAATTACGAATATTCATTGCAACGCAGCGACGGAGTAATTATGGAGTAATTACCCTTACAGATGGTAATATGTATTTATATTTCATGTGGATATACCTATGTTCGTGGATTGTCCTATCGGTTGGGGTTACGCACGTTCAGGATCGTAGCACACGTCAGCACAAGTGGGATAGGCATTGTGTAGGTTATATTTTATGTACTACGTATCAACGCCACTTATGGAGGATAAGTGTTAATGTTCGAATCCATATGTCACCGATTGGTATGGGTTATGTAATGGTGTAATATATAGATACCGCTCCACTTATTTGTGTATTATGATGTTCGTTGTGGATAAGAGACTCCTCTGAACTAACAAATGAAGCACGAACAAGACGCAATTGGTAGAATCCTTAGTGTCGCATATATATAAATTTATGGAAATTAATAAGATAATTTCCTAGTATAATGATATAGACTATAAAACACAGATATAATACTACGTAGTATGATGATGATTGATTACGTCACTTTATGGATAGTATTTTTTTTTCTCGGGAAAGGCACAAAGCCCTATTTTATTATATAATGGAGAAATAACCTCTCCAAAGTGGCCTTACAAGCAAATTGAACATAAACAAAGAAATTAAAAAATCTAACAATTGGCAAACCACATCTATCTAATTTAATAAAACCTCCGATCATCTTTGGTAAATAAAGGAAATTAGAGAAAATCTTAGATGATTTAGACTTTGAAGCAATTGATGCTAGGCCATCTTCAACTGAATTATTTTGCGTCCAAATATGCTAAATTTTGATCTAGTTAGAATTGAATATACTGGTAATCTCTTGAATAATTATTTTATAGAGTCAAGGAACCTTCGGTCTACCTTGAATCATCTTTAATGATGCTAATGAGTCAGTTTCAATAAGGAGGAAATTAAAACCAATTCCCATACAAGCTTCGACTCCTCTAAGAATTACTATCAATTTAGCTTTCAGACTTGTAGAATGACCAATGAATACATGTTGAGCTTGAATCAAACAACTATTAGAGCCTCTGATGATAAACCCTATACCACTATCTCTTTGATTACCTCTACTTGATCCATCAACATTGACTTTAATATAACCACTAGGAGGTGGAATACATCTGGTAATTGAGAAAAAAGGAATCTTTGGATTTACCTTCATGCTAAACATCTCAATCACCTACTGATACATCACCAAAATAGGACTCACAAACTTTAATGAAGTAGCCTTCTCTAATACACTGTACACAATGTTTTTTATGATTTTTTAGAATCCATTGGAGTTCCTTCAAAGCATGCCTTATATCTAGCTTTCCCCAATTCCAATAAAATGGTCATAGACGAGATTCTTAGGAAGAATATGAGATAGTCATTATTGGATTTAATAATCCACCAAGGCATAAGGATAAAATGAATAGAAGAAATAGTAAGGCAAATATCAAAAGTATTGTTAAAATACTTCCAAACTTCCTTTGTAATTGGACTATTAAGGAACAAATGATTGAATGATTCTTCCTGTTTAAGGCAAAAAAAACATCTTGAAACATTGAGAATTTTAGAGATTTTAAATTTGGATCCATGGGAAGAGCATTATGAAGTAATTTCCATGAAAAAACAGATATCATTGGAGGCATCTAATCGAAAAGATAAAGCTTTTAATTTGAGGAGGAGAACAAATAGAAACTACACAATTTAGGGAGAATTCCCCTAAGCTTGAAGGTTTCAAGATCATTTGATTATCAATGAAAGTTGAGTTTTCTTGTAAAGATTCATCTGCTTGTTTAATTCTCTTGTAAACCACTGATTGATTTAGCTTAGACAAAGACTTGTATTTCTTCCTCATGAATGAGGCCTAAATACCTTCAGAATTATGAAATCTCCAAGACAGCTTCAGACCAAAAGCCTTACTTACAGAACTCAAATCAGAAATCCCTAAACCACCCTCATCGACAAGTCTGCATATGGAAATCCAGTTAACCCAATAATGTTTATGAACCCCTTGATCATTTGACCCCCAAAATAATCTACAAAATATCTGATTGACCGTTTGAAAAATAGATTCAGGAGGATTTAAAGAAGCTAAAGTATATATAGGTATAGAGGCCAGGTCATGTTTAATCAAAATAATTCTACTAGCTACTGATAAGAATCTAAACTTTCACCCTTTAAGTGTCGCTCTGATGTTTGAAATGACATCAAAATAATCTCTAATTATAGTTTTCCCTTTGAAAAAAGGGCATCGTATATATTTAATTGGAATATCCATGTAGTTGAGACCATGGCATTGAGCACTAAAATTTCTTCTAACCATAGGGGCTTTAAGATTGATTGAGAAAGAGCTTTTTCTCCTCTTTATATGTTATCCAGAAGCTTGTTCATAAGAACTCTAGAATTTCATAAAATCATTCATACTTCTTTTACCTTCATTAATGAAAATGATAGTATCATCTACAAAATAAAGATTAGTAATTAGAGAAGAATTTGAACGATGAGGGAAAGGACATGCTTTCTTGGATAAAATTTGGTATTGTAACCTTCTACTCAGAACCTCTTCCATAAGGAAAAGTAAGGAAGGGGAAAGTGGATCTCCTTGCTTTAATCCCCTGTAAGAAGGAAAGAAACCAGTTGGTCGACCATTTATAATGATTATGAACCAATTTGAAGATATAATTCTCGAAATGTAATCTATAATTCCCTTTCAAAACCCAAACCTTCTCAGGACGTTGATGAGAAACATCCAATCAACCCTTTCATAAGCTTGTTACATATCTAATTTGTTGAGAACAGTAGAGCCATATCACTTTTGATTGAGGATACAAGTCATCTCATGAACAAGCGAAATATTATCCTATATATTCCTACTCTTAATGAATCCAGTTTGGGTAATAGAAGCTATGATTGGAAGATAACTAGAAAGCCTATCATTTAGAATTTTTGAAATGATTTTCATATTAAAATTTCTGAGACTAATGGGGCCTAAACAGAGAACAAAGGCTGGGATTAGGAATTTTTTGAATTAAAACAATAGAAGTGCTAGTCCAACTTTTAGGAATTTGAGCCCAAAGAAAAAATGATTGAATGGCTAGATAAAGATCATTTTTAATAGTCTCCCAACACTTCACATAGAAAATATATCTAAAACCATCGGGACCTGGGCTACTATCTCTATTCAAATTGACCACTGCATTGGAAATTTCTTCCTCTTTAGGAACTCTATTGAGATGTGCAGTTATATCATCAGATACAATATTTGGTATAACATCTAAAATATCCTCTTGACCTGAAGTATTAGCAGCTTGTTATCTCTCTTGAAAATGGGCTAGAAATGTTTCTTTAATGTCATCTTGACTAGTCACCCAATTATCATCTTCCTCTTTAATCTTATGAATAGTTATAGCTGCTTTCTTAGCTTTAACAACTGAGTGAAAAAACTTAATGTTGCTATCTCCTTCTTGAAGTCATTTTATATTTGATTTCTGCTTCCAATAAGTATCTTCCACAGTTAAAGCTTGGTCAAGCTTTAATTTGCACTGTTGAAGCTCCATCATTTTATCAGCAAAATGATCAAATTCAAACTCAAACTCCTCTTTCATCACTTCATCCTCCATATCTGTAACATTTTGGAAGATATTTTTAAAAGTAGATAAATTCCACTTCTTTAACACTACTTTAATGTTTTTCAAATGGATAGAGAATTTTTTCATAGGGGAATCAAGATAATTTGATAGCCAATAATTTTTAACAGTCTCCATGAAGGACTCATTAGAGAACCACATTTTTTGGAATTTAAATGGCTTAGTAAATTCATCACAGGTTGATTTTAAAGTAAAAATAAGAGGCGCATGGTCACTACAGGTTTTGTAAAGGTGATAAATTGTGGTATTATGAAAGGTATATTTCCAAGACATATTATACAAACCTCTATCCAATCTAGCACAAATGGCCCCATCTTCAATTGTAAAATTGACCCATGTGAATCTTGAACCAATAAAGCCTAAATCAAAAAGGCCACACTCATTAATAGTGTCATTAAAATCTGCCACAGATAGGTGATCAATAGGATTACCTCCAATTTTGCCTTTTGGACAGCAACAACAATATAATCCCCAATAAACAAATGATGAATGTCTTGTATTCGAGACAACTTCTCCAGGTCCCTCTAAAGGTCAACTCTCTCTTAACTAGTGGATTTGGCATAAATAATACTGATCAAAATCTCAGAAGACATACTTGGGTGAGAAACTTTCATAGATAAACTCTGATCTCCATCTTTGATAACCTGAACTTTAATCCCAAACCGCCATACATACCATATTTAATTAGTGCAATTGAATAAACCATCATCAAAATTCCACTCAAGAAGACGCTGCAGCATTTTAGAACTCTTTGTCTTAGGCTCAAGAATCTCCATTACATGCAAATTGAATTTCTTAGAATGCTCTTTAATTCTATGACAAGTGGGAGAATTAGATATACCTCTAACATTCCACGTAATGAAATTAATCATTTAAAATTTGAGTGAAGAGATTTAGAATTCATCTTAGAAGATGCTCGTGTGAATCTTCTGAAAAGAGGATTAGCAAGTAATTTTTAACACTGATTTAATTTTGTGGGCAGTTTAAACTTCTTTTTGTTGGCAATTTCCTTCTTTGATTTGATCTTACTCCACTTTCTATCAAACATTGAACCAAAGATCATGAGTTCCTCAGGCATTATTGTTGTACATTTCTTCTTCTCTTTTTCCTTCTCAATATTTTAAAAATAGCCTTTATTCTTGGCCACATGATAGGCATAATCAGAAAGCTCTGATCCTCTTGGGGATAACATATTATGATCTACCACATATACTTCTTCAGATGTAATCTCACAATGGTGGATTTTATTAATGAATTCTTGCATTTGGCTTGTGGGGATAATATCTTGGATATTGGTTTTTTGGAAACTTGGACTGCCATTAACTTCTTAATCATCATTAACTTCAGGAGAAAACCTTTGGTTATTCTGAGGAGGGATATGATTCTTGACTTAAAAAGTTAGATTTTTTAAGAATTTTGATTTGGTTTATAGGAGTATTTGGAAGTGAACTGGAAGGTTTTAAGAGATTTGTATGGCTGTGCCTGTGCTTGATGATGAGAGTTAGGGATAGCTGATTATTTTTTGCCGTTACCTCTTTAGTTGTCATCACATCTCCGTCCATCTCAGATTGATCTGCTAGTTGTAATAATAAGTTTCCTTCCACTGCTTTAGGATTCTCTTCAACCATGGCAATATCATTCTTATTCTTCCACACCATTTGTATCTTTGGATCATTCTTCTTGTTCTGTCTGTCTTTATTTGAGTCTATGAACATTTAAGTACCTTCATCACACCTTTTTTTACAATAGTGCTTAGAGTATTAAGAATATCATCACTCTTAATTTCTTGCCAAAACCCTTTCAAACCACAACCAATCCAAACTCTTTTGGATATGGCTTTTTAAAATCAACTTCCACACATACACGATAAAAACTTGATCGTTTAATCTCTACAGTATATGCATCTAATTTAAAAAGGTTTTCTGTGAGTTGATCAATAGAAAAAAGAGGAGATTTGCAGAAAAAATTGAATAGGCAAGTTAGGTAATGATATCCAAATGGGAGCAATGCCATTTTCAACGTCGGGTTTGAATTCAGGAGACCACTTAAAAGTTCTCATAGTATATTGACCCACAAACCAAGTATCTCTCATCCATAACTTTGAAAAGTCCTCTTCCGAATTCGATCGAATCATAATATGTTTATGATCAATCAAACAAAAAGTAAACGTTGTCTTTAGAGAAAACGTTGTCTTTAGGCCTCATCCACGAGGCTGCTGGGATGGCTCTTGACAGGGGCGGTAGAACGGCAAAAAGCAGCTCAGCTTTCTGTACTCTGGAAGCCTTGTCAACCAGCTCAAGGAGGGACAGTGCATGCGATAAGTGTGCAAATGGGACAGATCATGGGACAGCTCATGGTGGCAGGCATACACCCTCAACCCTCCTACAATCTACATATGAGACAGCTCACGGAAAGAGGAGTACAACCTCTGCGAGTAGCTCGGTGAATCAGACAGGTCATAGGCGGGATTATCTTGCCTCTGACAGACCCAATGAGCAAATGACAACAAAGCGTGTATCTGTTGTGGATTGTAGTAGTGGGTTTACCCAATGGATGGAGTCTGAAGTGCTGAACCCCCTTGACAGTCATGGCATTCATGGTGGTGGGATGGTTTCTGTTGACAAGCAATCAAGAAATAGGACATATGATGTTACATGCAATATTGATGTCTCCTTCCATAAAACCAATGGGTCCGCTGTCATTGCGGTATTTTTTCAAGATTTGGATAACCACATTCGCGACCTTTTTCGTGTTAAAGTGAAGGTAGATAGCCCTTTAGGCGCAGAACTGTTGGCGTGTAGGGAAGCATGCCTGACTTTCGAAACGAAAGGATGGTCGAACGGCCTAATTGAGTGCGATTGTCAACAACTGGTGAAGATGGTCTATGGTGATACCGAGTGTTCAAAAGACTGGAGAGCTGTCATCCATGACATTCGTCGGATCTTAATGAAGAGGCATCTCGCAGTTAGGTGGATCTCTCGCGAGGAGAATAACGCGGCCGACAGACTTGCCAACCCTTTTTGTTCATGTTTTGATGAGTCTATTAGTAATGTCCTTGATGATCAAATATTTGTAAACTCCTTGAGAGGAGGTGCTGCTTAGTCTTTTCTGTGTTACTTTGTTGCTGGCCAGAGGCCTTTTCATCGTTAAAAAAAAAAAAAGTTCCATAAATGGTCTTCTATGCAAAAACTTGTCTACCAGGGCAAGTTTGCATGGTTTTGATAATATTTCAATATCTTCTTTGGAGAAAAGGATGTTTGGCTATCCTTTAAAGATTGATAGTATTTCAATATCCAACGTGGAGGCAGCCATCCAACCCCATCCTCTTCCTTCTAAACTTGGTATTGAAATCCCTCTCAAGACATATACTCCATCTAGATATTTTTCTGAGGCTGTTGGTAACCAAACTAACTCCTCAATCCCCTTGAAAGATGTAGGTAATTATAGCGGTGAGCCTGTAATTTTTTTCTTAGATGAAGATATTAAAAAACTTGCTGCTCCTTTCAAATACACTTTGGTTGGTAAGTTCTCTCATGGTCGACCTGCTTTAGATGACATACATAAAGGTTTATCTTCTTTTGGGCTTAAATCTTCTTTCAACATATGTCTTATTGACCACAAACATATCCTTATTCAGTTGTCTCACGAAGAGGACTTCCGTAGGGTTTGGTTGAGGAAAACATGGTTTATCCAAAGATACCCTATGAGAGTTTTTAAATGGACCCCGGAATTCCATCCTGGAACCGAGTCCAAGATCGTACATGTATGGATCAATATGCCTCTCCTCCCCATTCATTTGTATAATAAGAATATCATTTTCTCCATTGCAAATGTTGTGGATGCTCCATTGAAGCTTGATATATCTACTACATCTCTTTCTAGACCTAGCCTTGCTAGAATTTGTGTACATCTTGATTTAATAAAGGATCAGTCTTCCAGGGTTTGGTTAGGTAACAGTGATACAGGGGTAGGCTATTGGCAGTACATAATTTATGAAGATCTTCCTGCTTACTGTACTTTTTATGAGAAAAAGGGACATGAAGCTAAGGAGTGAATTTTCAAAAAGAATGGCACATGTGATAAGGTTGATTATGATGTTCCTACGAAGAAAAAAATGGGGGAAGAATTTCAAAAGAAGAAAGAAGCAACAAAAGATTGGGTACAAAAAAGTTTCAAAAGTATCCCTCCTCCAAAAAATGAAGTTAATAAAGCAGAGACAATTGTTGATAAGGTGGGTCTTACTGAAGTAGAAAAAAACAAAGATTGCAACTTAAATGAAGTAGAGAAAAATTATGAGGAGGCGAATATTAATGAAGATCAAGATATTGTCGTTGCCAGCAAGGACTTTGGTCTTAAAGAATTTTTTTTAAAAGAAGGCATTGCGTCTGTTGATAAAGCAGACTTACTCCAGTCCTGTCAGGCTGCAGTGATGGTTCAAGACATGTCTCTTCAAGCTGATACAAGTATTGTCCAATCTAATACAACCTCAACAGGTCTGCTACGACAAGACACTGATTTGCCTCAAAGTCGTATTATATTTTTGGGAAAAAATGGTATACATGTTGGTAATAGTAGATCTGATCAGAAACCGTTCGGCGCAGGTGGAAACTCCGGCGAGAGGCTTACCAAAAGAGGTGAGGAAAATCAGGAGCTCCACAAACAGTCCGAAAATCTTGCAGCAAATAACTCTCAAACCGTTAATTATATGGAAGTTAGCCCTGTAGAATCGACAAGTCAAATGAATAATGCTCAAATGGTGCAATATATCTCGGATGGATTTGACTCAGCAGATTTTGGAAAGGATATTGTGACTTTTAATTCTGATACTTCAAATATTTTGGAAGAAACGTTGGATAATATAAGTGGAAAGTTGAAAAATAAAAAAACAAAGTTATATTCATCGTTTAATTCAAGGCGATTCTTTCGTATTAATAGGAGATAAGCTTGTGTTGCGCAATGATCTTTTTGAGATTCCATCTTCTGATGAAGACCGTAAAAGAGCTGAAGTTATGAACCCTTTAGAGTATATTAATACAAGTGACGAGTTATCCCAAGTTAATCCTATTAGTGTACAAATTCACGTCGATCGCGGCATTGATTTATTCGTGAATCTCCCCAAACTTGATTTAGTATTTGCGGAGGATTCCGATCTTATTTCGAAGGATGTAAATTCTACTGCGAAAAAGGCAATTGGAACGTCGTCCGAAAGCGAACACGGTATAGAAATCGAAGGACCTAAATGTTTTTTTTAAATTTGCTTTGGGTAGTTGTTTCTTTTTTGCAAGATTCCTGCTTTAGCGTTTGTTAGTGCCCCTGGAGAGGCTTTTTCTCCATCTATTAATAAAATATCTTATTATAAAAAAGGATACTTAGTTAAGTAAGAATCACTTGAAAAATCAATTTTAAAACATGAGAATGAACTCATACTTATCTTTGTCAATTGTTCTATAGTTGTTAAATTGGATTGACACCCCTATTTGCCTCTAACAAATGGTTTTCAGTTTTTATAGGTAAAATCAAGGAATTTTGTTGACAACTTATTTCCCACAACGATAAATAAAAAAGACTTGTTATCATCACATACCCTTAGGTAGAATTAAGGGAGTTTAGTTTTGAGAGAATTTTATGACTGAGAGATCATGCCAAGTCTAAAGTCAAAATAGATTTTAACTAGATAAATCCCCAACAATCTTCCTACTGCAGATTTTAGCAAGAGTGATCATTTGGATATATAGCCTATATTTTGTGGGGGATTATCCTACATCATTCAGAGGCAGGTGTATACTAAGACCTGCGGTTTGTGTAAGTTGTGACAGATGTAAGGAGGTTATTACAAGTACGGGCAAAGGCATCGGAGTAAAACACAAGTATTGTATGTAACTCGTTTTTGTATCATTGCAAAAATCAAAATAATATAGTACTAGTGGACTTGTGTTGGAAAATTGGACTTAAGTTATACTTAGAAAGCTGTCCAGAATTTTCTAGACAGAATTTTGAGCAACTTTGAACTCAAATTTAGGTGGGACCCGCACTACAAAAATTATGGGACCATATACGAACGCGTTCACCTCCGCAAGGAGATTAACGTAGTCTATTCATATGTCCAATTTCAATAAGTTATGAATGATAAATATGTCCCCAAAGTGACTCACAAAGCAATGAAAGTTAATGAATTGGGTATGTTTTAACTCGTGTCCTACATTGAAAGAGTAGTGGAAAGTTGATGAGTTAATAACACCCCAAGTATGGGCTAAGGCTTGGATGCCTTGGGGTATCCCAACTCTTTGAAGGGGAGATGACCTAAGCTATGCACGGGTTGACTTTTGGTCAAAGGCTCACGCGCGTGCGCGTCAGTCCGTTCCTTCCGGTCGACTCGGCTCGGGCTTATAAAAATCTCCTACATTTTTTAGCCGAATTAATTTAACTTTTTGGGATTTAATTGTTAATTAATTACGAAATTAATTAATAATCAGTTAATTCCAAGGGTTAACAGTTTACAAAATTAACTGTTTTGACAGTTAAATTCGATTTTGACTGTTCCCAACAGTCAAAACTTTTGTAATAATTAAACCTTTCCCCTACAGTTTTACTACTAAAAAATTGCCCTCCCATAATTCCAAAATTATGCCACATCTTTTCCCAGAAAATAATTCCTCTTTTACTACTACTGCATACATTTCCTGCATATTATTTCTTTGGTCTGGTTGAGTATAAATACAGAATTATGTTCGAAGAAATTAATCATTATTGTGCTACTTCATTAATTTGGAAATCCGTTCTATCTTGGGAGACAATTATTCATTACCTTTAGCACATTGTGGAGGGAATAAATTTATCTTAAGGAGACTGTTCTAAACAGGGCTCGAATTATTTCTTCTATTCTAATATTATTTCGGCAAATTCAAGTAAGTGTTTCATTTCTATAATTTCGTTTCATTTCTGTAATTATATTATAATTTAGAATTCTGTACAATTGTTTTTTAATAAATAGTAAACATAACAATCTTAAGAAAATTTACTTTGTTCTAATGTTTTGTAGTGTAGAAATTTTTTTTTACCGAAATTTATTTGTTGAAAATAAATCTGTTTTGACAGAAAAATTGAATTAAATTATTGTTTTATTGCAAAAATTAATAAAACAGTTTTGGTACAGAAATTAATTTCTATACTGTTTTCATATTATGTTTTAGGAAATATTTTATTTGAAATTTTTTATTAAAATCTGTTTATGTAAAAAAATTTAATCTTTAAATTATAATTTTGTTTTGTACGAAATTTCTTTTATTATTGAAAATTAGTGTGACACAGATTTTATTGTGTATAAACTTCTGTTTATATTATAGTTTAATTCTGAATTTTTTTTGGAATTCTTTTGGAATTCATTTATTGTGAATTATATTTGGAGGAAATTATTGCACATAATTTTGTATTATGTTTTGATTAATTCATTATATATGAATTTTATCATTGATAAAAAATTCTATTTTTGTAACAGAAATAGAATCGCAAAGTACGAACATTATTCCTGCTAATGTAAATGTTACCAACACAAATGTGACTGCACCCGTATCTATGTCACACGGGGAGAAACTGAAAAAGTTCAATGGGGCCGACTTCAAACGTTGGCAAGGACAAATGTATTTCTATCTCACTACCTGCCAACTTGGTAGGTTTGTGTATGAAGATTGTCCCTCTATTCAAGAGGGAGATGACTGTGAAAAGGTTGCTGTTGTCGATGCTTGGAAGCATTCGGACTACCTATGCCGAAATTATATTATGGCCTACTTGGACAAGACATTGTATCATGTCTACTGCACGATCAAGACATCCAAGGAATTGTGGAATTCTTTGGAAAAGAAGTACAAAACTGAAGATGATGGGATGAAGAAATTTATCGTCAGCCGTTTCTAGACTTCAAAATGGTTGATTCTAAATCCGTGATCTCGCAAGTGCAAGAACTCCAAGTGATCCTCCACGACATTCATGCTGAAGGAATGTCACTTAGTGAAACTTTCCAAGTTATTGAAATTGTTGAAAAGTTGCCACCATCTTGGACTTTATTAAAAAATTATCTCACGCACAAGCGAAAGGAGATGAATGTGGAGGAGTTGGTGGTCAGACTGAGATAGAAGAAGATAATCGTGAGTCTCAAAAGACTAGTGGTAAGAATCCAATGGAAACGAAGGTCCATGTTGTTGAAGGTGCTAAGAAGAACAAACGAAAGTATGATGGGGAAGGCACTTCTAAACAGAACAAGAAGAAGTTCAAAGGCAAATGCTAGAATTGTGGTAAACCTGGACACCGCTCAAGCGAGTGTCGTAAGCCTAAGATGGAAAATCGAAATAACCCTCAAGAAAATGTAACTGAGGGTGAGAATATCGCCAATAATTTGGCGGATATGAATCTTTATGCCGTGGTCTCTGAATGTAACTTGGTTGGAAATACCAAGGAATGGTGGGTGGACACTGGAGCCACACGACACATTTGTGCAAATAAATGGTACTACACCAAATCTGCACTATTGTCAAGATCATTGACCCTGACAAATCACCCTTGTCATGGTCAATGACCGTGACATTTCGAGACGAGACAACTTTTTTTGTCACGGTCATGTCACGGTCATTGACCTTGACACAAAACTCGCGTTTTGTGCCACGGTCGTGTTGCGGTCAATGACCGTGACACGTTTGCCACGGTTATAAACCGTGACAAAGCCGTGACCCTTTTTAAAAAAATTGTCACGGTCAATGGCCGTGACACGTCCGTGACAACCTTTTGTCAAGGACTTGTCACGGTCATTGACCGTGACAATTCTGGGCAGAATTTAAAAAAAATCTGCTGGGCAGTATGGCCACTGCCACTGCCCAGCAGTATATTTGTACCTGTTATAGCAACATCGTACATGTTCCAAACATCATATATCCAAACAAACTAAAGATAATGCAAATATATATTCATGACGATATAATCCAAATATTCAAAATAAAAATAATTTACATGACGATATAATCCAAATATAATTAAAATGGAAAAACTTAAAAATAATGTTACTACATGTCTTGGGTAAATGTGAGGAGGTGAGTAGGCCACACGACATACGAATTGACGCACCCACTAATATACGTCGTGCCGCATTGTTCGCGCAACCACAATAGGGAGTTCTCCTTCCCGGGTATGACATGAGTGACGAGCACCCTGGACTCCATATATTGAAGCACACGTCCATGAACTATTCTACCCTCGACGATATTCGGGTCCCTCAACCCCCGCCCTATCCGCTGACCATCAAATATGTCCAATATGAACACGCTCGGTCAACCAAGTGTCGACAAAGGTCTGTTGAAGGGCGCCAAATAAGGAAGTGGATCATCGAAGTACGAACATGTCGGTGATGAAGAAGCGAGGTCCACATACTCGTCATTCTGCGCCTCGTCCTCCCGCACCTCCTCCTCCTCCACCGCCTTCTCCTTCCCTTTCCCTTTCCCTTTCCCTTTACGGTCTCCGGCCAACGTACGCTTCATGAATGCGTACATATCTTGGACCGTCGCCTCCAAACGGGACAGCTTCGCGTCGTGTGAATCCACCGTTCGAGCCAACCCGATGTCGCTCGTCTCCAATCCGATTATCCTAGATTTGGCCACCCGCGAGCTCACTCCCCTTGTCCTCCCCTTGCGATCAGAGCCAAGCACTTGGCTGAGTGCGTCTGTGGACAAAGATGCCTTGTCGGCATCAGACTGCGACTCATGCACTTCCTTAAGCTTTGCCTGAAATGACAAAAAGCACATGATTAGTAAAATAAGTAAACTAAAAAATTATAACGTAATTAACAAAAATTAAATTGTCGGATTACTTACAATCGTGGCCGCGACGCTCGGGGACACCTCCTTGTCCTTCCCCTTCTTCGTCCGAAGAGCCACATAAGTATCGAGCCTATGTGGCTTACCCCCTGGCCCACTCCCTACCCCCTGAAATAACATAAAGAAAAGTAAAATTAGTATCGGCCCCGCAAAGTAAAATAATGAAGAATAATATATTTCTGTAGTTATAGAAAAATTAAATCTTACCTGCATCTTATGCTCCACTGTGCCAATGAACTTTTGTCATTGTGCCAATGAGATCGGCTCCTTGGGCGGGACGGATTCACGCCATTGGATAATCGACTCTCTTGTTTTCCCAAAGTACCGTGCCCGCATATTTTTTTCCACGACTTGAGTTGCTCCCTAATCTGCTCCAAGACGGGATCGCGTAGCTTTGGATCCAAGTTGAATTGTTCCTGTCCAACAAATACAATGTTAGTTGCGAATAAATATAAATATAAATATAAATATAAATATAAATATAAATATAAAATTGAAATTGAAATTGAAATTGAAATTGAAATATTCATATAAATATATTACCTGTAGTGCCGCCCAAACAGCTAACTTGAGCTCATATGGCACCTCCTTCCAACTCATAAACCCCGGGCCGATGACCGTCTTTAGCAGCTCGAGGGATCTCGCTAATAGCTCCGACTTGTTCTCGACGGTAATCCTAAATTTTCCATATTTGGGGAGCCTAGGGGAGGAGGAGCCCTCGTCGCCTCCGCTACCACCGAGCCCAAACGACATCATCATAAACAGCATCATCATCTTCGCCTTAATATCTGAAGGAGACATTTTTTCTGTAAAAAAATGTTATTAGTACAGATAAAAAAAATGTTAATAGTACACATACACACACCCCTACCCCACCCCCGCCACACACACGCACACGTCATGCCACTTTTAAAACTAACCAACCCAACATTTCATCAATTAAAATAACAATTAAAGTATACAATTATTAATTTACTAATTTACAATGAGGGACAATCCTACTTTCATATGAAATTGGCACTAATTATTAATTTACTTTCATCTAAAACTATACAATTAAAATTACAATTAAAGCTATACAATTTCTTAATTAAAGATATACAATTGTTAAAATTTCCCCTCCACACCCCCCACCCCCACCACACCCCTTGCCCCCCTCCCCCCGCCACGCACACACCTATGAACACACACACACACACACACACACACACACACACACACACACACACACCACCCCCACCCCCCACCACGACCCCCTCCCCCACCCCCACTACCCCCACCACCACCACAACACCCCACCCCCACCCCCACTACCCCCTCCCCCACCACACACCCCACCCCCATCACCCCACCCTCACCCCCTCCCCCCACCACGACCGTGACAACTACAGTTATTGTTTATCAATAAAATTATGGCATGATATAATTATAATTGGAGCATAAATTTCATTATCATAATATAATAAATCCAACCAAGTACAGAGATTCTACAAATTAAAGTGAGAATTAAATTTAAGACTTTCTAACAACATGCATGTGTATGTATTCTAATGATATTACCAGTGTATGGATTCTAACGAAACTAACTAATGATATTCCTAAAAACATACAATTGGCAACATTTTGTGAATTTACTAAACTTTATATAATATTATCAAATTTTGTTAAAAAATTATCTAGGGTTTTACCTAATTGAATTAATTTCATGAATAAAATTATTATCAATTTAAATATTTATATAATTAAATTTAACATATGAATTATAGAACTTTTCTAACATTTACACAATTTTAATTATCACTAACATTTACACCATTCTAACTATCACTAACATTTACACATATATATACACACATACACATATACATATACACATATATATACACACATACACATACACATACATATAGAAATGAAAGAGAAAGAGAGAAAAAAAAAATATACCTTAGAGAGAGAGAGAGCAGAAATCGCGGATGAGAGAGAGAGAGAGAGAGAGAGAGGGAAAACCAAAAGAGGTGGAAAAAAAAGAAGCCTAGGGCTTTTTTTGCTGCAAAAGTTGTCACCCCCACCACACCCCACCCCCACTACCCCCCTCCCCCACCACATACCACCATACACACACCTACGCACACACACACACACCCCACCCCCACCACCCCACCCCCACCCCCTCCCCCCACCACGACCGTGACAACTACAGTTATTCTTTATCAATAAAATTATGGCATGAGATAATTATAATTGGAGCATAAATTTCAATATCATAATATAATAAATCCAACCAAGTATAGAGATTCTACAAATTAAAGTGAGAATTAAATTTAAGACTTTCTAACAACATGCATGTGTATGGATTCTAATGATATTACCAGTGTATGGATTCTAACGAAACTAACTAATGATATTCCTAAAAACATACAATTGGCAACATTTTGTGAATTTACTAAACTTTATATAATATTATCAAATTCTGTTAAAAAATTATCTAGGGTTTTACCTAATTGAATTAATTTCATGAATAAAATTATTATCAATTTAAATATTTATATAATTAAATTTAACATATGAATTCTAGAACTTTTCTAACATTTACACAATTTTAACTATCACTAACATTTACACCATTCTAACTATCACTAACATTTACACATATATATACACACATACACATATACATATACACACATATATACACACACACACACATACACATACACATACACATACATATAGAAATGAAAGAGAAAGAGAGGAAAAAAAATATACCTTAGAGAGAGAGAGAGAGCAGAAATCGCGGATGAGAGAGAGAGAGAGAGAGAGGGAAAACCAAAAGAGGTGGGAAAAAAAAGAAGCCTAGGGCTTTTTTTGCTGCAAAAGTTGTCACGGTCGTGTCAAGGTCAATGACCGTGACACAAAACGCGAGATTTGTGTCACGGTCAATGACCTTGACAAGGGTGGCCAGCTGAAAGGTAACAATTTGGCCATTTTGGTGTAGTGTGGATGTTCTCCACCTATAAGCCTTTGGAAAATGAGGAGAACCTTTTTATGGGAAATTCTTCCACTTCTAAGGTGGTGGGACAAGGAAAGATTGATCTAAAAATGACTTCTGGAAAGGAACTTACTCTCAACAATGTTCTTTACGTGCCTGATATTCGAAAGAATCTGATTTCTGGATCTCTCCAGACTAAAAATGGTTTCAATCTTATGTTTGTGTCTGATAGCTTTGTGTTGTCTAAGAATGACATGTATGTAGGAACGGGATACCTAAATGAGGGGCTCTTTAAAATCAATGTTCTTACTGTAATCCCAAAAAGATCTGTTTCAATGAATGAAATTGCTAGTTCTTCTTACTTGATTGAGTCATCTAATATTTCGCATGCTACATTAGGACATGTTAATTTTGATACATTGCGTAGATTAATTAACTTAGAACTTTTGCCAAAATTTAATATTGATAAAAATCATAAATGTGATATTTGTGTGGAATCTAAATTAGCTAGATTACCTTTCCATTCTGTTGAAAGTATAACTGAACCTTTAGATTTAATTCACACTGATATTTGTGATTTAAAATTTGTTCAAACTAGAGGTGGAAAAAAGTATTTTATTACTTTTATTGACGATTGCACAAAATATTTCTATGTATATTTGTTACATAGTAAAGATGAGGCTATTAATGCATTTAAATAATATAAGAATGAAGTTGAGAATAAATTAAGAAAAAGGATAAAGGATATTAGGAGTGATAGAGGAGGTCAATATGAATATCCATTTGAGGAATTTTGTTCTGAAAATGGAATTATTCATCAAACAACCGCTCCTTATTCTCCTCAATTAAATGGTTTTGCTGAACGCAAAAACCGTACTTTGAAAGAGATGATGAACTCAATGTTATTAAGTTCAGGAGCTCCACAAAATTTGTGGGGGGAATCCTTACTTTCTTCTAATTACATGCTCAATAAAGTACCTCACAAAAAGACTAACAAGACACCTAATGAATTATGGAAAGGTTGAAGACCTTCCTATAAATATTTACTAGTGTGGGGGTGCTTAGTGAAAGTGATGGTTCCTAAACCTAAAAAGGTAAGAATAGGGCAAAAAACAGTGGATTGTGTATTCATCGGTTATGCTACTAATAGCAGTGCATATCGATTTTTAGTTTGTAAATCTGAGATTTCGGATATTCATGTAAATACGGTTATTGAATCGAGGGACGCTTCATTTTTTGAAAATGAATTCCCGTATAACATGACCCGAGAATCTGGTCCTTCTAAAAGGACAAATCAAGCTACTACAAGTGGTACTCACCAACCTATTGAATCAATAGAGGATGAACCAAGACGTAGTAAAAGAGCAAAAACCTCGACTTCTTTCGGTACGGATTTTCTAACATATTTTCTAGAAAATGAACCTCAATCGTATAAAGAAGTCATATCCTTACCCGATGCTTCCAATTGGAAATAAGCAATTAATAGTGAAATTGAATCCATATTACAAAATCATACATGGGAACTAGTGGATCTTCCACCAGGTTCAAAACCGTTAGGTTATAAATGGATCTTCAAAAATAAGTTGAAGGCCGATGGATCAATTGATAAATATAAAGCTAGACTTGTAGCTAAAGGCTATCGGCAAAAGGAAGGGTTGGATTACTTCGACACATATTCACCGGTAACAAGAATAACGTCCATTCGGATGTTAATAGCAATAGCTGCTATTAATGGACTTGAAATACATTAAATGGATGTAAAAATTGTATTCTTAAATGGTGAACTAGACGAGAAATTTATATGGGGCAACCTGAAGGGTTCAAAGCTCCCGGACAAGAAGGAAAAGTATGTAAGCTTGTTAAATCACTATATGGATTAAAACAAGCACCTAAACAATGGCATGAAAAATTTGATAATACAATGTTATCAAATGGTTTCAAAATTAATGAATGCGATAAATGTGTTTTCTTTAAATACATTCAAAATGGATATGTCATTGTATGCCTCTATGTTGATGATATGCTTATCATGGGTAGTAACATGGAAATTGTCAAAACTACAAAATAAATGTTGAGTAGTAGATTAGACATGAAAGATTTGGGAATCGACGATGTTATATTAGGAATTAAAATTTCTAGAACATCGGATGGACTTATATTATCTCAATCTCATTATATAGATAAAGTACTTGAAAAATTCAAGAAGTATGATATTAGTCCTACCAAGACACCTGTAGATGTAAATTTACATCTAGCAAGAAATAATGATGAAGGCATATCTCAACTAGAATATTCTCGTATTATCGGCAGTTTAATATATATCATGAACTTTACGCGACTGGACATAGCATACTCAATAAGTAAGCTAAGTCGATTTACGAGTAATCCAGGAAGAGATGACTGGAAAGCATTATTGAGAGATTTGGGTTATTTAAAATATACTCAAAACTATGGATTGCACTACTCAAAATATCCAGCTGTTCTTGAAGGACATTGCGATGCAAATTGGATATCCGATACAAAAGACTCTAAGTCTACGCGTGGGTATGTGTTTACCCTTGGAGGTACAGTCGTATCTTGGAAATCCTCAAAACAAACGTGCATTGATAGATCGACAATGGAATCTGAATTCATTGCACTAGACAAAGCTGGAGAAGAAGCTGAACGGCTTTGAAATTTCTTAGAGGATGTTCCAAATTCGTCTAAACCTGTGCCCACAATATGTATACATTGCGATAGTCAATCAGCGATTGGAAGGGCACAAAATCACATGTATAACGGAAAGTCACGACAAATTCGTCGTCGACACAATACCATTAGACAACTTCTCTCAAATGAAATTATCTCAATTAACTATGTAAAGTCAAAAGATAATATATCGGACCAACTAACAAAAGGTTTAAACCGAGAGCAAGTTGAAAGATCATCGAGAGGAATGGGTCTAAAGCCTATAAATAAATAAGAATCAATATAGTGGCAACCCAACCTAGCTGACTAGAGATCCCAAGATCTAGGTTCAATGGGAAAATCGAACTACATTGTTTACAGTAAGCACTGGAGGATAGTTAATCATATCCATTCCAAAGATGAGACAGTGCACATCTGTCGCGAAATTAGGATAAATTATGCTTTTAATGACATTTATATCTTAGTACGTCTAAGTGGGGTATTGCAGGATACTCTTTATGGAAGTCACCTACGTGAGTAAGAAGGGGGCCACTTCTACGAGAATAATGAAAGGCATATTCTCTAAAATGCTCACGGATGCAAGTGGTGTTCATGGCCAAAATGAACACAAACATGAGAACCAACCGTGTTGAAGAATTATTATGTGAATATTGTTGTCTAGGTTTACAAAAACGGTTGACGGTTCAAGGACGTGAAGTCTACTGATTAACCAAGTAAACTCGATAGTATATCACTAAGGAAAGTTCAAGGCTACTAGGCTACTTCTCCCGATTCAATAAGTCTTCAGTTTTACTCAACCTGTGTCTGCATCTGCATCTGCATTAGCATCTGTTCTGTTTTATTTATAGCGATATATCATTCATGTGGGGGATTGTTGGAAAATTGGACTTAAGTTATACTTAAAAAGCCGTCTAGAATTTTCTAAATATAATTTTGAGGAATTTTGAGATCAAATTTAGGTGGGACCCACACTATGAAAATTGTGGGACCATATACGAATGCGTTCACCTCCGCAAGGAGATTAACGTAGTATATTCATATGTCCAATTTTAATAAGTTATGAATGATAAATATGTCCCAAAAGTGACTCACAAAGCAATGAAAGTTAATGAATTGGATATGTTTTAACTCTTGTCCCACATTGGAAAAGTAGTGAAAAGTTGATGAGTTAATAACACCCTAAGTATAGACTAAGGCTTGGATGCCTTGGGGTATCCCAACTCTTTGAAGAGGAGATGACCTAAGCTATGCATGGGTTGACTTTCGGTCAAAGGTTCACACGCGCGAGCGCACGCCCATTCGTCCCGCCGGCTCGACTCGGGTTTTTAAAATCCTCCTACATTTTTTGGCCGAATTAATTTAACTTTCTGGGTTTTAATTGTTAATTAATTACGAAATTAATTAATAATTAATTAACTGTTTGTCAGTTATTTCCAAGGATCAACAGTTAACGAAATTAACTGTTTTGACAGTTAAATTCAGTTTTGACTGTTCCCAACAGTCAAAACGTTTGCTATAAATTAAACCTTTCCCCTACAGTTTTTACTATTGAAAAATCGCCCTCCCATAATTCCGAAATTAGGCCACATCTTTTCCCAAAAACAATTCCTCTTTTACTGCTACTGCATACATATCCTACATATTATTTCTTTGGTCCGGTTGAGTATAGATACAAAATTGTGTTCAAAGAAATTAATCATTGTTGTGCTACTTGATTAATTTGGAAATCCGTTCTATCTTGGGAGACAATTTTTCATTACCTTTAGCACATTGTGGAGGGAATAAATTTGTCTTAAGGAGACTGTTCTATACAAGGATCGGATTATTTCTTCTATTTTAATATTATTTCTGTAAATTCAAGTAAGTGTTTCATTTCTGTAATTTCATTTCATTTCTGTAATTATATTATAATTTATAATTCTGTACAATTGTTTTTTAATAAATAGTAGACATAACAATTTGAGTGGTGTCCTCTTTAGGACTCGTTTTTCATTGGAATAACGCTTCTATTTATTTGCATCGTTTATTAATTTCATCAACATTTAATTGGACTAATGAATTTTATTCGATAAAATTAAAAACTGGGTAAAGTAAAACAAATAATTATCTTTAAATAACCATAATTAATTACAGTTTAATTAATTTGAATTAGTTATTTATCCATATACTCTTTAAAATAAGCACGGAATTAAAATTTATACATTAAATCATAGAGTGTAATTAAATAGGGAAATACTTATTTAAATGTATTTTAAAAAGTGGAGTTGGATTCATAGTGCTTTTTAGTTATACTTATTCACATCGCATGTATCTAACTTTAGGACTTTACTTGTTATTTAGTTTAGTTTGAATTTTATCATATTTAGTTACTAAAACACCCTCTGAGAAACAAATTTTACAAATTATAAAATTTAATTAGATATATTTATATGGGACAATATACCCCAAGAAATATGTTTTTTGAATAAAAAAAATCATTTTTTGGGGGATATATTCAAATATGATAATTATGATTCTAATGATGAAATGCAACCCTAGAGTACATTCCTAATTTAAATGAAATTATATCAGCTCATTCAAAGTCTTCTTCATTATGGGTAGAAGAGGATGATGCTAGTCCACGAGTAAATTTATATGTCAAGATCCCAGAATATGATTTAGAAACGTCTACCAATTCCGCCAAAAGCTCGTGATTTTAGTGAAGACTCGGTAGGTAAAAAATGTGAAAAAATTCCAAATCAAATGTCCAGCTTTCAAACTATCAAGTCTTTTGATGTCTTAGACAACATTGAAGATTTAATAAATTTCAGTCAAAATGTAGTGATTGGCAAGAAACAAAAGGGAAAAACTTCATTCCCCTCCCTAATGAACGAGGAAAAATCGGCTCTAAAATATAATTTAAGGTATTCTGCTTCTCGTTCAAAAAATTGTAAATTTTTTAAATATATTTATCTTTAGCGCTGTAAGAGCCATCAGGATAGGCTTTTTATCCTAATTGTTTATAAATAAAATTTTATTCCTTCCCCCCCTTCACCCAAAAAAAAATTTAGTTAAACATCGTGATTACATAGCTTCTTGATTTAGAATACGAATTAAACCCGTATATGTCCAGTGGATTAATAAAAACATGTTTAAAACATATTTTTAATTAAAAAAATAGGTTTCTGATTAATAAAAAATAGATTTTTTATTTTAAAAAACAGTAACCGAGCTTGGGATCTCTAATAATTAAAACACTACCTGTTGAGTGGAGTAGATCCGTGGTTTTAGTTCTTTTGAAGATGTCGTAAGTCAGAATAGCAACATTAGTTACAGTATCCACTGTCAACAGTACCAACTATTTCTCCTCATATTGTGGAACTACCAGCGGTAACAGCAGCACCTAGTACCAATGTTAACAGCAGCCCCTAGTCATTAGGAACTACTCTACACGAGAAGACCATTTCAAACCTTTTGAATACACTTTGTAGTTTAAAATTCAAATGTTATCTTACTGTATATATATACCAGCACGGCTGGTCATTGATGAAAAGTCAAAAATATATATTCAAAGGTTCTCTCCATTTGTTAAGTCATTATGGTATCAGAGCCATAATAATAAATCTGTATTTTTTTTTTCTTTCCTCATTCTTCTATCCTCTAATATCAACATGGCATCTTCCTCCAACACGAACAGTGATATATCTTCAACAGCTCCTTCCATCAATCTCGGACCTTCCCATCACTACATCACTATCAGACTTGATGACACAAACTATCTACACTGGAAAACTCAAATGGAACCGTTCCTCAGCGGCCAAAACCTTCTCCGCTTCGTTGACGGGAGCTATTCATGTCCATCGGATGAACCTGCTGCCACACTATGGAAGCAGCAGGACAAACTTATAATAAGCATGTTGGTTGCATCTATGTCCCTCCCAATGATTTCCCTTGTTGTCGGCCTCCAAACGTCACATCAAATCTGGAAAACACTCAGTGATGCACTTGCATCTCCCTCCGAAACCCGGATTTTAAATCTGCATCTGCATCTTCATCGACTTCATCAAGGTGACGACTCCACTTCTGCATTTCTCCAAAAAGCAAAGGCCATTTCTGATGAGCTGAGTGCTGCTGGACATCCTCTCTCTCCAGCAGAATTTAATATCCACATATTTAAAGGTCTTCGTTCTGAATTTAAAGATCTAATCACCACTCTTACAGCCCGCCCCACACCCGTCACATTCTCGGAACTGCATGCGCTACTGTTAAGCCATGAGTTTATTAACAGTGACCAACCTTCCTCCCTTACTCTTCAATCTACCAACAACAACCCTACAGCTCACAATACAACTATCTCTTCCCTACATTCATCCAATCCCACCTATAACTCACAATCCACCAACAATCAATCTGGACAACAGTACTCCAACCCGTCTCGTGGTCGTTACCATCGTGGACGTGGACGAGGTAGGGGACGTTCCACTTATCGCCCTACCTATCAATCACGATGTCAAATTTGCAATGGCTACTACCACACGGCCACGTCCTGCCAACATCGCTTCCAAAACTCCCAACCTACACCCACTGCCCATTTTACTTACTCTCCTAACTCTCAACCTGGCCTACTCCCAACCCCACCCTCACCCATAAGTGCTTGGCTCCCAGATACTGGTGCCACTCACCATGTTACTCCTGACCTTACCCATCTTCACCATCCTTACGAATATCATGGACCCGACACCCTTCACATTGGCAACGGTAAGGGACTTCCTATTTCACATATTGGTAACTCTTCTATTCTTACACCCTCCTCCAATCTCCTTTTAAATAATATTCTTCATGTTCCAACTATTTCTACATCTTTACTTTCTGTTCAAAAATTTACTCGAGATAATAACGTTTATTTTGAATTTCATCCATCTTTTTGCGTTGTGAAGGATTGTCGCACCCAGAAACCTCTACTTCACGGCACGAGTAAAAATGGTCTCTACACACTCTCTCCAACAACCGTATCTTCTTCTCCAAAAGCTCATCATATTGAGAGAGTTTCTTCAACTTGCTGGCATAACCGACTTGGTCATCCTCACACTCAAGTGCTTCATCAAGTTCTTAATCAACATCAACTTCCATTTAGTAAATCGAGTCCAAATAATATTTGTGTAGCATGTCAAATGGGAAAGTCATGTAGGCAAAGTTTGCCGAATCGTATTAAGTCATCGTCTTCTGCATTAAATTTAATTTTTAGTGATGTTTGGGGGCCTTCTCCTACTCTGTCCACCAATGGTCATAAATATTTTGTCATCTTCGTTGATCATTATTCGAATTTTATCTGGTTTTATCCTATGATGCAAAAGTCCGATGTGTATTCAATTTTTATCACTTTTCAGAAACTTGTTGAACGCCAATTTAATACAAAAATTAAAAATGTGCAAACGGATTGGGGTGGCGAATTTCGAAAACTAGACCCTTTTTTTAAAAATTGTGGTATTCATCACCGTTATTCGTGTCCTCATACACACGAACAAGTTGGCTTTGTCGAACGTCGCCATCGACACATTGTTGAAACCGGTCTTACCCTAATGGCACATGCTTCTATCCCCCAAAAATATTGGCATTATGCATTCGAAAGTGCGGTTCTCTTAATTAATTATATGCCAACTCGCACACTTAATCATAAATCTCCCTTTCAAATAATTTATTCCCACTCTCCTGAGTACTCATTTCTCAAAACATTTGGTTGTTTATGTTTTCCATATCTCCGCCCATATAACAATCACAAAATGGACTTTCGCTCTTATCCGTGTATATTTCTTGGTTATAGTTCAAATCAACATGGTTATCGTTGTCTTCACCCGCAAACCGGACGTATATATTTTGCCCGTCACGTTCGATTTAATGAACATCACTTTCCTTTTGCTAACCTCACAGCTCAACTTAAATCACCCACTACTCCCGTCCACCCACCACCGTGGGGTAGCCTCTCTACCACGTTAATATCCCTACCCCAAACTCCTAGTCTCCCAAACCCTACTGCCTCTACGCCTCCTGCAAACCTCCCTCCAGTCTTCACATCACCAGCCACGCACAGTTCACAGCAGCGTGCTACTGTCCACCCGCCTACTTCATCACCACGCACCTCCCTGCCATCTACTCTTTGTCCGCCCAGTCCCAATGTCACCAATTATTCCAACCCTGCTGGCATTAACTTAGAAGTTAATATTGGTCCCCTACCAAGAGACCCACATAAAATGCAATTACGCTCACACACTAAAAATTCTCACCCACCCCACACGCACCTAACTACTGTCCAACTCAATGAACCCACATGCTTCACAGTTGCTAACAAAGATCCTAATTGGCGTAAAGCTATGACTACTGAAATAAATGCACTCCTCCACAATAACACTTGGTCTCTTGTTCCTCCTTCCCCAACAATGAATATTATTGGATGTAAATGGGTTTACCGTATTAAACGAAAATCCGATGGATCCCTCGAACGCTATAAAGCTCACTTGGTTGCCAAGGGATTTCATCAAGAATATGGCCTTGACTTTCATGAAACATTTAGTCCTGTAATAAAGGCCACTACTCTTCGTACCATCCTATCCATTTCCGTGACAAATAACTGGACTATATCTCAACTCGATGTCAACAATGCCTTTCTCCATGGCTTTCTCAATGAGGATGTCTTTATGGAACAACCTCCTGGTTTTAAAGACTCCACTCACCCCAATTTTGTTTGTAAATTAAATCGCTCACTCTATGGCCTCAAACAAGCGCCCCGAGCATGGTTCCACCGTCTCACTCAATATCTTCTCACCCAAAAATTTATCGGCTCCAAAACTGACTCTTCTTTATTTATTTATAACCATGGTAACAACATTTTATTTCTCCTCATTTATGTCGATGATATCATTTTAACTGGGAACAATTCTCAACTCATCCAATCTCTTATCGCTTCTCTTAGCACTGAATTTTCCCTCAAAAATCTTGGCACTCTTCATTACTTCCTTGGCATCGAAGTCACCTCTACCCCCCATGGTATTCATCTTTCCCAAGAACGATACATTAAAGACATTCTCCATAGGCATGGAATGTCCAATTCCAATTCCAAACCCCTAACCACTCCTCTCTCCACCACACTATCCCTGTCCAAACATGACGGTAAACCATTATCTGATCCTACCCCTTATAGACAAATTGTTGGCGCTCTTCAATATGCTACACTAACCCGTCCCGACATTACTTTTGCTGTTAACAAAGCTTGTCAATTCATGCACCAACCAACGGACACTCATTGGACACTTGTCAAACGTATACTCCGATACCTTAATGCTACACCATCTCATGGTCTTCATCTCACAAAAACCTCATCACTTGAGCTTCAAGCTTTTACAGACTCTGATTGGGCCGGGTGTGTCGATGATCGAAAATCCACGGGTGGTTATGCAATTTATTTTGGTTCCAACCTCATCTCATGGCAATCTAAGAAACATAAAACTGTGTCCCGCTCTTCTACCGAAGCTGAGTACAAGTCCCTTGCTGATGCTACCGCCGAACTTACATGGCTTAAATCTCTTCTCACTGAAATTGGCTACCCACCTCATAAACCTCCCATTTTATGGTGTGACAATATTGGAGCAACATACTTATCCGCAAATCCGGTTTTTCATGCTCGCACTAAACATGTTGAAATTGATTTTCATTTTGTTCGGGATCAAGTTTCTCAACACCAATTGCAGGTTCAATTCATATCCACTCATGATCAAATTGCAGACATTTTTACAAAGGGCCTCTCAACAGTCAAGTTCCAGTTTCTTCGTGACAAGCTCATGGTTATTCCAAAACCACCATCAGCTTGCGGGGGGGTGTCAACAGTACCAACTATTTCTCCTCATATTGTGGAACTACCAGCGGTAACAGCAGCACCTAGTACCAATGTTAACAGCAGCCCCTAGTCATTAGGAACTGCTCTACACGAGAAGACCATTTCAAACCTTTTGAATACACTTTGTAGTTTAAAATTCAAATGTTATCTTACTGTATATATATACCAGCACGGCTGGTCATTGATGAAAAGTCAAAAATATATATTCAAAGGTTCTCTCCATTTGTTAAGTTATTATCCACCAATCTAGTTTTGCCAAGCAGACGATGAGCTTCCTCCTTAAATCTTTTCCCATCATAAAAAGGCTCATACGCAAATTTTGTTATAGCATGAAATGGATACATCAAAATTCTCTTAGCCATACCAAATAACGATTCCCCCGAAATGGACGATGAAAACGTGAGAAGGTTTCTGAAGAAAATGCAAAATAATTATTAAATTATTGGCTTATATGTATATGAATTTATGGTCCACCATTAGGAATAAATTTATTGCTCGCTTAATTGACTAGTTAAAATTAAGGATGGCAATTTAATTCGAATCGTAGGAGCCATGTGCCGTTTCGATCCTAATTGGACGATTTTAAAACCCGATTAATTAATCAGGATCATGTATGGGTTTTGAAAAAAATTCGTTTATTAAATGGAAATGGTTAGGAGTTCATTTAAATTAAACCGCCCCGTCCCGTCCCGTCCCGCCTCTGTTTAACTTATGCCTATATAAATACCTTTTATATGTATATTAATGACAATTAAACCACACACACAGACAAAGATATATATATATATATATATATACACCCTGTAAGGACTCCTTATTGTGTACATACCATTTTTTAAAAATAGTAAAAAAGTGAAATTTTTGATGAAACTTCAAGGATATGATCTCCACGATGAGAATATCATCTCCAATTTTTTTCATCAAAAAATTCAATAAAAAATTCGCTGAGACGAAGCAATATGTAAAAAAATAGCATAAATATGTATTTTCAACCGTTGAAATGTTAGCGATCATCTCACCTACTTTTTGATTGAATTTTTGGATGAAACTTCGTGGATATGATCTCGACAGTGTGGAGATCATACCCATGAAATTTTATAAAAAAATTCAATCAATAAAGTGGTTGGCGCCGACCCAACATTTCAATGGTTGAAAATTAATATTTATGCCATTTTTTACATATCACCTCATCTCAACGGTTTTTTTATTGAACTTTTTGATGAAAAAATATGGAGATGTTCTAACCGTGAAAATCACATCCATGAAGTTTCATCAAAAAATTCATTTTTTTAGAATTTAAAAAAAATATTTTGTACCAGGGTCTACACCATAAGGAGTATTTACAAGAGACTTTCTGTATACACACACACACACACACAAAGAGACTAAAAAAGCCTTTATATGTATATTAATTTTGTAAAAGATCTATGTGAAAACTTGGGATGACAATTGAGAGTCTGTCTCACATATTTGAATACGAATCATTGTAGAGTTCTAAAACTATAATGTAATATTTTTAGTTTTACTATTTTAAAAATTAACCTGAACTGTAGGAGTCTCTCTCCCCCCCCTCCCCCCCCCCCCCCCCCCCGGTTGTGTTTATTAAATGGGGCGGGTTAGAATTTTTGAAAACACACCCCAAATCCATCCCATTGCCACCCCTATTAAAAACATCTAACTTTTGGATTTTTATTTTTCAACCTTCAGTTTGAACTTTAATTATTCAAACTTATGAGATACCGAGCAATGTTTGTTTAAAAATAAAATTAAAGTCTAATTGTTACATTCAGAGTCACCATTCCCTTTAAATATAAACAAAAATTTTGAATGTGAGTAAACACATCCATTCAAAGGTTCAGGTAGCATAAGACAACTATATTTATAAATTAAAATTCAAACATCATATTCAGACTAAAATGAATATAACTTTTATTTATGCTCGTTATTCTTAACTTACCTATTAACATTAGAGAAGATTTTTGTGGCCCTGTCATAGTATAATGCAAGGATTTTCTCTACAGAGAGAGGGCGTCCATGTTCATCATATGGTGTAGTGAGCATAGCGGCTGTAAGCCCCCCTGAGCTTGTTCCCGCAATTACATCAAAGTAGTCTGCAATTCTTGCATCCTCACCATCTCGATACTGTTTGTAAAACATAAAATCATTACCAGCTGCATGGTATAGTGTAAAATTATAAGTAAATGAAAATAGGTGGTGAAACTAGAAGGTTGGATATAATTCCATTAATTTGGTGTATGGACGAAAAGTGACATAATGAATTTTCTATCTTAACCCACCAAATTTTATCTTTCAAACAACGTGGAAATTGGAAGGAAAAAGAGAAAGTGGAATATTAATCTAAGCTTTCTTTATTTGTCAAATATTGCTATGCTTTTTATGCGTTTGACAATTGTGGGGATTGAACTTTGAATAACAGGTTCAAATATCTTCAATGGTGATTTTTTTTTTCTTTTTTCAAATTAGTTCTTACAATTTCTCATATGCTTCTTCCCCATGTAATTTCAATCTGAATGCTTAAGTTTCGCCCGTTTTTTGTTGTGCATGTAAATGTAAGATTATGATTATGTTTGTTTTTGTTATTACTATTACTGTACTATCCAAAATTGTTTTTCTCTTTCGATAATGGACGATAGATTTTTGTATTGCTTAAAGTTAATTTTTAGCAAAAGTCTAGATATCAATTATATTTGTGGTGTTCATTTTTTTTTTTAATTATCAAATATCAATTTCATTCATAATTTTTCAACATGTCAAAAATAATTTGCTATTGTGATTTTTGTTTATTATGTTGGTTTAGTAATGGTTTGTGAAATTTATTTTGTCCGGGTTGGGTACGAGAGAGGAAAAACTAGAAGGTTTGAGCTATGCAAAGATGGACGTTACTTTGTTGGTTTAGTTTGGGAAATTTAGTGGTATTTTAGAGAGAGAGAGAGAGAGAGAGAGAGATGTTGGAGATTTTTAAAATAAGAGAGTAAGAGTTTTTTGGGTGTAAAAGCCTTAAAAGCTTGTCCCACATTGGAAGTGTGTGGAAGAGGTGGGAAGCTAACCCAAATATAAAATGGGATAGTGTCCCACATTGGAAAATGTACAAAGCTAAGTGTCACCACTAAGCTATAAAAGGGGTGGGCAACCTTTGAGTCCCACATTGGAAAAATGTTAAGAATTTGTACACTTAATAAGTACAAATGGAAGATGAAGAGTTAATTCATCTAGCATTTAAGAGGCTATTCAAGAGACCTCAATACGGTGCGAAGCACCGTACGCGCCCGCGCGCGCGCGCGCGCGGGTGCGGGGCAGTGGGCTGTAGAGGCGCTAGTGGCGCACTTTGCACTTTGCACTTTGCACTTTGCACTTTGCAGTGGTAGCGGGTTGCCGGGATTCGTCCGGCTCGGGCGCGGTCACTTTTTGGTTGACCCGTGCAAAACCGATTCGGTATTATTATACCTGTTCGGAAAGGACTTAAAACTGTTGGTAATTAACAGTCATACCTGTTCGGAAATGACTTAATTCAACAGTCATGACTCTTGAAGACAAAGCCTTTCATTTTCTATAAATAAAGGCTGCCTAAAAACCGAATTAAATTGATACCAAAAACCAGTTTCAGATTTCCATACCCTGCTATTACTCTCTTACAGTTTTCAGGAGATATAAATTCTCTTATTCTGTTTTGTGCACATAAACAGAATAAGAACTTGATTGACTGTTCTTCGCTGCTACATCCAAGGGCTGTCTTCAAATATACAAGTTGCAGACAGTGCAATTGCTTCATTGTATCTTGAGTACGGATTTGCTGATTCCCGTTTGTATACCGAAATTCTTCGTGTGGGGCAAATACTGTATTTAGGAAAGTGACATCACGCCTTGAAGTTTTATAGTGACTATTCAGAAATTACATTATTGTATTGAAGTTGACATTTTGAGATATATAAAGAGTTCCATTTCTGTATTTGCATTCATAATTTCCAACAAGAGAGAGAGAGATTGGATTTTGGATTTTGGTTGTGTAGATAAGGGTGGGGCTGTTTTTCATGACTTACTTTGTAAAAGTTATTTTGATTTAAAGAAAAGAAGAAGTGTCTTGGATGCAATATGTTTTTTTTTCATGGTTTGGTTAATTTGAAGAAAGGAAGGATAGTTTTTGATACAACGCACTCTTTCATCATCGAGTTGCAAAATAAAAAATGTTTCATTCTCCCTCTTTTTCATCTAAGCATGCATTTTCCTTCTTTTTTTCCCCTTTCCTTTTCCTCTTCTTTTTCCTCTCTATCCCATGCATCATGCGGGTGTACACCTAATAATTCATAAAATACTCAACTCCCTTTCTATCTACTCAATCTCTCTCCCTCTCGTGCTTTTATTTGGCTGTAATTTTTAACACGCCAGAAGTCGACACAAAAGCATTACTCTCTCTCTCTCTCTCTCTCTCTCAGAGAGAGAGAGAAAGAGCACGGATCTCATGAGATCCCCTAGTTTGAGGTTCCTAAATGAGGTTTATTTTTTTAAAATAGTAACAAATGATTTTTTTTACTATTTTAAAAAAATCGGTCGAACTTTGTCGATTTTAAACAGCTTAAAAACAACTTAAAAAGTGACACAGTTTGACCGATTTTTTTAAATTAGCAAAAATATGCATTTTGAGCAGATTATTTTTTTATGGTTCTACTGAAATGTTTAAAAATCATATAAAAAAATCAATCAAAAAATATTTTTTTTACTATTAAAAAAAAAATAGATCTCATTTAGGAACCTCAGACTGGAACCACACTAAATTCTTTCTCTCTATATATATACAGTCTTGCTCTTGTACGGATCAGTCCGCATTTTAAGAGTGAAGACTAGATATGTGTCATGTGGCGGTGATCCAGAAAAGAGTGAGAGTGTGCCTATAATTTAGGCAACAGTTTCTAGGCGTACTATTAGATGACAGATGTTCGGTCCGCATTCTTAAAATGCGGACTAATCCGCACAAGAGCATTATATATACGGTGCGCCTAGAAACTATCGCTTAAATTATAAGCACACTCTATCTCTTTTCTAGGGTCACCGCCAGGTGACAAATATCCAGTCCGCACTCTTAAAATGCGACGGCACTCTTAAATTATGGACTGATCCGCACAAGAGCAGGACTGCATATATATATACTAGCGGATGCCCGTGCCCGAGGGCACGGCGATAAATTTGCACTCGCGATAAAACCCAACGCATAATAACCCGCATTTAATAAAAAAAACCTTCTAAAAACTTTTAAATTTTTTTTTAAATATATTTTTTTTAAAAATATGTTAATAAAATAATAATGTATGTATGCATGCATGTATACATGCATGTGTATGCATGCATAAGCATGCAACACATAAAATGCCATGCATGTTTATCATGCATGAGTTACTATTCCTAACACCATTGTCCCATATTATATATATATATACAGAAAGTCTCCTGTAAGGACTCCTTATGGTGCAGACCCCGGTACATACCATTTTTTTAAAATAGTAAAAAAATGAATTTTTTGATGAAACATCATGGATATGATCTCCATAGTGAGAAGATCATCTCCAATTTTTTTCGTCGAAAAATTCAATAAAAAAACCGTTGAGATGAAGTGATATGTAAAAAAATGGTATATATATGCATTTTCAACCGTTGAAATGTTGGGTCGGCGCCAGCCGCTTTAATGATTGAATTTTTTGATGAAACTCCATGGATATGATCTTTTCACTATCGAGATCATATCCATGAAGTTTCATCAAAAAATTCAATCAAAAAGTGGGTGAGATGATCGCCAACATTTCAACGGTCGAAAATGCATATTTATACTATTTTTTTACATATCACTTCATCTCAACGGTTTTTTTATTGAATTTTTTGGTGAAAAAAATTGGAGATGATCTTCCCACCATAGAGATCATACCCATGAAGTTTCATCAAAAAATTCATTTCTTTACTATTTTAAAAAAATGGTATGTACCGGAGTCTGCACTATAAGGAGTCCTTACAGGAGAGGGCCTCTATATATATATATATATATATATATATATATATATATATATATATGGAAAGGTTCAAAAGTAAACCAAAAGAATGAACTTTTTAATGACCCTACTAAGATATTAAAAATTGCTCCTTAATTTTTTGTTGTAATTGGTCCGCGCCAGCGGGGGGATTGAAAAATTATTCATTGCCGCTGGCGAGGACCAATTATAACAAGAAATTAAAAACAAATTTTTTAATGTCTTAGTAGGTTCATTAAAAAGTTCATTCTTTTGCTTCACTTTTGAACCTCTCTCTCTCTCTCTCTCTCTCTCTCTCTCTGTATATATATATATATATATATATATAGTGTGAGAGTGTGAGTGTGTATATGTGTGTGTGTGTAAAAAGATAATATATAGGGAAATATTTAAACCTGAAGTTCAGACTCGAGGAATTCGAGGATAGTGGTGGGGATTATACCACGAACTCCCCCTCCGCCAATGCTAAGTATGGTTATTAGTTTCTTCCCATTCGTCTTCTCTATGTTTTGGTCTCCCATTGTATATATTCTTATAAAAAATACTTTGTGTGTCTTGAATAAGGAATTTGGGCAATCGATATTTATAGTATTTTTTTTATTAGAATGCTAGGTACCCATGAATGACGAAAAGGATATGTGACTTTCCAGGAATCGAAGGGAAGCATATAATGGTTGTGGGAGAAAGAATTGTTTATACAATACGAATTAAAATTTGCATTGTATATCTGGCCATTATGGTAAATGCACCAATCATATTTTTTTAGAGGCATATACCCAATAGTCTCTCGAATATTTTTTAATATATGTTTAGTCCAAATTTTTTTATTTTACTCCAAAAAGTCCTTTTTGATACAAATGAGAGGTTCGGACCAGGGCCGGCACTAGGCATAGGCGGGTTAAGCCGCCGCCTAGGGACCGCGATTAATTAGGGCCTCTTCCGGGGGGAAAAAAAATTTGTAGGTATAAAAAGAAAATTAGGTTTAAAAAAAAATTAGTTGTAAAAAAAACGGCCCCCCAAAAAATATTAGTTTAAAAAAAAATTAGAGTTATCACTTAAAAAAAGCCTCCAAAAATAAATTTGTTCTATTTAAAATAAACTCATACACTAAATCCAACAACAACATAATAACCCACCCACACACTAAAAAATAAACCCACACAATAACCCACCATCATAACTCAACCCAACCCAACCCATTTACTTATTCAATTCTTCTAACCGTAACTTTCTCATTTCTCTCACTCTTCTTTTCTTCCTCTCTTCTTCTCTCTCACTCACACTAGTCTCTTTCTCTACTAACCAAAGCAAGAATAAACCCTCTCTTACCCTCTCCCCAAAACCCTTAGCTGCCCCACCCCCAAAAAAACAATTTTCGGCAACCCCCACCTCCAAAAAAAACGAGCACCCCCCCCCCCCCCCCCCCCCCCACCGCCTTCCCTTTTTTTTCCTTGAACTAATCTCATCAAAATAAGGGCTAATAATCTAGGGTTTCACTTTCTTCCATTTCAGGAAGTTAGGGCTTGATTGAAGATTGGTTAGACCTTATTTGTGTAAGTATATATTATTCATTTACTTTGTTATATCCCACTATATATATATATATATATATATATATATATATATATATATATATATATATATATTTGTAGACTCCAAATTATTATTTGGGTATTTTCAAATTAAAATTTGAGATTGCTCTCAAATTGGTACTCAAATCAGGTTCTATTATTCCTCTTTAGCATTTTTCTTTAATATGGTTTGTCAATTTTATTGAGAATCTTGTGATTATGTGATTATTTTTTGTTTTTGCAAATTACACTTGTTGTTGTGTTGTATGAATATATCTACTAGCAAATTACACTTGTTATTGTGTTGTGTTGTGTGAATATGTCTATAGATATTGCTAAAGAAATAGAAATTAAACTCATATTTTGTGAAAAGCGTAATATTTATAGAAAAAAATATTTTGATGAGAATTCTAGTGATGGGATTAGACATTAGTATATTAAAATTGATTGTCTATATAAAAATTGGTTTTGTATCGAAAAATGCGAGAAGAACACAATTTCTTTAATTTGATATTTTTTTATACAGAAGGGCCCCATTTTGATTTTTCGCCTAGACCCCGAAAACTATAGAGCCGGCCCTGGTTCGGACTAAATGCATATTAAAAAATATTTTTAGTGACTTTTTGGTATTTGATCCTAGTTTTGATAATATGTTTCCGTAATATATATATATATATATATATAATGCTCTTGTGCGGACTAGTCCGCATTTTAAGGATACGGACCGGACATGTATCACATAAGAGTTATCGCCTAAATTAAAGGCACAATCTCTCTCTTTTTTATGCGTTCACCGCCAGCTGACACATGTCCGATCCGCATTCTTAAAATACGGACTACTCTGCATAAGATCAGGAGTATATATATATATATATATAGGGGAGAGAGAGAGAGAGAGAGAGAGAGAGAGAGAAGCTCCTTTGCATGCCAAATATATATACCGATTTTATAAAATAATAAAAATTATTTTTCAATTGAGTTTTTTTGTATGATATTTAAACATTTTAGAAGATTCGTATAAAAAATCAGTTCAAAATAATATTTTTTGCTAATATAAAAAAATAGGTCAAATTTTCACATATTTTAAAGCACTTTAAAAGTTTTGAAAGTTTGATTGATTTTTATAAAAGAGCAAAAAAATTATTTTGCGCTAATTTTTGTATATGAATTTATTGAAATATTTAAATACCACTTAAAAAATTCAACTCAAAAATATATTTTTTAATATTTCATAAAATAAATTTATGCCAATAAATATATTTACTTAACATGTAAAAAGGTCCCTCTTATATATCCAGATTAATACTAGGGGAATATATCAAAGTATTTCGAATATTTTTTAATACACGTTTAATTCAAATTTTTTTATTTTGCTCCAAAAGTCCTTCAGAATGCCGATGACCCGAACATTTAAAAACAAGATAATATTAGTTAAATGAGTGTTTGAGGAAATTTTTAGTACAAAATAAAAATCTTAGACTAAATATATATTAAAAAATATTTAAAAGATTTTTTAATATTTGATCCTTAATAATATGATTCAAAATACTAAAGACAATAATCATTCATTAATACTTTGATAGTTTGATCTGTATATTTTAACTTTATTCATATACCCATACGGTACTTCATATTAATGCCAATTTATTTAATGAGATACAATCCCTACATATTCCTGTACAATGACAAGACCTTGTGGCATATTATCAAGATTTTTCAAACATATATTATACATGGGATAAAAAAAAATTACACCTTCTGGGTTATTATCAAGATTTGTCAAACATATATTATACACGGTATAAAATTAAAAAGGTCACATAACGATGATTTTTTTATGGATAGTTATATTCTAAGATATCTTAGTTATTAACCAAAATAACTAAGACAAAGGAAAAAATATATTTTATGTTAAAGTTATGGAAAAAGACGACTCTAAAAAAATATTGAAATAAAGAAAAAAAATATTTTATTGGTATAATTAAGAGGCCCTCCTAATTCAATAACATGAGTGATTTAAAAACAATTATTGAATATAACATATAATATATATAATATGGAATCATTGCTCATTGTTACGTCTTATCTCTATTTTTCTTTCCCCTTCTTAGCCTTGGGGGTGGATGGACCCATCCCCCCATTTTTTCTTTATTAATAAATCACGGCTCCCAGCGAGCTTTATTTAAAAAAAAGGAAAAAAAGTATTTTCTTTTTAAACTACGTAAATATACAAATAAAAAAAAATAAACATTCACCAAAAAATTGGCATTTTAAAAATATTTAAATGCAAATTGGGGAAACATTGTACGTATAATCATATTAAAAAGATATGCAAAAATAATTTTTTCTTTAATACTAACTTTATAAATAGCTTAACAGGGCTTAGAATTTCCAGAAAACAAACGAAGGTGATCCATATATTACTATAAATATTATAATAATTATTTTGATAAAGCGTACGATTGTAATTACCTTTATGTATGAATATATTGCAATTCCAAAGTACGTTTGAACATTATTTATTTATAAATAATTATAGATATTTTTCATAAATTTATGTAAAATTATAACTTATTATAAATTAATTTATATGAATAATAATAACAGAAAATTAAAAAAAAATCAATAATAATAATATTATTATTTTTATATGAATAATAATAACAGAAAATTAAAAAAAATCAATAATAATAATAATATTAACAATAAATAATAATTACATTTAAGTTGTACATCATTTTTTTAAAATATCATATAAAATCTTAACATTTTTTTCAAACGCTTTTGGCCGAAGCTTTTCTTTTAAAGAAATATAAAGATTGAGTACCACAATTTTCCTTTTTACCAAAGCCAAGAAAAGGGTAGAAAAGTTTATTTTTCCCTTGACATTTAATTGTTCTCGGTCCATTGGAATGAAGATCATACATAAAATGAGTTTGAAGCATACATTACATCCAATTACGATTTATAAGATTAGAGTAGGGTTTTCTAGATTGCAACATATCTTCATTTGTTATTGTTAGAATTATTTTAAAGAATAATTCTACATAATATGATCCATAATTAGATTAATACTAAGAGTCACTTTGATTAATAAAAGGGTACTCCCAATACCAAAAGTCAAAATGACTCTTGGTTATCTACCATGATGGACGGTAAAGATTAAGTGATCGTTGAAGATTTGGGTCATGTCCCTTCCTATAAATAAGTGACTGATTTTCATCATTCAGACATATGAAAAGACAACATAATGTAATTATAGGATAAGGGAGAGCAATCCAAAAGACTCAAATTTATGCTTATTTTGGACTACTATTTTCATTATAGAAGAAGATCCAACTGTTGGAACGTGCTGAAATTGGAGTATGTTTTTGCCGTTTTCCATTTGTGACATGATAGAAGTATGTTATTATAATATCATTTTGTATTCCTCATAATAATGGTATGTGATAATCATATTGATCTAAGATCCTAACGTTAAATGTATAATACATAACATTTGTATTATTAAAGAACAAATAACATATCGAATTGGATATTCATACGTTAAATTTATATATCCATATAAAATTGTAAATTACGTGTTCTTTAACTTATGTTTACATGTGATATCAGAGCAATTGGTTTTCGATCTCATGATTGTCCATAAAGAGTTTTTGCCTAAAGAAGAATCGGGGTAAGAATAAAAAATAAAAATAAATAAAAATCTTATGATTTAGTGGATTTTTTTTCATTAATTTTGGATTTTTACTCGGAATATTACGAAATTCATATGGTAACTCGAAAACATCAAAATAAACAAAACTCATTATATACAAGCCCTATCTCGACGATTTGACGTCATTAAAACCCCTAAAACGCGTTTTTGCCATTTTTGGTAATAATGTAAACGCTAATAACTCTCGCTTAAAATTTGATTTTACGATTCCGTGAATTGGAGAGTGACCTTGAAGAGATTATTTATGTTATTGTAGTGATAACTCAAAATTTTCCAGTTTTGAAAAAATAAGTTATTTTTTATATTTTATGATATAAATCACTAAATGTATTTTTTTTGCTCTAATATTCATGTTATGTATTATTTGGTATTGACCAAAAGGTTCAATATAATGTTTCTGAATATTAGATGTATGATTAGGTGTTTAACAATAATGGTTTCTGTAAATTGAATTATTATGTATAATCTATATTTGATTGCCAAAAGGTCCTAATATAATTATGAATTAATGTTCTTGACACTAATATTTATATGAAGTTAAATTAAGAAGAAAGTGTCTTAATTTATAGTCATAAATATTAGATTATTGTGCATGCGTTTATATTTGGACAATTGATTATCAATTAAATTTTGCGCGTAATATTATTTGGGGTATGGATTTTTATATATATTACGTAATATGTGTGTGCATGTATGTTCCATGAAAGTAAATTAGAATTGGTTTTGGTTCCCTTATTGTGATTTTCTTTTGCGACAATTTTAATTATGTTTTTAAAGATGCTTATTTTATAAAACTGTAAATCTGAATATTTTGAGACATTTTCAGTAGCTGTTTTCTTATGCCTCTAATAAGCAATAATTGAGATTAAAATTGTCGACTTACCTGGTATTAATGAGTTTTTTTATGTCAATCCAAAAGGATTTAATGATTAAAAATCACTATTTATTTTTAGTGATGAACGTTGTTTTGACTATTTATGCACTTTTAAGCTCTCAAAACGTTAAATTTTTTGTATTTGGTAAGATAATTGACAAGTATTTCTTTCTCTATTTTTTTAATTTCTCTTATTGGGGAGATTATTTTTTAAGAGTTTTCTTATAGTGGATACTAATATTTTTCATTTTTGGAAATTAAGGATTTCTCCATTTTTGTGTTTTAATAAATACATTAGTTGTCTTATCTTATTTGACTGTCATAATATTTTCGGTATATACCATATATTTTTATGACTATTATAGTTATGGTTAAGGTTTTGATATTAATATTTATATTATATTAGATTAGGTGTCCATTAATGTGCCATAATCTATAATTATAAATATTAAATTACTGTGAATGAAATGAATGTTAGATTGTTGATGCAATGATGACATAGCTTGTTCATTGTACCAAAGGATAATTTCGATTATCAAGGGTACATTAATGAGCAATTTGTTTTTCACATCAACTTAACCTCGAAGGATTTAACTATTTCCTTGAAACTAATACTTGCGTAAAGTTTTATTCGATGTTCAAAATTGTAAATATTAGATTAATGTGTATACGCTTATTATACTCAATATGAGTAAAGAAATATTAGAAGCATGCCCTAAAGTTTTCTTCATAGCATTTATATCACAACTAGATTATGATTCCTCCAAAATGGTCTAGTCTGATAAAATGTAAATGTTGAATTGAATTTATGATAAAATGCAATGCAATAATTAGGCATGCCTTAAGGTTTTCATATTAGTATTCAAATCACGATTAGATTACGATTCCACCAAAGTGGTCTATTCTAATAAATTATAAATGCTGAATTTTGTGATAACATTCAAATACTATGTTTTAATTGCTCCAAAGAGTCCAAATATGGTTTTGAGTGTTCAGATTATTAAAATTTTCATTATGATTAAGCCATTGTGATTTAGTTGCTTCAAAGAGTTCGGTTATAATTGTGAAGTTAATATTAAGGGGAATATGTTTGTTTATTAAGGTTTGTATCGGTTTCTCCAAAGAGTCCATAACCTTCCTTAATTTATAATCTGTTGAAAACATTAGTGATTATTGAAATTATTATACAATCCATAAAATAATTTAATATTCATATAATGGATAGTTTGGTAGCCACCAAAGCAACCCGACAATAATGCTTGTGAATATTAAATTTAAAGATAAAAGTTGTACTAATAACTTATTAAGCTTATATATGTGACGACATTAATGGGGTATATTTGATTTATTTCGAGAAGAAAGATAGTTTTTCAAAGGAAATTTATTTTAAGTAAATGAAATAAATATTAAGAGATTATGAAATTAGGTGGTGAAAAGTTATTCTAGATAACATGCTCATCTAAATTATGTAACATGGTACACAATAAAGTCGTATATATAAATATTCAAAGTTATTACGAAATAATGTCCACATTTATAAAATGTTATTAATGTACGTGTTGCCAACTCATAGCACTAATGCTGTGAGTTGTTTTTTTCATTCATTTTATATTACTTTATTTATCTAAAACTGCATGTTTTCCCCCTTTAATTTTCTTGAGACTGACTTCTTAGAATGAAATAAAGAAGTTAAGTTTCACTTAAAATTTCTAAATCGTTATAATTTAGTTTTACTTGAGGATCTCACTATTAATGAGTTAGTGCCTGAAACTCTTTTAAAACCTTGAAGAATTATTAAACGGATTAAGCATAGAGTTTATGCGGAATCTCATAATGTTAGAGATTAAAATGAGTACCCATTATATAACATACATACCTTAAGCTTTATTATGTGAATTATAATATATCATTCATTATGAATGAATCATTTGTTTTATTTTTCAAAAAACTAGAGTGCTATGAAACATAGTTCTATATCGATATGAGGATGCTTACAAGGAAACCCCTAAAATAAACGATAAATTCTTGGATTCCTTTTCTTATGTAATTTTTGAATCATTTCAAAACCCCTCAGTGACCTTTAAAAATATTTTTCTCGAGTATATAAACATCTTTGCGTTTATATGAGAATATATTTTCCTTAATTATGGTATTCTCATTTATAGTTTGTACAATTATTTTTATGAAACTTTTACAAAAAAATGATTCTAATCCTATATCATAATGTTGAACATCAAAGTAGCTTTTCGATGTTGTGGCTCTTTTAAATCTAGACTTACTTTGATGATTTAATATATTAGATTGTCTATGGATTGTCACTTATGAATCTTGACACACGTGCATGAGCTCTCAAGGTTTTATAATTTTAAAACGATCTATGTGGCCCAAGTGGGAGACTATAGTCCTTGTATAGTGGACCTTCATAGATCATGTCGTTATAAAACAACAAATCAAACACAATAAGTCGATATTGCCACAAGATTTATTCACAAAAAAATGAATGTATATGGTTAAAAGTGTATTATATAAATTACACTTTACTTACCCAATTAGACATACACGCATGATTGGGAATGTCTAGTACATGCATGGATTTAAAATACACTAAAAGAATCGGAATTTATAATTATGTCTACACTCGAAAGAGGGTACATTAATTACTTTCGAAATCGAAAATATTAAACGTCAAATTTTTTGAATAATGGTGAAATTAGTGGGAGTATCAAACCACATAATGTGGTTATAAAAGAAGTTAAGATACTCAACTCATTCCTTAAACATCCAAAGTAATTGTTGGTTAGTGGATATGAATAGTTTTAAGAAACTCTTAAATGAGTTTGTTATTTTAACTGATTGTGATATTTATCACAAGAATGTGAATTTACAGAGGAGTAAGAAAATATTCGATTTTGATAATCAACGATATAAAGCTAGACTTATGGTCAAAGTTTTAATTACGAATAGACATAGGGGCGTAGATAAATATTTTTACCTATATCTTAGAATATTAAAATTTTATAGCTTTAGTAGCTCCTTTTGAGTAAGAGTTACATTTAGTGTGAAAACTTATGAGAGTTTAAGAAAGGAACTATAGAAGTTGAGAAATCACTATATATACTTATGTCAAATTCCCATTAATGGTCTTTTAAGAATACTTTATGTATTTTGATTAAGTATATATATACCTTGAATCTAGTGGGAGTAAATATATATATTTCTTCAATTTCTATTTATAATGTATGATTGATTAGATAAATAAAATAGTTTAATAATATGAAGTAATGAGATGCTTAAAATATTATATGTCCATATTTATGATAATTGTTCTCTCTTGATTAAGTAAGTTTGTGACCAATATTATGAAAAATTGAAACATTTAAATATTCTATGTAGCATGCTTTGGGTCTACAAATTATAGATTATGGATGCAAAAACATTATTTTGGGACTTGGAGTTGTCGACACTATTACCAAGCTGTTGAAATATTATGATAATATCGCTGCAATCTTCGTCATGAAGAACTCATAGGTATTTTAAAGAACCTAGGCACCTTAGGATATAAATACCTATATCTGAACGAAGAAGTCCAGAAACAAAAAGTGTTAATTGAACACATTAATATAAGTGTTAAAATAACATATCCACTAATAAACGTGCTATTACCATTCTTGCGTGTAGCCAATTAAGTATGAGTATTACTGGATTGTTTGGTGCTTATATTTTGGCACTATACTTGATATCAATTAAAGTATATTCTGAACATTTCGGTTTCTATCTTGCAATATAGGTTTACATGCATGTGAATTGATGAATGTGACATAAATACACTTTTATTTTTTTTATTATTGGACCATTATTGAATAACCTGATTATGGACCTTGTTGGATCAGTTATTAGTGACATGGTACATGAAAGTGATCGTGCTATTGAATTAGTATACAAGCGCTGTGACCCGCATTAATGGTTTGTTCGATTAAGGTATTTATAAAAAAACCATTTAAGGACGACCCAAAGATTATTGCGCGCCTTATGATAATTATGGACCAAGTGGGAGAATGTTAGAATTATTTTAAAGAATAATTCTACATAATATGACCCATAATTGGATTAATACTAAAAGCCACTTTGGTTAATGAAAGGGTACTCCAAATACTAAGAGTCAAAATGACTCTTGGTTATCTACCTTGATAGACGGTTAAGATTAAGTGATTGTTAGAGATTTGGGTCATGTCCCTTCCTATAAATAAGTGACTGATTTCCACCATTCAGACACATGAAAAGACAACATAATGTAATTATAGGATAAGGGAGAGAAATAAAAAAGAATCAAATTTGTGCTTATTTTGGACTACTATTTTGGCTATAGAAGAAGATCCAATTGGTGGAATGTGCTGAAATTAGAGTATGTTCTTGCCGTATACAAGAGGAAGTCTTGTTCCTGCATTCAATCCGATCGGACATGTCTAAGGTCTACTGCCCCTTAAATCTTTCCATTTGTGACATGATGAAGCTATGTCATTAGAAGAACATTTTGTATTCATCATAATAATGGCATGTGATAATCATGTTGATCTAAGATCCTAACGCTAAATGTATAATACACAACATTTGTATTATTAAAGAACAAATAACATATCGAATTGGATATTCATACGTTAAATTTATATATCCGTATAAAATTGTTAATTACGTGTTGTTTAATTTATGTTTACAGTTATGTGTAATTTTCTTACAAAAATAATAAGGGTCATTCGACAAGAAAATCGCATACTATAGTATTTATTTTATTCAGACCAACTTATTTGTAAAAGTACTTATTAGTGACATTAGCATTCAATGGAACATTATTTAGGGTCTCGATTAGCGATGAGAGTAAATACTTGGAACAAACCCTTAGAATCTAAGGGACTAAGAATTAGTAGAAATATTAAACTCTTCACGGATCCACTCGTTGAACAATAAAACCGAGCGATGGAAGACCCTATCAAACCTCCAAATCCATCCAATCCCTGGTTTAAATCATTTCAAGTATTCTTGCCAACAACAGTACATGTAAACCAAACCTGAAACCTCCCCCTTTCTACAAAGGAGAGTCTGTAGTCATATTCTTTGAAGAAGACATTTCAGCCTTGGTCGCTCCTTTCAAACACTGCATAGTGGGTAAGTTCTCTCATGGAAGAACCACAATAGATTTCATTCGTAAAACATTCCCCTCTTTCTCTCTTAAATCTTACTATTCCATCGGTCTTTTGGACTCAAAACATATTCTAATCAGACTCAATAGTGGGGAAGATTATGCACGTTTATGGTTGAGAGATCAATGGAACATAGGTAAACACCCTATGGGAATCTTTAAATGGACCACAAATTTCAAGACTAATGAAGAGAGCCCTATTGTTCCTGTATGGATCAATCTTCCAAACCTCACTATCCCTCTTTTTACGAAATCCTCATTATACTCCATATCTCAACTCGTAGGCAAACCCTTAAACAGGGATGCATCAACTACTAAAGTTTCTAGACCTAGCACATCAAGAGTGTGTGTGGAGATAAACCTCTTAGAAGCTAAACCTAATAAAATATGGATTGGTTGTGGCTCTAAGGGTTTTTGGCAAACGATATTGTATGAAAAGCTTCCCCCCTACTGCAAGTATTGCATGAAGAAGGGTCACACATACAATATATGCATCTTCAAGAATCCTAATAACAAGGTTGTCAAAATCACTAGAAGTAAGTTAGTTTATCATCAGTAGGATGTAGACATTATCATGCCTCCCCAGTTAAAAAATGATGCCATAACAGCGGCAACCCTCCAAACCAGTCTAAAGGTGCTCGCAGCAGACCAAGAATTGCAACCTATAGCCAAAGAATTTCTGGCGCCTATTATCTCAGGTGTACCGGACGCCATCGCGGAAAATGAACGGCTAGGTGAGAAAGGCACTGCTAAAAATTAGGAGGATTTATTGAGTCCTAAATTTTCGGATCGGAATATAATTTGGTCTACAATGGTTTTGAACAAGTCTGGTGAGTAAGGCACTGCTGAAAATCAGGATGGAAATAGTTATATAAAGTCAATAAAAGCTATTGAGTTGGTAACTAACGATCCAGAAACATGAGAAACAAAACTTCTTAAATTTACGAAAGTCCCAAAAAATACTGGTCAACAGGTTCCTAAATCTTTGGAAACTAATATGGTTTCTCCCCATTGTCAAAAAAGGAATGGAGAAATGACCATTGAGGTCATGAAAACTAACAGTCGTAATTGGACCCATCAACCAACTGCTGAGATTGTAAAGCCTTCAGTCCAGGTTTTGTTAATAGATATGTCCATTGAGATCCTGGCTACTAATAGTGGCAATAGGCCTCAATAAGATCAAATGACCCCATTTCTTGGCAGGACAACTACATCTATGCTGACTGATAAGGTGGGGTGAAGTAGATATAACAGCTACGGATGATGATGTTGAGAGTCATGAAGTATTACCTCCTAATCGAATACGATCTTTTTAAAAAGAACGGAATTTTTTTCGGTTATAAAGCAAATGAAAACATAAATTTCAACATATAATCCAACATGATTCCATCGTGTAAAAAGGGGATAAATTAGTTTTTCGCAATGATCTTATTCAGACTTCATCTTCTGAAGAAGAAAATAAAAGTGAAGAGCCTCTAGAGAACATTGTCACGGGTGGCACCTGAACGGACAAAGAGTTGCATGCAAAACAAAGAAATATAGACGGGTCAGGGACCGATTTGATATTATTACCATGTGACTAAAATGCATGACAGTTAAGCGCGTAATTATCTCGCAATATAATATAAAGATTCTCACCTCTCATTCTAAAAGCATAACCTAGCACAATATCAATGAAATTCTCTAGTTAACCCAAATACTAAGGGCTAACTTCTCCCGAGTCTCAACACTATGCCCTATTCGTGCGTGGGGTGTCTTGCCAAGCGAAATCCAAACAAGGAACCACCCCCGATACACTACTACTCGGCAGTCCAGATCCATTGGACCCTCAACACGTAATTAATATATATATATATATATATATATATATATATATATATATATATATATATATATATATATATGGTAATTCATTTTATCAAATGTTTACCAAATTAATTTCACTACAAAACTTTCTTTACCAATTTTATTTCCTTTCTTCCATCCAGGAAAAATATATAATTTAAAGCAAGTTTTATTAACCTAAATATGCTTTACCTTTTCATTTCATAACTTTCCACTCTATTTCTTCCATCCGGACAATGTATTTAACATCCCATCTCCCTTCTTCCATCCGGGAAATATAATTTAAAGCCATTTCATTATCATAAAATGCTTTCATAACAATAATGTCCCACATTATTATCCATAGTTATATATTATATTATATAACGTAATCTAAGACCGCCCGTCCGGGTTTCCCCACTGTGCGCACCCCTAAATGGCTATCATCTTCCAGGGTTTATCATCAAGACAACCTGGGATCCTACCGAAACGTCGGGAAGAGGCCATATGCCTACGGGAGAGTCATAACCACACCCAGAATGACCTCACCAGCGCATAAACATACAATAAATGCTCATATGGCCTAGGGATATATCCACCCTGCATTCATTAGTCATGGGGCTTCACCACACGCGCGAACTTCCCTTAAGATAGCGATTTATAGAGGTGTGTATCCATAAATTAACATTTATAAAATAGATTATTTTACCATTTTGAAATCATTAACTTTTACAATTCTCAAAATCATTTGTACTTATTCATTTTAGTACCACATTCTACAATATACATTTCTTATTCTTAGTGTCATATTTTATTAATAACCTAACACTCGAAATGCCATTAACCTCAAACTAATCCCCAAGAGTTCAACACAATATCCTAATTCATCAAAGTGAGTCTCCCTCCATAATTGTCTCCCCAAAGTCCCAACATTAGCATATTTTATCTCCAATTTAGTTTTAGGTTAACTTCCTATATCATTCGGTCATTAACCTATACAAACTAGTCCTCGGGTAAGCCCAATTATCCCCATTTTATCATAGGACATGAGTTTACCCCAAAATAACCCTCTAGGGCTCCCATTACTTCCCAAAGGAAGGTTCCTAAACCTCGAACCTCAAAGAAAAAGGTCTAAAACAAAACTAGGAAAATCTCACAGAAATAGGCAGCCGAATCGATTCGGTGAGTAAAACCAACATTCTGCATCTATCCTAATCGATTCGGCTTTAACCCGAATCGATTCGGTCTCCCAGACCTGTAGCCTAACCCCAAACCAAATCGATTCACCTGGGCACCGAATCTATTTGTCACTAAAAATATGCCTAGATTTCAGTAGGGGTCGATCGATTGACCCTTGGTCGTCGATCGATCGAAAGCTCGATCGATCGATCCCCCATGATCGATCGATCGATCATAGCGGGCAACTTTTTCTTCGAGAAGTTGTTTCGGCCATGGACAAAGCTCCAAGCTTTTTATCCGCAAAACCATCCAAATACAAAAACAATAAATGCTACCACCTCAGTCCCACACCTCAAATAACTGATTTATTTTCCTAAAATCAAATTTAAATAAAAGATTTATGATTAAACACCGAAATCAACCAAAAACCCAATTATGGTTTATATCTTCAAAAACCTAACTATACATGCAATTTATCACATTAAATCAATATCTAGCAAGTAAGAAACTTGCCTCAGGTTTGTAGTCTCACATTCTCCTACGGTAGCAACGGATTCCGGCTCAAATCTCCATTTTTCTCTCTCTTTCTCCATTTCTCCCAACTCTCTCTTCTCTCTCTCTCTCTTGGCTTCTAACATAATAATGAGAAAATAAGAGGGATGGGGAGACTTATACGAGTTCTAAAACATTAATTCCCATCTTTTAAGTGTTAATACACCATTAAAATGACTCATAACCACATAATTGAGTCATAACCCACCAAAAGTGCCTGAAACTAAAAAATACAACGTGGCACTTATTTCGACTATCTCGACTATTCTAAAAACAACCGCACCCCCTATTCTGGCATTCAGAATAATGTGAACTATTTTTGTGTTCCAAATTCATTTCAATTTTAATTATACTCCAACTTACATATAAGTCATAACCTTCGTTTAAAATACAACGACGCATAAAATCACACTATAATGCTATTTATCTTCTCATAACAGCAAATAGACAAAACATAGTAAATATTATCCCTTAATATAACGGGAAATAATATTTACCCCAAATTTTCCTATTTTATAAAATGTGCCCATTTGGCAAAACAATATAAAATAGTCCTTCAAAAATCTGGGTTGTTACATAATAGTGATGTACTCAAATATTTTAATGCCTTTGATGATGCTCAATCGTATTTGACACAACCAAGAAGCACCTGTAGTTTATGGGAACATAGGTTCACACCTGGATACGATTTATGTGAAGATGAAATCGTTGGATTCATGTCCACGCACCACCAACTGAACGGTCACTATATGACTCTTCCATATAAAATGTTTTTGGCTTTCTATCAAATTTCCTATTCCAGCACGATCACCCTATGTGGAAAAAAACATTTAAAAATTCAAGTATGGCAGCATGATTGATGTGGAGATCAAGTGTTATACTTCATATTTGGTTCAAGGCGCAGTGAATTTAATGAAAGAGGTGACGAATTAGAACGATATGAAAAGGTGAAATAGTAAATATAAGCAATGGACTAATAACTAAATAGATGTTATTTTTTGGTAAATGAGGATAGGATACTCCTCAGACCAATGAAGTCTATTCTTCACCCTCTTTGGAGCTTCTTTTGTGGATAGTAACTCCAAGACCCTCACAATGGGAATTCTTTCCTCCACTAGTGCTAGCCGATCCGACTGGATGAGGAACCTTACTTTGGTTGCGACCCTTTTTACTTGGAGGATTACTTCCTCCTCCACTTTAGTATTGACTGAAAATTAACATTTTAAGCTCTTTAATGTGTGATTTGTTATTCAAAAGTCTCCCAACATAGCTAGAGGCAGGTTATGGTCCATTTGTGTTGTAGGTTTGTAAGTGCAATTATGTTTGATAATGGGATATTTTGGGTGTGTGGGAGTTTCAGGGGTTAGAGTTTTTAACATGTAGGTGATTTGGGTTCCTCATAGAGATGGTAGGGATGCATTGTTTGGTTACTTTTGGTAAGTAAATTTCACTAAAAATGATGAAAGGGTGTGTGTGGACAGTGTAAGAGGGTATGCATTAACGATGTGAACAATTGAAGTAGAAATTACAGAATAAACAATTAGAAATGAGCCTATATGGGTTGCAAGGCAGAGGATGATCCACAAAAAATTAAGAATCCCATCTCGTTCTCTTTAAGTTTCTTCACGTGTTATTGCTTCTCGATGATCTCCGTAGCTTGAGTTTTCTGATGCTGCTTCTGTAAACTTGTTTCTGTTTGACCTTTTATTCAGTAAAATATTACACACCATATAATCACCCACCAATCAACATTTGTAATGAAAATATTATCAACAACAAAACTAAAAATATGTTATGGCCACGTATTTATTTCAATCATTCCAAAAAATATAAAAATGTCGCAGGGCATGAATTCAATGCCAATCTAAATCGTTTTCACTATATAAAAAAACAAAATGAATAATTAATCACATATATATACTAATAAAAAATAAACACCCCTAATTCACATATTGTGAAATTATGCATTGTCTATTCACATTGCTTTGGCCCAATATACATATGACATATTCGAAAATAAGTATAGGAAAGCGTGAATTATGGGAATCTTTAACAATATGTGAATTGTGCGGGTCTTTAACAATATGTTAAGTTACCTCAACACACGACAACACAAACTCTTTAGGCCAAGCAACATGTGAACTGTGAGCGTCTTTAACAATATACATGTCTGCGTGAGGTACCGGTACAAAAAGGTTTGCTTCAAGAGAGTGAACATCAATTGTTGATACGCGTATATACTTATCCCCCAAGTGAACATTGTGGATGGTATCATTAGGTGAAATACGATAAAAAAACACTCTAGACGCAACAACATTCGCACGTGAATTCAACGGCAATCTACATCGTTTTCCCTATATAAAAAAACAAAATGAATAATAAATGACATATATAAACTAATAGAAAATAAATAGCACTAATATAAGTAAAGTTTTTACAAACCTTCCCAATATTAGATTTAGGATCCGTCGGTGAAACTATGCATTGTCTATTCATATTGGTTTGGGCCTATATACACTTGACATATTCCAAAATAAGTATAGTAAAGTATGAGACATAAATGTAATAAATTTTTACCAATTATGCAATTACCTTCTCTTTTTTCGTCTTGGATTGAGAATCACATGATTCACTCATATAATTTGAATGCTTCTCGTATTTTTTTTTATTATAACCTTTCTGACTATTTGAGGAAATCTTCTCAACTAACGACGGTGCAAGTTATATGCTTTAATACTTCCTCAATTCTTCCATTGCTTCTTGAAGTTGTCGATCTTTTTCTTTCGCCTTCTCCTCTTCTTGATGAAGCCTATACTATAATTCCTCAACATGTTGTTTTGATCCGTCTAGGGATACGAATGTAAGTTGTAGGAGTGACTCATTTTCCCATCGCCCTTACTCAACCACTATACTCTGGAGTACCTAGTGCTAAAGTTAAGACGTCTGAAGTTCCTCGAGTTACTAAGCTCCCATCATGGACTTGCTTATTCAAAGCATCCTATAATAAAGAAAATTATCAAGAGTGTTGTTAAATCATATTCTTTTCAATCCTCATACGTAGTATATATTCAAATTGATAAAGATTATATAAAAAAATATGTTTTATTTACTTTTGAAAGTAAATCACAATTTTTTCACCAACTTCCTTTATTGCATCGTCTTGACATTCTCTATTTCTCGATTGTCGAGCGATTATCCACATTAAAGACCTATCATCCTCATCAAATGCATGTCCATGTCTATCTTTCTGTCCCAATTACAAAATAAAATATAAGAAATTAAGGACACAACACAAAATCCCCACAATGAATTAATTAAATTTGTATACTCTACATATAATATAAGAATTCAACCACATACCATAATTTCCTCAAGACCTGCATACCCCAACTTACTAACCTTGTGGTTGAACTTATTATTTGCTCGTCTTTCCCGTTGTACATCACCTAATTTCTATGCATTGAATTTATAGATAATGTAAGAATTTAACCATACCGTGGATAAATGTTATACATTTACATAATAAAATGAATTTAATATACACCGCAAACTTCTGGGATAGTCTTCCTCTTACAAATGCAGCCCAATCCTCTTGATCAATAAACTCTTTAAACTTTTCTGTACCGTTCCAAAGATTATTGGGATCATATTTAAATGGCCTGACATAACTCTTTATGAGTTCTCCATTGAAATTCTTCTACGAACAACCAATAACGGATATAACTCTCTTCTTTGATTTGGGATCCATGTTGAACTTAGCCTATTATTAATGAATATTATATTACAAAATGAAATTAAAACGATATCAATATAGACTTCAAATAACATCAACATAAATTATTAGAATTTACCTCCATAGCTATCCATAAATTCTCTTTTAATGACTTTGGGACTTTGGGTCAATGTGGATACCTTATGGACACCATTACTTTTTCCAAAAGCCCCCTATAACTTGAGAAATCCTTCCTTGCTTTAACATTCGGTTGTCCCTTTCTATTGTATGTTACTAGTATTCGATCACGAGAAGCCCATTTGCTTATTCATTGAAAAAAAGCCACACCTCTGACCTTTCGTTGTTTATTACCTGAATTTTGTGATGACTTTGCTAAATCGTCTAGATTTTTTAAATCAAAATCATCTTCTTTGTCCATATCCACTACAATGACAAACAAATAGATTGAAGTAACTGTACATGTTGATGAATAACATGTTGATGAAGAACAAATGACATGATGAAATTAATTTACAGGAAGGAAGGGCATTATTAATAAAAATAAAACATACTAGGTGTTAAATCGCGCGATGCTTGGGGGTGCGTTTAAAAATAATAACTTTTATAAAACTGTGCATTATAAGAAATTTCATCGAGAAATGTACATAAAAAAATAGCAAATATTATGTAGAAAAATTTACAAAATCAGCTATGGGTGAAATATTATAAAATTTTCCAATATACAATCCCGTGGTCCAATAAATGAGGATATCATCATTATCTAGGAAATAATGTAACCACTATTTTTCAAATTTGTAAAGACTTTGTATGCTTCAATGGTACAACCACATTTTATGATAAAATTAATCAGATTTCTAGATAAAAATAGGACTGCCCCATGCCCTTTTTTTATCATATAACAACAAATTTGAGTCCCTTTGATCAAATCATGACCCTAAAACAGTTGAGAGTGTGAAATCATTAGGAGATTGGACAATTTTCATCATATGAAAAAATTCAAGTGCCATCTCGTGGTTCCTATGTTTAACACGGGCAGATAGAATCCCTGTCCAGGACACAACATCCTTATGCGACATTTCGTCAAACAACTTACGTGCATGTTCAAATCCAAAGCATTTTTCATATATAGAAAAAAATATTACAAAGGATAAATAAACACCAAATTGTAATAACATAAATAGTGTTTTTGAAACAAAAAGTATAATCAAATTAAGGGAGAAGAAAAAATACAAATTTAAGTAAATGATTTCTAAAAACACCTAGCCCAATATATATTCTCAGACCTGACACACATATTTATGAACACGAAATAAGTCAATAAAGTATAATATACATCTTCCTAGTGAAATAAATACTTTCATTGAAGTTATAGAAAATAGGAGGTAAGAGAGGGATGGAAAGTGATAAGTCGTTTCTACAATAAGAAACCAGTACTTGGCCAGGTCATACATGGATTAAGTTAAAAAATACAATAACATTGAATTTGGTCATGATTGTGAATTACATGATGTGATAAATATATATTCACACATGCATCCGCCAATGAACCATTGTGAAAAAAAGATTTTCATTCAAAGTCATGTATAAGGACTGCATTTAACAATAGTCCTGCTAGCATACTTGAACAACATGAAGCCTTACTCCTTGAACTTTAAAAATGCAGACTAAATGCAATTGTGCATTGTGAAAGGCATATGCAGGTGAACAGTTCTTACATGCACACACTCTTAAAAAATTTCCTATTTTAGAAATATTTAAATATAAGGATCTATGATGAAATTTAATTACAAAATTTATATACTAAAAAATGGTGCTAGATACAAATCCAATTCAGGCGCAATTAGGATGATTTCATGTTATGAAGAATTAGAGTTGCATAAGTTTCACAACATGGACAACAAGATATGAGTAAGTCGTTATAGTTATTTGACTCCATATATTTTCATTTGATTATCTCTTAGAAAAATGAGGTAAACATAGTTGATGTAAATGACCTAAAACAAAACAAATGCGTACTTAATTTAAAAAAAAAGGCATAAAAAACTCTGTACCCCTCACAAGAGATATTAACCTTTAAGGCCCCAAACAATCATACATTAAGGTTCCCATCGGCGAAAAGTTACAACCTATTTCAACTAACACATAAATGCTCAATTATTGATGTGATAAAGGAAATTATACCCCGACGCCCATCTATCCTGAAATTCTTAGCCGTCTCTGTGAGATGATCCTAAATCCACTCAGGCCCTAAAAATATAACTAGTTGAGTACTAATGAGTGATTTAGGATAATATTACAGGACATCCAAAAAACATTTATAGGAAAAAACAACAACTAAGCACAGTATCAACTACCAGAATTCTTCCTTACCACTATTTCTAACATCTCAGAATATGGTATAAGAAAATAAGAGAAAAAGTAGATAATCTTTTCAAGTTCAATGCCTCAAAATGAATAAATTTTTAAGAACTACAATTCACAAATATAATAATGAAATCAGTGGAAGGATGAAATACAAATTTAAACAAATAGGGCTGGGCAGGAGCAGAGAGGAGCACCGAATGTAAACAACTCTTCATATTTGGTGGAAAAGTGTACAATTTGATGATAACAATCTATTTTCCAAATAGCCCCTTATTAAACCAAACTCCAATTGATCAAATAGAAGATTGAAATTATTCACAACACCTTGCTATCTAAAAGTGAAATATAAACGATTCTTACAATACTCATAAGCAAAACAAAAATGACAAAACACCAAGAATAGTCAAAAGGGTACGATTGAGAGGAACGATTTTAAAAGATTCTGAGTCACCGACATTAAGTCGTGCCTGAGAACACAATACATATATACTGACTGTGAGGCATATAAAAAGAACAAAACAAATACTGAAACGCAAAACGAAGATTCTTCTTTTGTCAGTAAAAAAACATAACTAGGAGACTTGTTTTCTCTTTTAGGCAATCCAAAACTTAACTTTGCCACTTGCTGTCAATTTCAAGTGGTAAAAGTGATGTTTATATGATGCATTAATAAATGAGATCTCAAGTAATTATTAACTTGTGAAATGAATTGGTTGCATATAATCTCATTTACTTTTAGGTAGCCGATAAGCACACCTGACAGTGGCAAAACAGAAAATAAGGGGAGAGTACAAACGGGACATGCAAGAAAACTCATATTTTAGAAAAAATAGTCATGTCCCCTGAAAACTCCAAATCCAAACCATCCAGGTCTCTCAATCTACATTTTAAACATAATTTATCTCTTCAATTAAATAATTAAAACATATAGTCATAATCTAATTAATTCTAACTATAGTTCCCACATAAGAACAACATTGATTAAGCACTCGTTATCAAAATGAAATGAAAGACGCATTCTTTTATGATCATAAAAAGTATAGATAACTCTAAGCATAAGCAAAACACAACTAACACTATATTTATTTTTCATTATCAATCCAAATTCCCTCACAATTTACTCGTGCACGTGAATCTTCACTTTCATTAATCAAGCCAACGTTTGGCAATTCGTTGCTGGCGGCATGATTTTTGGCACATCCATCATTATAGTCATCATCATCATACCCGTAGTTATAAACTCTTTATGGAGTCATAATAATGATTGACCATTTAGGATCGAGTTGGTCTTCAACATAAAAAACCTGTTTGGCTTGAGAAGCTAATATGAAGGGCTCATTCTTATAGAAAACTCTACAAGGATCAACAGATTTAAAGCCAAGCTCGTCTACTTTAATACCATTACCATTGTCAACCCAATCACACTTGAAAACTATAATTTTGAAAGTGAAATAATCAAGCATCCATATTTCACTGATGACACCATAGAAACTCAAATTTGAAACCATGATATGCTTATCCCTTGCACTAGCAACTTGCATTGTTCTGGTCGTGATGCTAATTCCACTGTTTTGGCTAACTCGCTCAGCATCACAATCTTTCGTATGGTAACGACAATCATTAATAATATCCCTGATACTTTATCACATCTCGATGAGGTCCTCGAGCCATCCACTTTAAGATCTTTGAAACATTATTGTTGGGGAGATTTAGCTCCTCTTCAACCTGGTTTTTCTTAAATGTTAGTTACAATTTTAATAGTATATTAAATCGTCATAGATTGATACTAATCATACCATGTCACGAAGCCAGCTAATAATGGTCTTATTATGTTTATCTTGTAAACATTTTTCATCTTTGAACTTTCGAGGATACTTTTGCCTCAAGATCTCCATATGCTCCCTATAAGGGTGTTAATAGAGAATAATATTTTAACCATTAAAACAAAAAAAATATATAGTACATCATTTGTTACAAAATCAACGAAAAGAGATATTACTCTATATATGGTTGAGCATCATCTGTGTTTTAAAACTCATAACAATGTGCTTGATCCCATGATAATTCATCCACCTCAATTACTTTACCATCGCCTATTGGATTTCCATCGCATATTATATCATCGTTATAATTAGTTGTATCTCTACCTAATGGAAGCCCAACGGCATCGAGCCCATGTAAAAATTTCGTACAAAATTCAATTGCTTCTTTTGTAATATAACGTTGGGCGATGCAACCTTCTGGATGATTTCGATTGTTTACTTGGCCCTTTAAGAATTTCGTGTTCCTACAAACATTTTAAATAAAATAAATATTAATAATTTTTACTTATAACCTTATTAAGTAATGACATTTTTTTAAGCGTGTGCGAACCTTTCAAATTGAAACATCCAATGAGCGAAAACTGAACCACATAGTTCAACCTCCCTAACAAGATGTACTATTAGATGCACCATTATATCAAAGAATTTCGGAGGGAATTACTTTGATAACAAACACAATGTGATCACAATGTCATCTTGAATATTATTCAACTTCTTCACATCTACTTCGAGTGCACAAAGAGCATTAAAGAAAAGGCACACCCTTATGATTGAAAATCTAACCTGCTTTGGTAACACAGATCGAATGGCCACCGAAAGTATCTATTGCATGAGAATGTGAAAATCATGGGACTTAAGAACAAATAATTTTAACTCTTGCATCGAAATAAGGTAACTAAAATTTGATGAGTATCCATCGGGAACTTTTAGTTGAAGCAATGTCTCGCATACCCTTTTCTTCTCCTCTCTAGATAATGTATAACACGCAGGTGGTAAATATGTTCGTTTTCCCTTACCTTGTGGTGCCAACTCCCCTCTTAATCCCAATTTTATAAGATCAAGATGATTGTTGACTCCATCTTTTGTCTTATCGGGAATGTTGAGTAGTGTCCTTATTATGCTGTCACAAACATTCTTCTTAATATGCATAACATCCAAATTGTGTGGAATAAGTAAATGTTTCCAATACCCCCAATCTAAAGAATATTGATTTTTTCTTCCAACATTTGGAGTTATTAGGGTCATCCGTATTCTCCTCAACGCATTTTCCCTTTTGTTTCAATTTATCTTTTTTCCTTTGCTATTTGCTCTTTAAAAGAACCCATCTTTTTTACCCAACATGCATTAATATGTTCAACCTACTCTAGTATTTTCTCTTCATTCAATGGATTAGGTTGTTCACGAAACTCTTGCTTACCATTAAAAGTTTTATTGTTCTTTCGAAAAGGATGATTTTATGGAAGAATTCTTTGTGTGATGCGTATACATTCATCTTTGAATGCTTTAATCGAATAGAATTTATTTCTTCACTAAAAATTGGACAAGCATAGTACCCCTTTACAACACAACCACACAAATTACAGTAGGCGGGGAAATCATTAATGTTCCATAGGAATACCGCCTTCAAAGTAAAGGATACTTGGAGGTAAGCAACATAAGCCTGTCCACCTTCATCGCATAAGTTTTTCAAGTACTCAATTGATGGTGCCAAGTAAACATAGATATCATTTCCAGGTTGTCGTGGACCTGATATCAACATTGTTAACATAAAAAATATCTCTTTGTGCTCAGCGACGGCTCAAAGTTATAATTTGCCAACATGATCGACCAATAACTATACTTACAACTAAGAGTACTATATGGGTTAATTCAATCAGCTGAATTTCCTAATCGAAGCTTTCTAGCTTCATTTCCAAACTCTGACAACTTGTCATCCACCAACTTCCATGCAGGAGAATCCGCAGGGTGACATAACTTACCATCAACTTATCTTTCTTTTGCATGCGAAGTTAAGGCCTTTGCAGTTTGTACATATTGAAACCACCTTTTGAACCTAAGAATGGGTGGGAAATACCATAATACTTTTGCAGAAACTCGCACCTTCACCTCGGTTGTATTTTTTTGAACTTATACCTCGATGTTCCAAAAGTAGGGCATTCAGTTAAATCTCTATACTCTTTTCCATAGAGTATACAATCATTAGGGCATGCATGTATTTTTTCATACTCCATCCCAAACATGGACAACGTCTTTATGTTCTTTTTCGTAGATAAAGGAAGTTCATTATCTTCTGGGAGAAATTGGGTAAATAATTCAAGCATGTTTGGAAAGCTAGTATCAGTCCACCCACTCTTTACATTCAGATTGAGTAGACTCACAAGTGCAGGCATCTTCCTAAAGTTTTTACAGTTATCGAACTCTCACATGAGTTTCTCACCTCTCATGTATTATGCACGCCTAATGTACGTCTAATCCCCCTAGTTATACCTCCCGGTCTAACTAGTCAGAGACCATAATAATATTAACTATACTCACTAGTAGTATTTCCATATCTCCCATACAATACGCTATTCAGATAGTTTATCTCACATACTAAGTTTCATTATTCACCGTTTGAATGGTTAATCTTTTATCTACTAAGATTATTTCATTTCTCATTTCCATTTTATCCACTATTCTCATAAAGTAGAAAGTTACCCAAGTACCCTCATACATATATATAGTCTCATCATCCCTATATATATATATACACTAATCCTGCACCCTTAGGTTAAGAACACTTGGTGCAATGTAATGATTATTATTATTACCAAGTCTACTAATTTCACAAAGTAGAAATATTCACAAGTTCATATATATATATATAGTCACATCATCCCTATACATATATATATACTAATCTTGTACCCCCGGGCTAAGACCGATTAGTGCACCTATCAAGAAAGTCATGCATCCCCGGCTTAGCACTCATTAATGCACCTATCAATAATAATCGAGCACTCCCGAGTTATCACCCATTAGTGTGCCTATCAAGAGAATCCTGCATCCCCGGGTTAACACCCATTAATGCACCTATCAATAATAATCCCGCACCCCCGGGTTATCACCCATTAGTGTGCCTAACAATAATCATCCTTATACCCCTGGGTTATCACCCATTAGTACACTTAACAATAGAGTCTCTGCACCCCCGAGTAATCACTCATTAGTGCGCTTAACTATAAGATTCTTACACCCCCGGGTTATCACCCATTAGTGCTCTTAGCAATAATATCGCATAATAGGCATACACACATCATATTAAAATGTATAGGTATTTCCCCAACCTACATATACAGTCATCATACGTATTTTAATCTCATCACTACGTATAGTATAAATATTTAGATTACTATCTCTCTCGTAATCCCCAAGGTACATTCTCTCTATACCGAAATAATTAAAGTATTAAGCCTCAAATAATTTTCTCGAAATCCTTTCTTGCTTAAGTTCATTATTGGACACTTTCTCTCACTCCAAGGAACCGGTAAACCCAAATTTGAACTCAAAGAAAATCCCCAAAAATCTCCTCTGTCGCTCGAACAAGATGGGTTGTCTATTGAACCAGAAATAGATCTCGCTCGAACTAGAATGAGATGTCACGAGAATGACTTCTACGTGTCGTTCGAATGACTTCGCGCGAGATCCCCATCTCGTGCGAATGACTTCCCGCGAGATCGAGCTAGATGCCCCTGTTCGTCTTCCTGCCCAGATTTCTAGCATTTTTCACCATTTTTTAACCTAAAAACCTCTAATATTTTAGCACCCAACATCTCATCATCAATCCCAATTAAGCCATAGCAGTTTATATAACATTCCTATCATCCTAGGATCATTAATTCGTTATCAATTCTCAAAATTATATTAAATCCCCAAATTAGTTCATATGAACCCTAGTTTCCAAATTTTCAATTAAAGACCCTAATCAATTCAGATTCGTTCATCACTATGTACTTCAATTTTGTGATTAATCCTCTACATACATGAAGGAATTCCAACCACTAATTAACCCAGTCCTTAATCATGATTTAAATCTCTAATTTTCACCCAATTAACAAGTAACTCATGATTAATTTTACCTACACTAACATGGGCATGATTATTGCTAAAAGAAAGCAAGTAATAAACACTTGCCTTGAATGTGACGGTCTGATACATTGGTGATGTTAGTATATACGCGTTCCTCTCTTCTCGATCTACGCGTTGGTTGTCACGGTTGTGCAAGGTGAGGATAATTTGGCCTTCCCTCTTGGAGTTTGGTTCTCCCTCTCACCCTTTATGGACGTTCTTTCCTTTCTATGTCTCACAACCCTAAAATACTTTTCGTGGCTGATAAAATAATTCCCAATTTTTGTCCATTAATTAAACCAAAAATACAATTTACCAAAATTCCCTCTTGGGATGCCAATTAGGCTTAAAATTTCCCCGGGACCCAAACTAAACACCCGAGTATAGTATTTTGACTATCTCGACTCTCCTAGACTCAACGGCGCACTCAAAATGACCATATAAGTTAATAAAAATAAATTGTCTTTTTTATTGTATTCAATTAGTCCCGACACGACTCACACGTGTGTAAGACTTAAATTATCAAACTGCCATATTTCCGACTTTCGAAAATTTATCAAATGTTATAATTACATATTACATATCACACAGTAATATTCAATAATTCTCAACAATAAGTATTAACCCTTGGCACGCTAGTTAATAATTATTTTAATCCCGATTAATAACAAATTAATTTCTCGCATTTTAATTTAATTAATCCAACAACAATAATTAATCGCATACTTATTCCCATAATAATAATTAATCACATAATTATTTAAATCATAAAAAATACGGGGTTTTACATCTTCCCCACTACTCAAATAATCCTACTCACTCCATTGGTTTTTATCAGTAACTAAAATATTGTTCCATCTCTGGTCTGTTCGTATATTAATTTACACTTTTCTTGACCCATTCTATTTTATTAACGAACATTTAAATGTTAGACTCATCCATGTGGTTCACTTGTAACCATCATAATTTCTGAAATGACTTATGAAATATATTACATACATTGCTAACCCAAACTCTCTTCATTTGGAAGGAAATCATTAACTGAAGCCTATCAAAAATTAACAAAAAATGAAATTTAGAAATTCCAGGACCCCAAATCGGTTTGAAGGTACAGCCAACCCAATTTGGGGGTACATGCGAACCGACTCGTTGTACCTGGGTTCATCTTCTTCACTGTTATGATTATTACACCATTGTTATCCCTCACAACTCCATGATTTAATCCTAAACTCCCAAAAACGTTTACTAAACATTAATCCAACATATACCAATGATTTCTAACATAAATACATCCCTAAATCATCAATGAAATTCCTTTAAATCGAATTTAACTAACATCAAATTTTAGAAAACCCTAGAATATGCTCTTGCTCAAGAATTTCCCCATAAACCCAAATTTCTTCATAAATTCAACATGTTAATTCATCATGTTCGTTCTACTTATGTAAGGAAGTACACCTAACATGGATTCTGCACAAGAATAGGATTAAAGTTTCCTAAATAAGCATCAACATGCATGTATATGCGATATAATTCATCCAAATCTAACATGGATGGTATATCTTTCATAAATTTAGCAAGATAAATGCTTACCTTGGTATGCAGGTTTGATTCTTTGCCGAAAATGGGTATGGTTACGCTCCTCTCCTCCCGATCTATGCAACCGTGGTGCTTATGGTGCAAGAATGGTGTATAATGGATTTGGAACCTCCTCTCTCCTTCCTCTTATGGCCTCTCTGTAGGCTTGAAGTTTCTAAGCCTACTTTCCTCACTACACCACAAGTTATACACTTAGAATTTTCGTGGGTATTCCATCCTCATAAACACAAAGGACCAAAATACCCTCCCGGGGTGTTGGTTTGGCCTACAAATATCCCGAGACCCAAACTCAACCCCCGAGTACACTTTTTTTACTATTTCGACCCTTACGGACACTTTGGAGCACTCAAAATGACCATATGGAATATCAAAAGAATAATTATATTTTCATTTTCCCAAATTAAGTCCCCACACAACTGACACGCGCGTCCCGACTATATTTACCATAACTGCCGTATTTTTCACTCATGATAATTATAATATTTCCTTATCATTATTATTACTCATTTTCTAAGTAATATTCAATATAAATAACTATTAACCCTTATATCATTAATTAATACTTATTTTTCTGGATTAATTTCCAAATACAATTTATTTAATCCCCAATTTATTCTCAGTTTAGAAATCAATAAAATTACGGGGTGTTACAATTATAAATGAAAAAAAATTGTAAAAATAGTAAAAGTTGATCCTATAGAATATAACTTGGGAGAAAATCGACTTAGATGGTTTGGACGTGTCAAGTGAAGACCAATGAATGCCCGGTAATGAAGAGTGATTTAGTTAGTATTAATTCTAACGCAAGGGGTAAAGGTTGGACTAAATTGACTTGATGGGATATTATGAAAACACATGATATCTTCTTGTTTAACCGAAGATATTGAACTAAAAAGAATGCAATGGAAACATAGAATTTATGTAGCCGATCCTAAATAATTAGGAAAGGTATTTTTGAGTTGAGATTAGTATTATATTTGAACACCTCGTAACCTAGATAGGGTGTTGACAGCCTATATGTAAAGCTGTGTGTAATATCTTAATAGTTTATCTTGATTACGAGAACATGTCTCATGGTTTGGAAAAAATATTAATAGTTCGATTAATATTATAACTTATATTCCTTGATTACTAAACTGGCCTTAATTAATAATCTACAAGAGTTCAAAAAAATCCATTGTACAATTTTTTTACTTGAATCAAAACTTATACATTTATCAAGGGGGTAGTATGGTTTAATTATATATCGGATGCAAATTCTCCCAGAACATGACCTTTGAAATATTCACATAATGATCGCCCAACTCACAAGGCTTATTAACTGAATAAATTGAATGTCAACCATTGTAAATTCAAGGAAATGATAAAAAAGAATTTATGAACCATTATCAAAGACTAATCTACTAAATACGTAGACTTCAATCTTATCGGTCGTCCTTTTCAATACATTCCTCATTTGCCAGTTGTTAGTTAATTTTTATAAGAGAAAACTAAATTTCAGTAAGAGGGTATTAATAACTAACTAAAAGAATCATATTATGTGATATTTAACTTTGCATACGAGGCCTATATATTCATATAATTTTGAGATTATTAAATTAGAGAGAAATTGTAAAATTTTATTGGAATAATTACAATTAAACTAAAAACGAAATTAATTTTGGGATTTAATTTAGGATTTCCATATTTATGTTTGGATGTCAATTTATTTATTTTCCATCGGTCCACACTATAGTCCTAGTTATAAAAGAAAAACATGATTTTCTCATATTTTCTAAAAGAACCTTTGCTAGACTCATGCATTTCCCGCACAAGTTACAACATAATAATTAATCACACCAGAAAAAGATCGAGGGATGTCTATGGAAAGAATAAGAGAGAGAGAATTTATGAGAAAGGGGGAGAGAATAAAAATAAGTGATAAACATCTCATGGTTCTTCAATATGCAATTAAATATGTGTGTCCACACATCGTGTTTACCCCATAGGTTCATACAGATAAACATTTATGGTTCTTATGCCTCTTCTTCATTAAGCTAACGTCTTATATTTAATCAACTAGAATATTTCAAAATGCATGGTGATTAAACACGACATCTAGTTATCTAGATCTCAATCTTATTTTATTTTCTAGAATAAGATGAATCTCACATCATTGGGCAAGAAATTTTTAAAATTAATCCTACTAAGTAGTTTGAATATGATGAGATGTTATGAAGCTTAAGTGTAAGATCGATCTTAATAGCATTTGTATTGAGCTACCTATCTAAAAATGACTATGTAGTTGGTGGTGAATGTCAAATTATTAAATAGACCATGGCAGTCCTATTAGCTCACATATGAGTAGAGAATTCCTTATAGTTAAATAATATTATTACCTTGTGATCAGCTTAAAGGTTGTATGTTATAATTTAATCAAGAAATTATATATTAGAATTGTTCCACTTTCTACTTATGAATTTATGAGGTATATACGTCATTGCCTATGTACTTAGAGACTCGTATTTTATGCATCCCGAGGAATGCGGGGTTTTAGTATATTCTATTATGATCTATCTTTGGCTTACACAAAAAATTTAATGTGGTTAGGTTGACCCAGATTTGTTGCGTCACTTTTTTTTATTATGTTGCGGGGAATAGAGGTTGTGCTTAGTAGTGTTAAATCCTTAACACAAGTCATAGAATAGGTTATGTATAGTTTGCAGATCTTTTTATTCAGGTTTTATAGTGTTTGAGTACTTTGTATATTCACGTCTATGATTTGATTTCACTCCGAGGATTGTATTTATTTTTTATTTGATCAATTTATATTTAAAGGATTTATAATGATATATAGATTCAATTAACTTCTTTATATGTTATTTGTTAGTATACGTGTGTGGTTATTAATGTTTTTATTTATTCCCAAAATCATATGGCTTGACATTATCCATATTCATTTTCACTTTTAAGTTATTCCAAATGCTTAGAATCTTATTAATTGTTCCCATAAATTATTTATTTAATAATTATCACCCTAAATTCGAATTTATAGGGTGTCACACAAAATGAGTTGAAACTTTACTGTTTTTTTATAATCAACACATGACTATTGATATATTGTGCTATAGTCATACCATTGTTATATCAAGTTTTACCTTAGAATATGAAGTATAAACTCATATTGCACAAGAACTCGTTACATGATCTTTTGTGTGTAAGCCATATTCTGCACACCAGATAACCTACCTGTCGGGTATTGATATTATTAAACACTTTACTAGTGTATAGAGTATGACTTCTAATATTAGATCCTCGCAAAGTAAGACTTGTGTGGTCACTCCCGAAAATTAAAACTTGATAATTTGTGAGAGAAATAACTTTCTCTCGCTCCTCATCCCTTCAAAAAAATATAAATAGTGTTTTTTTCCTCTCTCTACATCCTAGGTTGTATTATGGAGCTTATTTGTAATACCCCGTATTTTTGACAATATTTATTTTGGGATTAATTAATTAAATGAGAATTAATTGAGAATTAATCCGGGTAAAATACTAGCGAGGTGTGAGTTAGTATTTGACTATACTGAGTATATATGATGATATATGAATATTGAATTATGAAATTTGTCGTGAGATTGATATACGACAATTTGGTCATTTTATTGGGACGCGTGTGACAGTCGCGTCAGGATATAATTATTTTAATTATAAAAGTGAATTTAAATTCTATTAACCATATGGTCATTTTGAGTGCGCCAACGCGTCCGGAAGGGTCGAGATAGTCAGGAAACACTAGCCGGGGGTTTAATTTGGGTCCCGGGGTATTTTTAGGCCATACCGGCAACATAAAGGGTATTTTGGTAATTCTGTATTTTCAGGAATTAAAAATGACGAAAATTAGGAATCTTTATCTGATTGGTAATAGACCCACTAAACCCACTAACCAACCCTTAATGACCCAATAAGCTACGGAGGTTATCAAATTAGGTTTCCAACTTTCCCAAAGAAAACCCTAGCCACCATAGCCACCTTTGGAGAAGAAAGCTTGTAGAGAGGGAATTCTGCAGAGAGAGAGAGAGATAACTTCAGCAAATCAACATCAAAATCAGAGATAAACTCAAGGCAAGTGATTTAATTTACATTCTTTATGCAGTAAATGTTTCTTCCATGTTAGAAATCTTAATAATCATCCTTATTTGAGAGATAAAGGAAAACCCATGAAATTGGAAGTTGTTAGTTTAATTTTGGGTATAGGTTTGCATGTAGAAACGTTATTGGAAGATTGAATTCAGAAATTACAAATTTATGTGATGTAAAAACGGATTAAATTCTGGGAATTGATGATGATATAAATCTAGGGTTGATGTTCTTGAAAAATTGGGGAAAAGAGTAGAGACTTGTGATTTGATGATGTTTAGGATGTATTAATTCCTTAAAAGATGTTAGTATGTGACCTTGTTATGTTTAGGGATGATTAGAGACCTTAAAACGTTCTTGGGACGAACTTTAGAAGAGGTTTGAGGTGTTAAAATGGATGAAAAACGAGATTGGAGAAAATCTGGGTCGAAACTGGTCCCTCGTTAGAAGACCTCTCCAGGTCGTTCGAACGAGCTCGTTCGAACGAGCTTCTAACGAGTTGACCAGTCGCTTCTAATGAAAGGGAATTTCGTTCGATAACTTCGTTCGAACGAGATCTCGTTAGAAGGTACAGTTCGTTCGAACGAACTAAAATCTCGTTCGAACAACCTCGTTCGAACGAGACTTCTAACGAGCTGGCAGTTTAGGCCTTTTTGGCCTGTTTTGATTTTTAGAGTCCCGTAAACTTGTTCGAGGATAGAGATAACATTTCTTTGATGGTGTATTAGTATACTTGGGACAATTGGGTTATAATGAGGAGTAAATTATATTAGTGTGGATCAAATCAAATAGACAATTGAGTCGAGACGTGAGTGCCTACTACGACGTGAGAATAAATTATGGCGCGTATAAATATGGACCAGGATTATATAAGTTGTATATATATTAGGTTGGTACGAGAATGCGATAAGTACTACAATTAAACTACGGGATTACTAAGATGTGTGCTTACTTAGTATTGGTATATGAATTGTGTGTATGACATACCTACCATACTTGCTATGACGGGAGGTTTGCGTTCGCTTAGGGCCCTCTAATCCTTGTGTTGCCCAGATTTAGACTGGTTACCTCGATGAACATAGGTCAGAGAAGGACTTATTGGGATGTTAATAAGTCTGCTGATCGTGGGAGCGCAGGTATGTGCGTGACCCATGTGATGTGACTGTGTTCGCCTCCACTATTTGTGATTTGTGTTATCTGAACTATTCCTGAGAGATTCGGAATATGTAATCCTTATATACGTGATGTACCGGGATGGATAGCAGAGTATGTGTGCACCGCAGCTTAGTCGCGGGGTGCTTATATTGTATATTTATGTTGTGGAAAATATACGCTTAATAAACTGGGAACTTTCATATGGTATTGTGTGTAACTCTGGAATAACATAGAGGGCTAATCTATAACGAGTCGTATTACTTTTGTATAAGAACCTGAATTTACGTTAAGCACCTATTTAACTGAGATCGTTATAATGTTAATGGAACCGAGTAATAAGGGTAGGACCTATGACAGTCTAGCTAGATATGATGTCACTTAGCTAGTGGTTTGTGTAGTTTTAGATGGGTACTTACGTTAGGAGTGCACAGTTAGACGAGAGGTGAGAATATCATGTGAGTGCACGTCCTAACATGTACTTTACATTTAATGTTTTAAATGTTTTTAAAGCACTTGCAGGTTTTTTAAATACCTCCACATTCGGGCTCTGACCCGTTTGCTTTCAAATCTATTTTTCTTGTAAAACCATTTTAGGTGCCCAGCCACAAGGACACCATGCATAGGATACTCATTCAGGTGACGAGCTGTAGCTGTATGTGGAAGCTACAGGGAATTTCTTTTAGACGCTTCTACCATTTGGATTCCTGATACATCATTTATCAGTTGTAGGGCATGTTGCCCATTTCTATTAGAAACATCTTTCAATTTCAGTTTTTCAGACTTTGTCATGTATTGATTCAGTATTCAGTATTTCGTTACTTATTTCAGTTGTGGGATTTGTAGTGAGGAGTTTTCCTCCAGACTTTATTTACATTATGTGATGGTTATTCTATTTACTTCGTTATGGTGAATGGTGTTATTATTCTTCATTACACTTGTTGCATGTTAATCAGACTTTAATTAAAATTTGGCAACCTACTTTTTAAATACTAGGTGGTTAGTAATAATGAAAATGTTTTCGACAGTGATGCTATTAGCTGAGCCAACTTGGCATTTTGAATTAATTTAATAAAGGAGTAGCTACCCGGTATTTAATTAGTCGGGGTGTCACAGGTGGTGTCAGAGCATCAGGTTCTAGTGTCCTTTAGGATCTGTACGGCTATTATGTTTCCGCTAAGTTTCTTTGATATAGAGCACTATATTTTAGGACTGTTGTACTCTTTTTGTGTATGCATCGTTCTTCAGCTATTTTAAGTTTATAAACAGTGAACTTATAAACTTTATTCTTATTTCAGATGCCTCCACGACGTGCACGACGAGTTCCCAGGGATGCAACGCCCGAACCCCAGCCCGCTCCAGTTCAGGGCACGATGAACGCCGCTGAGGTTGTAGCTATAGTAGCCCAAGCGGTAAATGACGCAATTGCCATAGTCCAGCAGGCACCACCTCAGGCGCCGGATGCCGCGCCAGTACAGGCAAATGCATTCCCGTCTCCTTGGGAGCGTGTACGTGACGCTTTTCAGAATGCGCATCCGCCAGAGTTTGCAGGTAGCTCAGATGTGGTAGTCTCGAGCCAGTGGAGGAAAGATATGCAGAGGCACTTAAGGATGTATGAGTGCACGGACGTTCAGAAGCAGGTGCTAGCTACTTTCAAGCTAGTTGGATCTGCACTGCAGTGGTGGGAGTCTATTACCACCATGGAGGAGAGGGATACTCTCACTATTCAGGACTTCTGGGTGCGGTTTGACCGCAAGTACTTTCCGTCCGCTATTCATACGGAAATGAGGAGGAAATTGATGAGTCTGAAGCAGGAGGGTAAGACTGTGGCCGAGTATGAGGCCGAGTTCACAAATTTGTTGAATATCGTTCCGGATGAGATACCAACAGAGAAGAAGAAGATTGAGAAATTCAGTGACGGGTTGACATGGAGGATCCGTCAGCATCTGTTAGGGAACCTTTCGTTGGCCACGTATTCTGATGTGGTTAACGCTGCTTGGTTACACTTCCAGGACCACCGCTTTCATATGGCTGAGGGCAAGAGGTCGGGAGAGTCTAGCCATCAGGGCAGGACAGGAGGACATAGTGCCGGTGGGGCACAATCTGTTCAGGGGCAGAGACAGGGTGAGCAGGGTTCCCAGCAGGGGGATCAGAAGAGGTTCCGATCAGGGAACTACAGAAAGGGACAGGGAGGTTTCCGTCAGGGCCATCAGGGTCCAAACAGCAATCAGGGCCAACAAAGACAGAATGGGCAGCAGTTTCAGCAGGGCCAGCAGGGCCAAGGGAGGAATGGTAACGGCCACCACGGCCGGGGACCGCAGGGGCAGAGAGGAGGGAACTTCCCAGGGAAGTGTTTTGTTTGTGGCAAGACTGGCCATAAACGACAGGATTGTCCTGATAGGGGCAGGGCCCCACAGCAGCAGCAGCAGGGTGCTCTCCAGGAGCCGCAGAGGCCTATGTTTCCCGCCGCTCTCCCCGCACCTCCACAGATGGCAGCATTGCCACCCATTCCAGCAGTCCCAGTTCAGCAGGGGAAGCTACAGTATGGACGTGTCTACAACGTCCACCAGGCAGCAGTTCCACAGGCACCGCCCGCGATTGAGGGTACGTTTCCTATCCATGGCACTATGGGTCGGGTATTATTTGATACGGGGGCTACACATTGTTTTATAGCTACACATTTTGTGAAAGCCTTAGGATTGTTAGCTATGGCAGAGAGCACAGTGACGTGTGTCGACTCACCATTGGGGAGTGGGTCACTCATATTCTTTATATGCCGGGGAGTGGGAGTAGATATTGGTAGTCTGGTATTACCTGCAGATATGTTGGTATTAGATATGCATGTTCACGATGTGATTATCGGTATGGATTGGCTCGCTGATTATAGAGCCATGATTGATTGCTTCGGTGGGCGCATTGTTTTTGCCATTCCGGGGCAAGAGATGTTTGTAGTGGCGATGCCTCGCCCAGAGGGAGGCTCGACCGCTCATTTGTATTACCTAGAGGAGGATACCTCTAAGGAGGTTGTGATTCCTTTAGATTCGATCCCAGTCGTCAGGGAGTATTCAGATGTGTTTCAGGAGATACCAGGCTTACCCCCCAGTCGAGAGATAGACTTTGTTATAGACCTATTGCCAGATACGAGGCCTATAGCACGCGCACCGTACCGTATGGCTCCGGCAGAGATGCGAGAGCTACGAGATCAAATAGAGAAGCTTTTAGGTCAGGGCTTTATTCACAGGAGTACCTCACCTTGGGGCGCTCCAGTTTTGTTTGTGAAGAAGAGGGACGGTTCACTGAGATTGTGTGTGGACTACCGAGAGTTGAATAAGGTCACGATACGGAATAAGTATCCGTTGCCTCGAATCGATGACTTATTCGACCAGTTGAGAGGAGCTTCTTTCTTCTCAAAGATTGATTTGAGATCGGGATACCATCAGTTGCGTATCAGGGAGGAGGATGTCTCGAAGACTGCGTTCTTGTCGAGATATGGTTCTTACGAGTTTTGGGTTATGCCTTTTGGTTTGACCAACGCTCCAGCAGTGTTTATGGACTTGATGAACATAGTGTTCAGGGATTTCTTAGATCAGTTTGTCATTGTCTTCATTGATGATATTCTGGTTTACTCCCAGACAGAGGATGAGCACTCCGAGCATTTGCGGCAAGTTTTGCAGACACTCCGTCAGAATGAGTTGTATGCAAAATATGAGAAGTGCGGGTTTTGGTTGAAGGAGGTCCAGTTTTTGGGACATATTATTTCCGAACGGGGAATATCTGTTGATCCGGGGAAAGTATCCGCGGTGAGGGAATGGGGACAGCCCACGACACCGACTAAAATTCGTAGTTTCTTGGGCCTAGCAGGATACTACAGGAGGTTCATTCGGGGATTTTCGAAGATAGCGAGTCCTTTGACACATCTGACTCGTAAGGATGTGCCATTCATCTGGAGTGATGCATGTCAGTTGGCATTCGATGAATTGAAGTATAAATTGACCTTAGCACCTGTGTTAGCATTGTCGAGACCGGGAGTTGAGTATTTGGTTTACACCGATGCGTCTTTGCAAGGGCTTGGAGGTGTATTACAGCAGGAGAGACAGGCCATAGCTTATGCTTCCCGTAAGCTTAAGCCTCACGAGAAGAATTACCCCACGCATGATTTGGAGTTGGCGGCAGTGGTATTTACCCTACGGATTTGGAGGCACTATCTTTTGGAGGAGATGTTCCAACTGTTCACGGATCATAAGTCCCTGCAATACCTGTTCACGCAAAAAGAGTTGAATATGCGGCAGCGTAGGTGGCTTGAGTTTGTGAAAGTCTGCCAGTTCGATATCCAGTATCACCCAGGCAAGGCTAACGTGGTAGCAGAAGCGTTGAGCCGTAGGCTAGCAGATGAGGTGGCAGAGGTGTGGAAGAAAAAGTGGAAGGAGTTGGGATACCAGGATGCAGTGGCCCGATCTTTCATGTCCGTGATGACCGTTACACCGCAGATTGTCACGAAGGTAGTACGGGCACAGGCTAATGACTCGTTCTGTCAGGAGCAGATAGTTCGATTACTAGCAGAGGGAGCCGAGTCCTATACCGTTTGCTCAGACGGGGGATTACGCTTCAATAGGAGATTAGTGGTTCCGGAAGGGGAGGAATTGCGACACGAGGTGATGGCAGAGTCACACGGCTCACGGTTCGCGGTACATCCCGGAGGGGACAAAATGTACCAAGACATGAGACGCCAGTATTGGTGGAGCGGTATGAAGAGAGATATCGCTGAGTTTGTTTCGAAATGCGCCACTTGTCAGCTTGTAAAAGTGGATCATCAGAGACCGGCAGGACTGCTACAGCCGTTGGAGGTCCCGGTGTGGATGTGGGAGAGCATATCTATGGACTTTATCACGGGGTTGCCTACGTCGCAGAGGGGTCATGACTCTGTTTGGGTAATTGTGGACAGGTTGTCCAAAGTCGCTCACTTTTTACCCGTAAGGACTGACTACACTACGGAACAGTATGCCCAGCTCTTCATTTCAGAGGTTGTGAGACTTCACGGTGTGCCCCTAAATATCGTGTCTGACAGAGGCAAGATATTTGTTTCGAGGTTTTGGGAGAGTTTCCAGGAGGCCATGGGCACGGAATTGCAGTTGAGTACGGCTTATCATCCGCAGACCGATGGGCAGACAGAGCGCACAAATCAGATGTTGGAGGACATGCTACGCATGTGCATTATTGACTTTGGAGGTGGATGGGAGCAATACCTTCCACTGGTAGTGTTTGCTTATAATAACTCCTACCAGTTCACTATTGGCATGGCTCCGTTTGAGGCATTGTACGGTAGGCCTTGTCGTTCCCCAGCATGTTGGTTAGAGGTAGGGGACAACAAACTACTTGGGCCGAAAGTGATTCAGGATACTTCGGCAAGGATTGAGTTGATTCGGAGTCGCATTCGGGTAGCTCAAGACAGGAAGAAGAGTTATGCTGATGCGAAGAGATTTTCCAGGGAGTTCCAAGTGGGGGACCAGGCTTTGCTCAGAGTATCTCCTATGAAGGGGATTATGCGTTTCGGGAAGAAGGGGAAGTTGGCACCAAGGTATGTGGGGCCGTTTCCTATTATTGAGCGGATCGGACCGGTTGCGTATAGACTTGGGTTACCGGAGCATTTAAATCGGATTCACGATGTGTTTCATATTTCCTCGCTAAGGAAATACCTTGGAGATAATTTGGCTCATTCTCACATTGCTGTGGAGGACATCGATCTCCAGCCGGATAGCTCCTACGAGGAGGGGCCGATTGCTATTTTGGACCGAAGTGAGAGGAAGCTGCGGTCAAAGATAGTTCCGTTAGTGCGTGTTCAGTGGCGACATCACAATGTCGAGGAGTCCACATGGGAGCGCGAGGATGAGATGCGCGAACGTTATCCAGAGTTGTTTTTAGCAGGTACTTTCTAGTTCGAATTTCGGGACGAAATTCAGTTATTAGGAGGGGAGTATGTAATACCCCGTATTTTTGGCAATATTTATTTTGGGATTAATTAATTAAATGAGAATTAATTGAGAATTAATCCGGGTAAAATACTAGCGAGATGTGAGTTAGTATTTGACTATACTGAGTATATATGATGATATATGAATATTGAATTATGAAATTTGTCGTGAGATTGATATACGGCAATTTGGTCATTTTATTAGGACGCGTGTGACAGTCGCGTTAGGATATAATTATTTTAATTATAAAAGTGAATTTAAATTCTATTAACCGTATGGTCGTTTTGAGTGCGCCAACGCGTCTGGAAGGGTCGAGATAGTCAGAAAACACTAGCCGGGGGTTTAATTTGGGTCCCGGGGTATTTTTAGGCCATACCGGCAACATAAAGGGTATTTTGGTAATTCTGTATTTTGAGGAATTAAAAATGATGAAAATTAGGAATCTTTATCTGATTGGGAATAGACCCACTAAATCCACTAACCAACCCTTAATGACCCAATAAGCTACGGAGGTTATCAAATTAGGTTCCCAACTTTCCCAAAGAAAACCCTAGCCACCATAGCCACCTTTGGAGAAGAAAGCTTGTAGAGAGGGAATTCTGTAGAGAGAGAGAGAGATAACTTCAGCAAATCAACATCAAAATCAGAGATAAACTCAAGGCAAGTGATTTAATTTACATTATTTATGCACTAAATGTTTCTTCCATGTTAGAAATCTTAATAATCATCCTTGTTTGAGAGATAAAGGAAAACCCATGAAATTGGAAGTTGTTAGTTTAATTTTGGGTATAGGTTTGCATGTAGAAACGTTATTGGAAGATTGAATTCAGAAATTACAAATTTATGTGATGTAAAAACGGATTAAATTCTGGGAATTGATGATGATATAAATCTAGGGTTGATGTTCTTGAAAATTTGGGGAAAAGAGTAGAGACTTGTGATTTTATGATGTTTAGGATGTATTAATTCCTTAAAAGATGTTAGTATGTGACCTTGTTATGTTTAGGGATGATTAGAGACCTTAAAACGTTCTTGGTACGAACTTTAGAAGAGGTTTGAGGTGTTAAAATGGATGAAAAACGAGATTGGAGAAAATCTGGGCCGAAACTGGTCCCTCGTTAGAAGACCTCTCCAGGTCGTTCGAACGAGCTCGTTCGAACGAGCTTCTAACGAGTTGACCAGTCTCTTCTAACGAAAGGGAATTTCGTTCGATAACTTCGTTCGAACGAGATCTCGTTAGAAGGTACAGTTCGTTCGAACGAACTGAAATCTCGTTCGAACAACCTCGTTCAAACGAGACTTCTAACGAGCTGGCAGTTTAGGCCTTTTTGGCCTGTTTTGATTTTTGGAGACCCATAAACTTGTTCGAGGATAGAGATAACATTTCTTTGATGGTGTATTAGTATACTTGGGACAATTGGGTTATAATGAGGAGTAAATTATATAAGTGTGGATCAAATCAAATAGACATTTGAGTCGAGACGTGAGTGCCTTCTACGACGTGAGAATAAATTATGGCGTGTATAAATATGGACCGGGATTATATAAGTTGTATATATATTAGGCTGGTACGAGAATGCGATAAGTACTACAATTAAACTACGGGATTACTAAGATGTGTGCTTACTTAGTATTGGTATATGAATTGTGTGTATGACATACCTACCATACTTGCTATGACGGGAGGTTTGCGTTCGCTTAGGGCCCTCTAATCCTTTTGTTGCTCGGATTTAGACTGGTTACCTCGATGAACATAGGTCAGAGAAGGACTTATTGGGATGTTAATAAGTCTGCTGATCGTGGGAGCGCAGGTATGTGCGTGACCCATGTGATGTGACTGTGTTCGCCTCCACTATTTGTGATTTGTGTTATCTGAACTATTCCTGAGAGATTCGGAATATGTAATCCTTATGTACGTGATGTACCGGGATGGATAGCAGAGTATGTGTGCACCGCAGCTTAGTCTCGGGGTGCTTATATTGTATATTTATGTTGTGGAAAATATACGCTTAATAAACTGGGAACTTTCATATGGTATTGTGTGTAACTCTGGAATAACATAGAGGGCTAATCTATAACGAGTCGTATTACTTTTGTATAAGAACCTGAATTTACGTTCAACACCTATTTAACTGAGATATTTATAATGTTAATGGAACCGAGTAATAAGGTTAGGACCTATGACAGTCTAGCTAGATATGATGTCACTTAGCTAGTGGTTTGTGTCGTTTTAGATGGGTACTTACGTTAGGAGTGCACAGTTAGACGAGAGGTGAGAATATCATGTGAGTGCACGTCCTAACATGTACTTTACATTTAATGTTTTAAATGTTTTTAAAGCACTTGCAGGTTTTTTAAATATCTCCACATTCGGGCTCTGACCCGTTTGCTTTCAAATCTATTTTTCTTGTAAAACCATTTTAGGTGCCCAGCCACAAGGACACCATGCATAGGATACTCATTCAGGTGACGAGCTGTAGCTATTTGTGGAAGGTACATGGAATTGCTTTTAGACGCTTCTACCATTTGGATTCCTGATACAGTATTTATCAGTTGTAGGGCATGTTGCCCATTTCTATTAGAAACATCTTTCCATTTCAGTTTTTCTGACTTTGTCATGTATTGATTCAATATTCAGTATTTCGTTACTTATTTCAGTTGTGGGATTTGTAGTCAGGAGTTTTCCTCCAGACTTTATTTACATTATGTGATGGTTATTCTATTTACTTCGTTATGGTGAATGGTGTTATTCTTCTTCATTACACTTGTTGCATGTTAATCAGACTTTAATTAAAATTTGGCAACCTACTTTTTAAATACTAAGTGGTTAGTAATAATGAAAATGTTTTCGACAGTGATGCTATTAGCTGAGCTAACTTGGCATTTTGAATTAATTTAATAAAGGAGTAGCTACCCGGTATTTAATTAGTCGGGGTGTCACATTATTCCCCTTCCATAGACCAATACATATAAGTACATAAAGTGGAGCTAGGCAAATTAGGATTTTTAAACAGTTTGCCTTACTACGTGGCTAATGAACTCTACTAGAGACCAAATAATAATCATCAATTGAATTCAAAATGAAAATATTAAAATCCCAATATATATTTTATTTTTATTTAAATGTAATTAATTTAACTAAATAATTAAAACTAAACTCCTATTTAATCATCTAATTATTACTCGAATAATGAGGTGTTGTTTCCAAAGTTAGATATCTCATAATATGACTCCTCTCATAAAGCATACAATACTCACTTGTGATATTCAATTTGTAGCTAATTGATTTTCACACACATTTTATTTATTCTTGTATCAAAAACTTAACTTATTTTATACTCCAAAGACCTATAACATAAAACAAAAATCATTTTTGTATAGAATCAAAACATATATAAATTCATCAATGGGGTACATCAAACCCAATATTATGTCCAAAGTACCAAACTTGCATACAAGAAAGACAAATGATAAATTGCAGTGATAGAATGGAAACTTTATTTAGATGACGGTGCTTATAAGAATTTTTTTTTTCTTTAGGGAAAAAGGGACAATACTCCCACACATATTATTAATTAAAATGGGGAAAATCATCTCCCAAGTGACATTACAAGCTCTGATGAAGGAAAAAAATACAAACACTCAATTGTTGAGCCCAAAAAATTGGTTGGATAAAGCAAAAAATATGGAAATTTATAAATAATTCCATTACAAAGACGATTTAAAAAAAAGTATAACGTTAAGAAGACCTAATTTGTTATGGTTAAGAATACCTTTGGTAATTGTAGGATGAGAACAAAATGTGAGAAAATGTCTGAACTAGAAGAAAAAGGTTCATGGTTAGCAAGAGAATCAACTGTAGTGTTGGTTTGTCTCCAATTATGGATTGCATAATAGTTCTGATAATGCATCAAAATCTAAGAATCAATCACCATATGTTTAATTTTCTAAGGAGGCTTCCACTTATTTTCCACCATGTTAATGTCTGCCTTAGCATATGACACAACAAGAAGATTCCTTGTACCCAAACAAATATATAGTTTCCATCCTTTTCCAATTAAGAAGTAACTCCATAAATATTGGTTTGAAATCCAATTTGAGATTGAAAAAAACACTACAAAAAAGTCTCCCAAATGATCTAGAATAATCCCACTTGATTGTGAACATTGGATGTAGTACTCACACTTTGGTAAGTGTGATAATATTGCCTATTTTTAGTTTTAAAAAATGAATCTTGGGGTTCTTCTCTTATTCCATAAATTTTGATTATTCCATGTAAAACCCATTGTTTGAGATAAACTACGATAAGATCCTTTTTGCATTTTTCTTTGCATCTTTTTCTCATTATCCTCATATAGTATATGTTTCATGCTACTTAAAAGATTCATTTGAAATTAATGTTTGTGGATATTAATCTTTTTTGAAAGAAATTTGAGTATATGCTTTCTCATGTATAGTTTTAATTGGCTTAAGACTTGATGTTGTTTATTCATATTCTTAGACTATGTTATATTACCATTGACTGTGATACTGATACAATACTTCCACACATGTTGATATCATAATTTTTACATTTGGAATAAAAATGCTACATTATCCAAAAGTTGTTTTGATCAAATTTGTTTTGATGCTAGGATAAATTGTTATATCTTGTTTGTCTGTATCCTATATCATTGATGGTTGCTAATCATTTTATTACCCATACTTCACCATTGGATATTTTTAGTACCAAGACCTTTTCTCGTTCATAAGGTTAGACATGTTTCTTATGTGCATGTTTTGTCATGCATTATCATCTAATCTCTACCAGTATGCACTCTATGTTTATATTTCATGAGTTAGGATTAAAAACGTTGATTTCTCATTTGATATCTACTTTTATATCCTACACACTTTGCATGTTGTGTTTACCTTGATGTTTAGTACATTTTGAGTTGCTCAAATATTCATGATGGTTTAAATATTTAACATATTACATCATTTGTGATTTATGTGACACCCCGCCTAATTAAACCTTGGGTGATCAAGCCTTAATTCAATTTAAACAGGTTTCTTAAATGGTCCATTCTTGGCATCACTGCCGAAAGCCTTTTTAATTTACTAATCACTTAAGTGAAATTAAACGAGTGCCAAATTTTATCTTTCTTAAGAAGAATAAATAATCCATACCAACACATTTCAATTCTAGTAATACTAAAACAGTTTACATAAATAACTGAACGCAGGAAATGTCTTGCCGAAAACCACGGCCAATAAAAGACAATTAAAAATCCATAACAAGAATAAACTGAAAAAGTAAATATAGGACAACATGCCCCAACTAAGAATACTAAAACTGAGATCCTGCTCTAGAACTGAAAAAGAGGAAGCGTCTAAACAATCCCTGCAACATCCACACGTGCTGCAGCTCCCAAATCACTGGAAAGAAATCATGCTAGGTGTCCCTGTGGCTGGGCACCTAAAAGGTTTTTAAAAAATATTTACATAGCAAGAGTTAGTACTCAAAACATTTGAAAATATTTTGCAAGCAGTTATCACAATTGAGTTATTGATTACACATATTAAAGTTTCACCGAACTCCCTTGGACTTCCTCACCTCTCTTTATAGTACGTAACTATTGAGGATACTTAGTCTACCTAGTTATACTACCCATAACCTTAGGTAACTTATTTACTGTTCGTTGTCCTTATTCTTGTAATAATTACATCACGTTATAATTTATTACTAAGACATTTACAATTCATTTCAGTGTCTACTATTCTAAATCAGTAGATTATGCACATAGAATACATTTTATCACACAACAATGTATTTAATATCAGTTACCACTAACATATCCTTTTATTACACATAAAGGACACTTGGTTCGGAATGATTCATCGACCCCAAGTGAAAGTTGGTTCGGAATGATCCATCGACCCCAACTATTTAAAAATATAAATATATACACATATTCTGGTTCGGGACCATTTCATCGCGACACCAGTAAAAAGTTTGGTTCGGCATTTTTCATCGACCCCAAACATATAATAATTTTATGTTAGTTCGGAATGTCACATCGAGCCTAACATAATTAATTTAGGTAATATTCTCTTAACCCAAACTTTTATATAATTTAGTAGGTACACACCCGACCTATCAAAGCATACCCGTACGTGATATATTTTACTTATATTCACCGTACTTATTAATTACAATTTATTTCACTATTGTATTTATTCGAGTATTCACGCAACTCTAAGGGCCCTAGTTACCCCTCCCTTAATTCAGTAGTTAAGTTAATTTTAACCTACTGGTATTTTCTTTCCGGAATTATATCTCACTCTTTTCGTAATTAAATTCTCATAATTTCAACATACGGCTAAATCGATCGTTCTTTCGTCGGTCCATTTCTCCAAAATTTCCACTCAATCATTTGTGGAGAAACCTAATGGTACACCTACTGGTAATTATAAGTCCCATCATAGGTCAAATATCATTTCTAAGGTTCCCATTAAGCGACGGTAATTAAAGAAATTTATTCACAAAATTCTCTAAAGTCCAGCCAGGGTCGATCGATCGATGGGATATGGTCGATCGATCGACTGCTCGATCGATCGACATTCAAGGGTCGATCGTACGATCAAGCAGTGACAGACCCAGTTCATCTTCTTCCTACGGGTTTCACCATTTTTATTTCTCTATCTTTCATGATAATCCACCATATTTACAACCAACAATTTCTAATCATTCCAACATGTTCTGGGATGATTACTAACGATTTAAAACAACAAAATCATTATAAATCTTGGCTCAATTAACTAAAAATCTCTCTAATATTCAAGAACCCTAAAAATGCATTCTTTATATCTTTCATCCAAATTCCAGATTTTCTTTCGAATTTATCATCTACTTTTCTATGATATCAACATACTTGGAAATCCAAAAACGTCCTACGTGCAATCCTTATCAATCATGGATCATAATCAATTGTTTTATTCCCAAGAATATCATAAAAATCATGTTCTTACTAAAGCTTAATTATGGGTATTATAACTCAATTATTTTGTAAATAACCACTTGCCTTGTGATTTGTAAGGTCTGATTTCGTGGTTGTTGATGATGGTTGATGATTTTGATCCTTCAATCCTCCTTCCCAATAACTTTGTGGTGAAATCTCCTTAAAATGACCCTTCCTTCCTTCTTTTGCCTTAGGAATTTGTGTATCTCTCTCTTCTCTAATGGCTATGGTGTATATCTTTCTGTCTAACCCTAGCCTCCACTCTTATAATCTGATCTAGGGTTTCAAAATTCGTAGGTCTTCTTTCCCATAATTGTAAAGAGACCAAAATGCCCTCGAATGGTCCCGGTTTAGCCCGAAAATGACCCGGCACTTGACTAGTACCCCCGAGTACACTATTTTGACTAATTCGACCCTTTCGGAATCAACTGTGGACTCTAAATTATCGTTTGAGTCTCTTAATTATTTTTCTACTCTCATCCTTAATTTTTGTCCTACGCGCGACACTCGGTTGAGATAACTCCGGTACGTCCATATAGTCACTAGACCGTACATATCAACATTAAAAATTTACTACTCACATTTAGTAAATTTTTAATCGTCATATTCATCTTTATTAACATTATATCTCATTAAATTACTCTTCTCACGTAATTTAAATAAAACGTATTAAATCACATTAAATTACTTTACTCACGTAATTTAAATAAAACTCTCATTAATCACATTAAATTACTCTACTCACGTAATTTAAATAAAACTCACATTAAATTACTCTACTCACGTAATTTAAATAAAACGTATTTTCCTAATTAATCAGAATTACGGGGTATTACAATTTATATGTTATATCATGTGATTCATAACCCATATTACTATCATCTTATTGTGTTTATTATGTTACATAGCCTTTTTACACTCTAAGCTTGTTTTCTCTAATTGTGTTTTATACCAATGTCCTTGTGTCCTTATTGATTCGATTTCTTAATAGCTTCATCTTTACTAAAATATGATGAAATTTCCTATGGGGAGAGAGGATTTGATTAAGGAGGAGAATACATTTGTGACAAAAGAAAGATATTTATAGGATAGAAGTAGAGAATGTTTTTTTTCCTAGGTTATACTTTATGATATACAATGTTAAGGAGATTTTTAGTTAGGGATAATAATTTTTAAGCATTTTAGGCGATATATATTTTCCTGTTCCTAATAGTAGTTATTTATGTTGCCTTATATATTATTACCTTCCGTTTGTATCTGATTTTAACATTAACCTCAATTAGATTTTTCGTATATTGGTTTCAATCCTTTGGATTATATTTTTCTAGATCACTTATTGAATCTCTTATCGTTTCCTTTGCCAACTCCATGACAAAAAGGGGGAGAGAGATATTTCCTCTTACGGGGAGATAGATTTCTTCTCAGGGGGAGAGATATTTCTTCCTAGAGATCTTTCTTCTTAGGGGGATGATAGTTTTTTTCTTAGGGGCATAGATGATTAAGAAAGGTTTCAATTAATTAGTGAAAGTATGATGTTATTCAATAAATTTTAAATATCGTATCTTATAAAGATGTTTGATAAATTTTTAATGTGTTATTTTTAGTAATTATATTTATTGATTACTTTTATTTTATCAATTGTTTCATCTTATTACTTGTATTTCTCAAAGATTTTATTGCACGATGGTATTTTGATATGTTTGTTATTTTTTTTATAGGAAATAGTCACAAGAGTTCCAAATGGCTATGGAGTCTCTTGTGATTTATTCGATTATGTCTTTCAGTCTTTTTATGCCTTTTGGGCAGTGAGCCGTGTCATAGGTGATAGATTTGATTCATTAATTTGTCATAATTTGTTTGTGTGTTTTCTCACAAACTAGATAGAGGGGGAGATTATAAGAGTGTTTATTATACTCATTGTTCCCTATACGATAAGTTTATCTTGTCCCGTCTATTAAAACCCACTTTGTGTCCCTAGTCCAAGAAGTTGTTTTGGCAAAGCTCCATGTCAAGATATATTCATGATACTTCATGAATTTCATCCCTTCATCATTCACTTTCACCTAAATGGGGATGACACTTTAGGGCAAGATAAATGAACTTAGATGACATAAAATACCCATATTTTAACACTACTGAAATTTGATTTTCTTAAATTGAAAAATATGTTAAATTGTAGTGTGTCTCTGTGTGTGTGTGTGTGTGTGTGTTTGAGGTGGTATTTTTAGTTTTTCCATATACATATGCCATAGAGTTATCTTATATAAACATACTTTGAAAAGGTGATATTTTATATTTCAAATACTATTTTACATTTTAAAAATATCTTTAAAAACATGTCTTCGGTCATTGCAACGAAGTTGTACATCACTTGTCGCATTGTGTGCAAAAACTTAGTTGGTGAAATTTTTTGTTCTTAACGTGACCTCAATCGCATTTTCGTCACTGCGGTGAAAGAGGATGCCCGAATTTCAAATGTGTAAACTGACAAAAATTTTATGCCTTTTTCACCTTTTTAACCATATCTTTTATTTAGATTTATTTTCTACTATTTTTCGTGGCCAAGTAGCCTCCAAACCTTTGAAATATTGTACCAAAAAAATCATTTAGAATTTGTTGGCTACTTAATATGGTATTTTTCTCCAACATAAGCTTGACGTTGTTTTTATGAAAGCTTAAGTTTTTAATAAAGAAAAACATATAATGAAAATCACTATTCACTAGAGTGTTCTTCAAGATTCTTTGAGTATTCTTGAGATATCTATTGATATTACTGCTACTTAAAGTCATTTGAAGTTTTATTACTTTCCCTCAAAACTTAAACAAATGCTTACAAAATTTATTCTTAGGAGACTTTAATTATGTTGTATATCTAAAAACTACTAATGAGTTTATTTTTTATTCACTAAACACAGTAAAACTTCCATCAACCTTTAGTAATATCATATCCTGGGATGTATAAATATATTTTATGTATAATCGTATCTCCATTCCATTTGAACACAAAACTATTACTTCAAACATTAAAAGAATATTTATTAGCGTATGATTTGATGACATTGGTTGCGAACCAAAAACGTTCGCGGTTGTGTAGAATACTCCAAATGTTGGCAGTCTTTACACAAGGTAGGGTGGGAAATAGTTTATGGTTTGACATATCATCGTTTGGTTGTAAGTATTTTTCTTATAGTTATAATACTACCATCGTACATTCTTCGTTATGTTGGCCCAAGTTTCTTTCCCATTGTGGGTGTTTCCTTGTACACCATGGGGTTGTGTTATATTATTTACCTTTTACTCACTTAGATTAAATCACCTAATATTAATGATAAAATTTGGTGTAATATGTTTGGAAAATAATTTTTCACATAGACCTTAGGTGTTGTCTTTTACCCGTAATAATAAATTAAAGGAAAACCTTATTTCTTTTAGACCATAAATTTTCATTGGTTGTGCTATAATCCTTTTCCATGTCCAACTTAATTATAATATTAGTAACGTGAATTTTTTCCCTAGGTCATTTGTGAGTTCTTGAGAAAGCTAAATATTGCCTAATGTATTTCTACCCACGGTAAAACTACTCTAACAAGGAAAGATAAAGGAAGGATAGATAAAAGAGAGCTTGGAATTGGTGATCTTAGAAATTATTTTGAAATAGAAATTGCAGAAGCTTATAGGTTGGACATGATGGAAATAAGTGGGGTGGGATACTTTAGGAATGAGCATTATCACTATACTACACCAACTAATGGAGATTTGAGAGCCATTAAAGAAATAATGAATGGCTTTGATAAGATCATCTCTAATTATATTTGAAAATGTTTTATTAAATCATCCCCCAAAACCATCAGGGCCACTAGTACCATATTCATTATTCTCATAAATGGAATTAAATATGTGTAACAACCCACGTAATTTTGGGTTATTTTAATTAATTTTTGGAAAATGGAGGAAAATAAAGTTTTAGATAAAATTATTTTTATTGCTCAAATATGTTGGTTATTATTTTTAAAGGCAAGAATTTCAAACGGTTTCGAAAACGGAGTTAAAATGGATTTTAAAATGATTTTTAAGTGTTTTTAACTCTTGGAGTTGTTTTAACTTCCAACTCTTCATTTCTTTGCCTTATTTAAAGGAGTCTTTTGACTTCCAACTCTTTATTTCTTTGCATTATAAAAGGAAGTCGTGGACAACCCTTTTAACATACTTTTGGCACAAATTTTGGCAGCAAATAAATTTTATATTCCTCTTCTTTTTATATACACATTGGCCCTTGAGATTTGTGAGTTCCAACCTTAGATTAGAGGTGTTCTTGGGGCTATTTTGTTGGAGGTTATTGGAGGAGCTTTTGTAGAACTTTTGAGTTGATCTTGAGGATGTGATCATTGGTTTCTCATCATGGTTTGAGGTATGGGGTTTTACACAATATGCTCTTTAAATCTCTCGAGAGTTATTCCCATTGAATTCTTATGATTATTGAACCCATATTTGAATTGTTAAATTCTTTGAAATCTGGAAAATAAATGTTGAAATTATTTTGATTCATGTGGTATCATTATATATGTGATGAGCACATTGTCATGAGATTTTAATATGGCACGGATGTTGAGTACCGGCCAAAATATCTATTCCCAGCTATGGCTTGATAAAGCATATGCGTATGGGGTGAGGCCTGGTGACCCATTGATGTGTTGTTGAAAAATTATAATGATGAAATGCTATTGAGATTTTCATTTTGATTTGAATATTCGTACTCATGTTGTTACGTTTTATTCATTGCTAATCCATATTTGTTGAGCATTTTTCCTGCCGTATTGTGTACTTCCCCATATTTTCTTTTAGTGGCAGGTTAGCGTGGATTTGAGCACTATGGACCAATTGGGATGATTTTAGAGTGGATTATTTTGGGAAGAAGATTTTTTGGAAGATTTTTATTATTTTGTTGTGTGGTATAGAGCATTGGTGATTTATATTATTCGAGAGACTTGATATTTATTTGAAGAAATTGAGATTTGTAGTGTCTCTTTTGTTATTGTGGGATTTAGATGCCCAATACCTTGTTACTTGTGGATTTGGATTTACTTTATCGCGTTAGTGCTGAGTTCGCTCTCCCCGGGTGGGCGGGGTGTTACAAATGGTATCAGAGCTTAGGTATACGGCAACCCTCGGGGCTTGGGTTTTGGGTTCATTGCGTGGTTAGCAATTTTTGGAGATAGAAAATTTTAGGTGATATTCGTGATAGGCATCTAGATTAGATGTGAGGAAATTATTTTTGGAGACGAAATTATTTTTGGAGTTAGTGTAGTGGCCTGATTTTTTGAGACTTAGGCATTCGGCGAATTTCGAGGGCGAAATTCCATTGTTAGTGGGGAAGTGTAACAACCCGCGTAATTTTGGGCTATTTTAATTAATTTTTGGAAAATGGAGGAAAATAAAGTTTTAGATAAAATTATTTTTATTTCTCAAATATGTTGGTTATTATTTTTAAAGGCAAGAATTTCAAACGGTTTTGAAAATGGAGTTAAAATGGATTTTAAAATGATTTTTAAATGTTTTTAACTCTTGGAGTTGTTTTAACTTCCAACTCTTCATTTCTTTGCTTTATTTAAAGAAGTCTTTTGACTTGCAACTCTTCATTTCTTTGCATTATAAAAGGAAGTCGTGGACAACCCTTTTAACATACTTTTGGCACAAATTTTGTCAGCAAATATATTTTATATTCCTCTTCTTTTTATATACACATTGGCCCTTGAGATTTCTGAGTTCCAACCTTAGACTAGAGGTGTTCTTGGGGCTATTTTGTTGGAGGTTCTTGGAGGAGATTTTGTAGATCTTTTGAGTTGATCTTGAGGATGTGATCATTGGTTTCTCATCATGGTTTGAGGTATGGGGTTTTACACATTATGCACTTTAAATCCCTCGAGAGTTATTCCCTTTGAATTCTTGCGATTATTGAACCCATATTTGAATTGTTAAATTCTTTGAAATATGGAAAATAATTGTTGAAATTATTTTGATTCATGTGATATCATTATATTGTTGATGAGCACGTTATCATGAGATTTTAATATGGCACGGATGTTGACTACTGGCCAAAATACCTATTCCCAGCTATGGCTTGATAAAGCATATGCGGATGCGTTGAGGACTGGTTACCCATTGATGTGTTGTTGAAAATTTTTAATGATGAAATGCTATCGAGATTTGCATTTTGATTTGAATATTCGTACTCGTGTTGTTACGTTTTATTCATTGCTAATCGATATTTGTTGAGCATTTTTCCTGCCGTATAGTGTACTTCCCCATATTTTCTTTTAGTGTCAGGTTAGCGTGGATTTGAGCACTATGGACCAATTGGGATGATTTTAGAGTGGATTATTTTGGGAAGAATACTTTTGGGAAGATTTTTATTATTTTATTGTGTTGTATAGAGCATTGGTGATTTATATTATTCGAGAGACTTGGTATTTTTTTGAAGAAATTGAGATTTGTAGTTTCTCTTTTGTTGTTGTGGGATTTAGATGCTCTATACCTTGTCACTTGTGGATTTGGATTTACTTTATCGCATTAGCGCTCCGTTCGCTCTCCCCGGGAGGGCGGGGTGTTACAAATGGTATTAGAGCTTAGGTATACGGCAACCCTCGGGGCTTGGGTTTTGGGTTCATTGCGTGGTTAGAAATTTTTGGAGATAGAAAATTTTAGGTGATATTCGTAATAGGCATCTAGATTATATGTGAGGAATTTATTTTTGGAGGCGAAATTATTTTTGGAGTTAGTGTAGTGGCCTGATTTTTTGAGAGTTAGGCATTCGGCAAATTCCGAGGGCAAAATTCCATTGTTAGTGGGGAAGTATAACAACCCGCGTAATTTTGGGCTATTTTAATTAATTTTTGGAAAATGAAGGAAAATAAAGTTTTAGATAAAATTATTTTTGTTGCTCAAATATGTTGGTTATTATTTTTAAAGGCAAGAATTTCAAACGGTTTCGAAAACGGAGTTAAAATGGATTTTAAAATGATTTTTAAATGTTTTTAACTCTTTGAGTTGTTTTAACTTCCAACTCTTCATTTCTTTGCCTTATTTAAAGGAGTCTTTTGACTTCCAACTCTTCATTTCTTTGCATTATAAAAGGAAGTCGTGGACAACCCTTTTAACATACTTTTGGCACAAGTTTTGGCAGCAAATATATTTTATATTCCTCTTCTTTTTATATACATACTGGCCCTTGAGATTTGTGAGTTCCAACCTTAGATCAGAGGTGTTCTTAGGGATATTTTGTTGGAGGTTCTTGGAGGAGCTTTTGTAGATCTTTTGAGTTGATCTTAAGGATGTGATCATTTGTTTCTCATCATGGTTTGAGGTATGGGGTTTTACACAATATGCTCTTTAAATCTCTCGAGAGTTATTCCCTTTGAATTCTTGCGATTATTGAACCCATATTTGAGTTGTTAAATTCTTTGAAATCTGGAAAATAATTGTTGAAATTATTTTGATTCATGTGGTATCATTATATTGTTGATGGGCACATTGTAATGAGATTTTAATCTGGCAGGATGTTGAGTACTGGCCAAAATACCTATTCCCAGCTATGGCTTGATAAAGCATATGCGGATGGGGTGAGGCCTAGTGACCCATTGATGTGTTGTTGAAAAATTATAATGATGAAATGCTATTGAGATTTTCATTTTGATTTGAATATTCGTACCATGTTGTTACATTTTATTCATTGCTAATCCATATTGGTTGAGCATTTTTCCTGCCGTATTGTTTACTTCCCCATATTTTCTTTTAGTGGCAGGTTAGCGTGGATTTGAGCACTATGGACCAATTGGGATGATTTTAGAGTGGATTATTTTGGGAAGAATAATTTTTGGAAGATTTGTATTATTTTATTGTGTTGTATAGAGCATTGGTGATTTATATTATTCGAGAGACTTGGTATTTATTTGAAGAAATTGAGATTTGTAGTTTCTCTTTTGTTGTTGTGGGATTTAGATGCTCTATACCTTGTCACTTGTGGATTTGGATTTATTTTATCGCATTAGCGCTCCGTTAACTCTCCCCGGGCGGGCGGGGTCTTACAATATGTCGCTCTCATCTGGGAAATTTAAATGTATTTGATTATAAATTTGATCAATCAAATGAATAATTAAATCAAGTAAGGTGGGATCAACAATATTTTTAGCTGAAAGTTGAGTCATAAAATGGATGACAAATGCATTTTGGATATCAAACTAGAACTCAAAACATTGATTAAGATATTTAATATTGTGGGTGAATGTCTTTTTATATATCTTTAACAATGGAGTGGAGCAACTTTCCATTAAGACACCTTCTTTCAGACATTTTACATTAGATTTTTGTTGCCATTATAATTCTTCATTTTTCAAAACACCATTCAACTTTCCCTTTATATTTTTCATACTAACTCTATTAACTTCCACATGAGTTTGATCAAACTAGATTTATTTAATAAGGAGACCATATTCCAAGTGTTTGAAATTTTGAGAGATATCTCTAAGTTGGACTTTATTCCATTCTCTTAACCCCACTTTATGTCTCTAAAGTTTGTTTGACATTTTTGTAATAGGATTAGCATTCATGGGTTGAACCTAATAATGTTGAATCACTCTATTGATTTCTTTATGAGTACAACACATTTTTTGAAATATGAAGTTTCTAGGACAATCACCCATAACAGTTTTTATGTCAAAACATAAAGGGCAATGGTCTGAACAATTTATATTCATATGATTAAAAGAGAAATTAGGGAAAGTTGGTAACCATGATGAACTAGTAGTACATCTGTCTAATCTATCAATAATCACACCATATTCATATCATTAATTTCATCATGTAATCTAACCCCTGAGAATCCAAGGTCTCTTAGAGCATAGTTGCTAATGGATTCTTTAAAATCTTGAACAGAGTGGAAGTCAAATACATTGCGACCTATTTTACCAACATGATTAACTACAATTGATTTTACCTATGACAAGGTGTGTAAAATCATACAATTTATGAGAAAAATCTTCAAGTTGATTCCACGAAGAAAGGTTATAATTTTTAATACATTTCGCATAAGCTATAAAGATCACCACTTTTTCATTCATCATAATACGTTGAACGTTAAACTTGAGGGCTTGTTCTTCATCTGCTAAAATTGACACATACATAACATATCTTAAGAAGCACCATATTTTTTTTATAATAAGATCCTTACAAATTCCATTTAATCATATATTTATGAAGCTTTACCACATCCATTTTGGGTTTAATCAAAGCCTAAAAATGTAGTTTATGAATTCTAAGAAACTTATGTATTCTTCTACTGGTAGGATTATTTCCCACCCACTTACATTCCATTAAAAAAAATTATCATTTAAAACTAAGAGGTAAAGAGTTTGAAGTTATGTATCTTGTAACTCTCCTGTAGAGTGCATCAGGAGGAAACTTCTTAAAGGATTTGTTATTGGGAAAAAAGGAGTTAGAAAACCTATCGGACATTGATGTCGAAGTTCTTCTTATTTATCCTTAATGAATATCCTTTTATTTATTCCACTTCCTATCAAACATAGATGCATGAAATTCGAACTCTTTAAGTGTAGGATTTGAGATTTTACCTTTTGGTTATGAGTCTAGGCTACAACTCATTTCAGTGGCAAAGTGTTCACCACAGTTAAGAAAATTAGTTCCTCTAGTGAAAGGTTGCACAGGTCCACAAGCATTTCTTCATTTCACTTACTAATGTACTGTTTTATATTTATGAAATGCTTGCTAATGGTTGAGTGACTAATTTTGTAATTGGATTGTTCTAAAGACTTAAGAGTCATTTTGGGGATTACTTCTTTGCTAAAGACTTGTTGTTAGTTATATTTCACATTCAATGAATCTTCTATTTTAATAGGGACATGCTACATATCATGATTGTACTTCATGGTTTAAGGTTTTAAAATGTTGGAATATATTGTTGTTGTTGATGGTAAATTATTTTGGTTTTCATATAGGGATTATTTACAATACATGCTACATATCATGACTTTTCTTTATATAAAAAGTGCACTAAAGAGGAATATCTTCATATGTGATTTCTTGTCAAAATCCATTATCCCCATAACCAATCCAAACCCTTGAAGGACAACTAACAAGGAGATCAAGTTCTATAAAAACTAGTTATTAAAGGCTTGAACCCAAATGTAGTGGAAGCATCTACTTTTAAAGATGATAAGGTAAAATAGCATAAGAAGCTCTGATACCAATTTGAGAATGCGGTGTGATATCGATTGTATGTGGAATCATAAATTTCCAATTTTAAACTTATTTAACTAGAGGTTAATTTTCTATCCAAATTAATTAAATCATAACACATGCATATAGCTGTATAAATCATGCCATCACAAATAAACATAAATTGTTGACACACAGATTTTAGGGAAAAAAACCCGTAAGGTTAAAACCTTTTATTTCAATAAATGTAACAACACTTACAAAAATACGCAATGAATATTCTGCAGAACACACACATAGGTCGTAACCTAGAATCAGCAACGGATTGACCGTAGCAAACCCACAAGAACCGCAGTTCTATCTTTATCAAGAAATACCCTCAAGTATTCGCAAGTGATCGCAGTCGTCGTTAGCCATCACATCCCTCAAGAGCTACCAAGTCATCCGTAGAGATTTTGTCTCTATAAGAGAAACTTCAACAAAGTTGTATTTTGGGTTTCAAAACAATCCACTAAAGATATTGGGATGATTTTTGAATTGAAAAACAAAGATAAAAACCCTTAAATGAGAAGAAAAAATTCTGCAGTCTGCAATTTTCGTAGATTGGAACCCTCGGGTCTTCTCAAGCAAAATGGACACAGAAAAGTGATATTTATAAAACATTTGAGTCGGTGGCTTTGTTCGAACGACAAATCAATGTCGTTTGAACGCCATTAGATGTCACTTGAAGGGACTTCCCGTGAGCTATCAAATGAGGCAAGAAAATCAAAATAGTAGCATGTTGTTTGATGGAATGGATCAAGCGACCTTCAAACAATCTTCGCACAACATAGCATGTCGTTTAAAGTTATCATTCGATCAAAAACTCCATGTCATTTGAACGACATAAGGAAGTCGTTTTAATGACCAAAGAAAAAAATTCTTTTCATTAAAAACTCTACCTCAGGGCTTAAAAAAATTACATTGATGAAAAATGATGCCTCGGATGTTTAAAAGCATTTTAGAAAAATTATCCCAAAACTTAAATGAAACATGAAGGGACTTACACATAACCGTACCAAAATCTATCTCTTAGAGGCTTATTTGTTGAAGAGTGTTGATATTTGGATCCGTCGTGATGCATGATTGAACTTGAACTTTTCTTCGATAGTTATAATGGTATACAACATACTCTAATAAAAACGGACTATGTAAAATATGTCATTACAAATCTCCCCCTATGTCTATGCTTGTACAAAATAAAAACACCTGACTTATCAAATCAAATGTCCTATACAAATCTAATACCCTCCCATGAACCCAAAAATGAAAAGGTACTAAAAATGTAAGCCTTAAATTGTCTTTAAAAATATTCAACTTGGAATCTTCAAATCTCCAACTTTTCTTTGTCATCGTCAGGGTGTGCAAAATAATGATCTTCAAATTTTGTACCTACACACATGAGACAAGAAATAAATACCTTTATGACGTACCAAATTTGAACATAAATAAAAAAATGATCAAATCTCAAATCTCCCCGATAATTTAAACTCCCCCATTAAATCATAATCCGTTCTCCCCCTTTTTATTTGTCTGTCATAGACAAGGAAAATAATAAACAAAATAAGCATGGAGTGTCATGAAAAGCAAATAAAATCAACTATGATTGTCTAAGAATAAAATAAAAATCATCCACCGACTACTTTTGATTTTTCAAAAAAATAATTCAACAAATTAAATTTACAAAAAAAAATTACACACCATTAATTTGCACTAAGATAACCAAATCGTGGAAAAGGAATGGGTATGACATATTCAATAGGTAAATCAAGTAAAACATACATAACAAATGTGCATAATGAATATGGATACTCCTAACGAATGAACTTCATAATCATACTTAGGTTTAAAAATTGTTGATTTCAAATGACAACATCTTACTAAATCACCAAGTCAAAGTCAAAAATAATTTCCATATCAATAACGCTATAACCATGTAACGTTTTTTCTATACTTTGTGAAGAGGGACAAATCCATTGATTTATTTCCAACAAAACACACTCATAAATAATAAACCTTTTATTTTTTCTTGAGGTGATCTAAATTCTAATGGACTCTTTTTGGCAATTTTATCTTTTTATTACCTTCAATTTTTCGACCTCTTTAACCTCTTCGGACCTTGGCTCCTTTTTACAATGCAACACTTTTTTGGGTTCGATTTTAATGGTGGCTTAATTCCAAAGGATATTATGATTAGATTTTGTAGCCCTTCCCCGTTTTTCACATATATATATTGAAACAAATTTCTCAGGAGCAACAATTCTTACATGCACGACTTTTATTGTCAAGTTTTATCGCATATGGTTCGTTTAAAGATAGGATTGAGAGAACAATATGTGCTAGACAAGTACAATAATCAAACAAATCCATGCAAGTGTGCATTAAAGAAAATCGTGAGTCAAACATGTAGAAAGTAATCTCAAATCTCATCTTAATGACTCCAAACATTATAAAGCGCATGGATGATATTATGTATCATCTGAAAACACTATCGAATAGTCACATATATATGAAATGATGTTGTGACTTTATAATCCTAAATGCCCATCTATAAACGGTGTAAAACAAAATAAAAAAATGTTTTTGTCTTTTTCAAAAATTATATCAAAATAAAATCTTTTGGCAATTTCACTTTTTTTTCAAAAAAATAGAAAATCTTTTTATATTTTTCCAAAAAAATTCAAAAACAAAATGTTTTTGGTTTTTCGAAAAATATATCAAAATTAGAAAAAAATAAAAAAAAAGTGGTACACACTAGCAATAGGCATAAAATATCGTCATGAAAAACATCCTATGCTAGCAAACAAGTTTAAACCTCAACCGTTAGGTGCCGAGGAGTTTTCCAAAGGTGGTGACATCCTATGAAGAACATTCATTAATACATGTGAAGTTTTGACCAAAAACTTAACTTGCTTTCGAATAAGTGAAATTTCTCTCATGTAATCATCCGTAGCATCATATGTGTGGGTGTGGGTGTAGGAATAAATGACAAAAATCTATGTGACATAATGCCCAACTTAAAGAAAATTTCCCTCAGGTGTCCTCTCTCCTTGTAATGGGTGCAATCATACACGGGCATACAAACACCTTTTCTAAAACATCTAGGATGCACTCTCCTCTACGGTAATGGATGCCAAGGTGGGTTGGGTTGAGAGCAATACAAATCTATCACAAACTCGGGAACCGACTCAGGTGCAACATGGGAAGTGGATGCACTATCATGACCTATTCCTAATATCTCAACATTATATAAAGCGGGATTGAGGAGAATCTTTCCAACCTTATTAGATGTATCATCTACAATGACCTTTACCTCCTAAGCTCGTTCGATATATCTCTCTCATTAGACCACACGATCTTCAAGTTCACTCTTTTCCCAACCTACAATGATCAACTGATCGCTTAAAGTAAGCTTCACCTTTTCGAGTTGACTAGCCGAAGACTCAAATCCACTCAAAACTTCAATACCTCTCTTGAAATCTAGCACCCTAAAACCTAAATCCTTATTCAAATTATTTGTCTTTATGGCCTCGACGTACAAATCTTTAAATGCAATTTGGAGCTCACTTTCACCCTCACAAGCACACTCACTCTCACACTCGCTAGAGACACTCAATTATCATTGAGTTTCTAAACGTGCACAAGTATCCTCATCATCGTGGGACAAATTAGGTGTGCTCACGTGACTAGCAAAAAATGCAACACACATACCATGTGAAGATTCATCCCCGAAATACTTCGTCTCTTCCTCACTATCGCTAAGAGTGGCAGGCATGGAAATCTTCATGCCCTTTATTTTTACATTAGTGGGACAATCAAACACCATATTCCCCTTACCCTCACATTCGAATATCTCTCCTTTTTCTCATTATCTTTCTCACCACTTTCTTTAACCTTTTCTTTGTTTTTATTTTTCTCAAAAAAAAACTACTGGAAGAATTTTCTTTTGAAAATTTGAGAAACTTTTTAAAAAATTTAGCAAGCATGGCCACATCTTCAAAATCAAACTCGCCCTCAGACTCAAACTCATGAACTCTCACTTTCTTTTTTTCTTTCTCTTGAATACTTCCTTACTCTTCATAGACTGGGCTCTATGTTCTATCCCTCTATCCTTAGACTTGAAAGTGTTAGGAAACATGTAAATTTCATATGTCTGGAGGTCTCCAACCAGTTCTTCGAACTTAAGATTGCTCAAATTTCCTAAAGAATTCAACACAATCACTTTCGGGATAAATTATTTAGGGAACGATCTCAAAATCTTTTTAACCACTCGTGCATCAGGAATGTGCTCACCAAGGTTGAAACTAGGGCTGAAAATATAAAACCAACGTGCATAAAACTCATCAAAACACTTAGATTCAAGCATGGTAATTTTTTCAAATTAAGTAGTTAAATTTTGTAATTTAGACTCTTTCACTGCATTCGTGCCATCAGGGGTACGTTGTAAAACATCCCAAGCTTCTTTTGACGAGGTGCACGACATGATGCGTCAGAACTCGTTAGGGGTGATAGCTCCAGAAATTGCATTTAGCCCACGAGAATTCAAAGTGCTTCATTTAAATTATTCCTCTGTCGAGTCAGTCCCACATTTAAAATTAGTGATATTATTAGAAGTCACAGTGGGATGAGTCCACCCTCTCACACAAAAGTTTAAGCACATTCATCGATTTCTTTTAAGGCTGATTTCCTGTGGGCTTTCCAATAGGCATAATTAGTCCCATAAAAAACTGGCAATGATTATATAAGATTTCATTCGAAAACATTACGAAAATTTTCAAAATATGATTTTTCAAAAAAATCAAAATCACAAGAATTTTGTGGAAAAAGGAACCCTCGATAAATTAGAGAAACTCGCTCTGATACCAATTTCAGAAGGTAAAATAGCTTAAAAAGCTTTGATACCATTTTGCGAATGCGGTGTGATATCGATTGTCTATTGATTCACAAATTTTCAATTTCAAGCTTATTTAACTAGATGTTAATTTTTAATCCAAATTATTTAAACACTAACATGGATCTAGGTGTATAATTAATAACATCACAAATAAACTTAAATTGCTAACACATATATTTCAGGAAAAAAATCCTTTGCAAGGGCAAAACCTTTTATTTCAATAAATGTAACAACACTTATAGAAATTTGCAATGAATATTCCGCAGAAAACTCACATTAGTCGCCACCTAAAATCAACAATGGATTGATCACAGTTAACCCACAATAATCGTAGTTATATCTTTAGCATGAAATACCCTCAACTATTCCCAATGGATCGCAGTCATCGTCCGCCAGCACCTCCCTCAAGAGCTACCAAGTTAGCCATAGAGATTACATCTCTACAAGAGAAACTTCAATAATGTTATATCTTAGGTTCCAAAACAATTCACTAAAGCTACTGGGATGATTTGTGTATTGAAAAAAAAAGTTAAAAACCCCTAAATGAGAATACAAAAATTTTGTAGTTTGCAGTTTTGGTAGATTGAAACACTCTGGTCTTCTCAAGCAAAATGGAATCAGAACAGTGTTATTTATAAAAAATTGAGTTGGCGGCTTCGTTCGAATGACAACTCAATGTCGTTTGAACGACATTAAATGTCTCTTGAAGGGACTTCTCGCGACCTATCAAATGAGGTAAATATACCAAAATAATAACATGTCATTTGATGAAATGGATCAAGCGACCTTCAAATGAGTTTCACGCGAAATGGCATGTCGTTTGAAGCTTTCCTTCAGGCGAAAACTCCTTGTCATTTGAATGACATAAGGAGGCCATTTGAATAACCAAAGAAAAAAAAATCTTTTCATTAAAAACTTTCGCTCAAGACCAAAAAAAATTGTTTTGACGAAAAATGACGCCTCAGATGTTTAAAAACATTTTAGAAAAATTATCCCAAAACTTTAAATGAAATACTAAGGGACTTAAAGACAACCTTAGCAAAATCTATCTCGCAGAGTCTTTTCTTTGAATAATGTTGATATTCGGATCCATATTGATACATGATTGGACTTGAACTTTTCTTCGACAGTTGTAGCGGTATACAACATACTCTAATGTAAGCGGACTATGTAAAATATGTCCTTACAAAAGAGTTCCTCAACAATTGGAAAATAGAAAAACGGGAGGATTGGGTAAAAAAAATATTACTGGGTTAGGCGGGTTTATCCACACAAAATATATAGGACTCTCTTCATTACCTCTAAATTTTAGGATCCCTTGAAAGGTTCTCATTGACGATTTCCCAATAAACTAGTAAGAATATTCCTCATTTAGGGTAAAAATACCAAAACAATAGCATGTCATTTGACGAGGTAAAAATACCAAAATAATATAAGCCAAAATCTAATAAGTTTTTCATCACATTTTTATCTAATAAGAATATTCTTTCCACAAAGTGAATCAAATAAATATTCCTTTAACATAAAATGATTAAAAAAGGGTTTCCTTTTAACGTATAACGGAGGTCTTCATTGGGATAACTTACCCAAAACTGAAAACATGGAAGGATATTTGTAGACTTTAAATTTCGTTAGACCTTTTAACGTGTATGTGGGTTGTAAAGAGATTTATTTTGATGCGCATGAAGCAACAAAACTTGAAAAAGATATATTCCATAGGTTTTTAGAATTAGGGGACTCTGCATCAACTTGAATGGCCGGTGATTTTCTTGCAGCATCCATGGAAACCCTAATCGCCTAGTGTTGGAGGTCTTTAAACTTTGAGTTAAGGCTTCAAGCCTAAGAAATTTTCTTTATTATAAACAAGTTATTATATTATTATACTTAGTCCCACATTACAATAGTAAAGGGGAGACATAATTACAAAATTACATAAGCTGATATATAATGGTAAAAGTATTTAACATGGCGTTGTAGATCTTTCCTAACTCCACCAATGTGTAAGTAATAGAAAGTAACGAGTTAATTTCATTGAAATAAAATACATTTGGTCGGGGGTATTTCTCCTTCCTCCAACTCAGTTCCTTCTAAAAAGGGAAAGAATAAGTATAAAAATTTCAGGTAGATAATTGTAAGTCTATAACAATAAGGTTTAGAGAATAAGCTGTATTTTCAGAAATAATTGAATAAACATTTGATGACATAAGATAATGGTTCAACACATAAGGTCAGTAAATGATGTAACATAAATGATATGATTTATAAGTCAAAATTGAAGCAAGAAATTTTGTTTTATAGTTGGATATCATAAGACATCAAATCATGGAATGATAAATTATTGCACTTACTTTAACTGATCAATCCCAACCATGGGGAAATCAAATCAATCCCTACCATGGGGAGATTAATTAATATGAATGATAAGAAATACTCATAAGTTTGGCATCCATTTGGGAATAAAAATTAATTAGGCACACAATACCCCAAGTCTTACTGCCAAATAGATTTTCGGTAGTTTTTTTCAGTATGGGATATGGTGCATGTATTCCATAGATATAATTTATTCCGTAGACAAGTGAGATAATACGGTTTTATGAAAGATTGAATCATTTTTAAAGAATAAATATGTATTTTTACAAGCTTTATTAAAGTTTGAGAATAAAACAAACACGGTTATTGAGGCTATCACCTATCGATATCGAGAATTCATACTGTAATAGGTATAAATATGGAGATATTATTTAAGTGCAGTAACCTAATTTTAGTAAATGTTTTTATTAATAAGATTTTTGGGTTCATTGACTTAAAAATGAGGAGTTATATAAGAATATAAAATGTGGAAGGTCTAGGAAAGTGATGTATGTAGCGTTTATGGAATGTGGGTATTCAAAATGATTTCTTTTTAGTGTAAGAAAACTCTCAGGGTCTTATTTTAATTATTTAAAGATAGTCTTTACTCATTATGTGTAAATTTTAAAATATATCAGGGAAAATTAATGTTTTGATGGTATAGGTCTAAAACTTAAGGATTGGATATACTATTAAAAATATTGGGTTAAAATGAAGTTTTGAAACTGTAGGGGTTTATGTGAAATATTTAAAAGATTAAAATTCAAAATTTCATAGTTTTATTGAGAAAATAGGTTCCTAACATCCAAACAAGGAAGGGTAACGTACCATTTTGTCAAAAACAAAATTGGAAAAAAAGAACCCAAGGTGGTCACACGCGCCCTCACTCCCTTCCCTCTTGCCCTTAGTCACACCCACTGCCCCACACGTCTGCTCGTGGGGTTAATGTTAATTTTCCTTAGCCTCTTAACAATTGACTTTTCGTTTTACCTCATGATTTTATGAACCATTCTCAACTATTTTTATTTATTCAAAAGTTAATTTTTCTTAAGATTTCATAAGGAATAAAACTAAAATGGTGCAATTGAGTGTTGCTGAGAATTTAAGCATATTTTTTACTATTTCATAAGGAATTTAACTCCATGATATCTACAAGATGCAAATTTCTCTTAATTGTGATCTTAGACATGTCCACAAAATGATTGGCCAACTTTTATAGATTTCGACCTAACAAATTGAATCACACCCATTAAAATTAAAGAAATTATTGTGTGTACATTCTAATCAACATAATCCTTTGTATTTAGAATCTATGCACCCTTTGCAAATGTTATAAGAATGTGCAAGTCCAATTCAGTCAACACCTAGACTAGGATATCATCATGGTCCTTTTCAATACATTCCTGATGTGTCAGTATGATCCCATTTGAACCATTAGACAAGTTCCTGAACTACCAGACAAGTTCTCGGATTCTAGATAAACTACTAAGGTTATACACGCAGCTTTACACATAGAATGTCAACTTCCAGTTTAAATTATAAAATGTTCAATTGAATTACAATCGAAATTCTAATCTTCTGTGATTAGGCCGAACCCAGCTCGCCAAATTCTTACTAAGTTCAATTGATAGACATACATATAATGTATTTAAGATAAACATATGGAATTTTCATAACGTGGTTCTCATTTCAAAATGAAGCTGACACACCCTTTTTAATAAATAAACGCCATACATGGTTTTAAGAATAAAATCACCAACTTAGTCTTAAACCCATGTGCATATGAATCTAAAGCCCACTCCATCTACTTTAATATCAAATGACTTAGTTGGAAATCTCTTTGTTAAAGGATAATCCAGTTTGTCCTCAGATACAATTTTGGTGAGGATGGTATCTTTTCTTTGCAAGATCTTTCTTACCAAGTGATGTTTGCGCTCAATGTGCTTAGCTATCTTATGGGTCTTTACTCAACAAACCACACCAAAATCACTCTAGATGTTTTAGATCAAAGCACCCTTATTTTCCACCTATGAAGCGACAACATATTCGACTATCATGGTTAAATCAACAATATATGATTTCTTGATACTCCTCTGACTTATGGCTTCACCTGTTATGGTAAATACATACCATAAGGTCAATTTTCTAGAATCCATTTCAATTAAATGTTTTAGTTTATGTAGCCTAATGTTACAAGGTTGATCATTGAGTAAACGAATGTGACACCCCGCCTAATTAAACATCGGGTGATCAGGCCTTTATTAAATTAAAATAGGTTTCTCAAATGGTTCATTCTTAGCATCACTGTCGAAAACTTTTTAATTACTAATCCCCTAAGTAAAATTAAACCGGTGCCAAATTTTATCTTTCTTAAAATAGATAAATCAACCATGCGGAACAAAGTACAAATAATCATGTACTGTAATTCAAACAACAAAGTAAAAGTACAACATAACCAAAGTATTACCGAATAAACCATCGGCTAAAAATCCCAAACAACAATAGAATAACCACTAGTCTGAAACTAACGTCTGAGACTAATACCGGACCACAAGTCCATACATAGAATAGTGTGAGATCCTGTAATAGATCTGAATGAGAGATATCGTCTAGTCAAAATCCTGTAAGCATCCACTGTGCTACCGCTCCGAGTCTCTAGAATGGAATCATCATACATGGCGTCCCTGTGGCTGGACACCCAAAAGGTTTTGAAAATATTTTATAGCAAGAGTTAGTACTCAAAACATTTTGAAAATATTTAGCAAGCGTTTATCACAATATAAAATGTGGTTATTGATTACACATGTTAGGTTCTCGTACACTCCCTTGAGTTTACTCACCCCTCATCTCTTGTGCACACCTAACGTTCTACACTTAGCTTACCTAGCCATATCTTCCAAGCTATCTAGGACTAAGTAATCATCTGAACTTATCTATACTTAAGTTCCATTACCGCCCATACGGTACAACCGTTTCACTAACATCTCACGTATGTTAATTAATTCTCAAGTAACATTTCATCTATGTTATTTTTCAATAGTTCTCATTTAGTTTCACTACTAAAATTACTACAATTCTCACGATTGTTGACTTCCCACTTGTGTAATTAAGTATCACTACTTGAATTACAAAATACATTTTATGTATCTAAAGGTGCATTTCGTAATTAAGTTTCACTACTTAACTTACCAATTCAGTATGTATCTTTAAATACACAATATATATCAATCTACTAATACACAGAAGTAGAATGTCATCAAGTATATATATTTCACACACAATATATACTAAATATCAGTCATTACTATCTTGCCCTTTTAATACACGTAAAGGACTCTTGGTTCGGAATGATTCATCGACCCCAAGTAAGAATTGGTTCGGAATGATACATCGACCCTAATTATTTATATACACACGTAAATGATTCTTGGTTCGGAATGATACATCGACCCCAAGTGAGAGTTGGTTCGGAATTATCCATCGACCCCAACTATTTTCAAAATATATATATATATACACATATTCTGGTTCGGGACTCTTCCATCGCGACACCAGTTCAAGGTTTGGTTCGGCATTTCTCATCGACCCCAAACATATAATAACTTTATGTTAGTTCGGAATGTCTCATCGACCCTAACATAATTAATTTAGGTATCAAAATATAAATATATACAAATATTCTGGTTCGGGACTCTTCCATCGCGACACCAGTTCATGGTTTGGTTCGGCATTTCTCATCGACCCCAAACATATAATAACTTTATGTTAGTTCGGAATGTCTCATCGACCCTAACATAATTAATTTAGGTATCAATCTCTTGACCTAAAAGATCACATAATTCAGTAGGTACACGCCCGACCTATTAATTATATACGTACGTAATATTTTAATCTCATATATTTACCATACAATATTCGCTTTACGATTTATCTCATTAATCGCATTTATTTGAGTATTCACATAACTCTAAGGGTCCTAGTTACCCGTTACGTATAATTTCAGTAATTATTGCTTACCCTACTGGTCTATTACTTAAATTGAATTTACTTCACCCCGTAACTCAATTTACGAAGTCCCCGATATTCTACTAAATCGGATTATTCTTCTCGGTCCGTAATCCAAGCCCTACACCCAATGGCCTTATCGGACCTCAACAATATACCTATTGGTCTTATTCTCACTCCCATATCAGTATAATGTAGATCCTAGAATACTCATTCATTCCCGAACTCAACGAAGAATTTAACACAAAATTTTTGGGAAACAGCTAGCGTCGATCGATCGACGGCTGGGTTCGATCGATCGACATAGTCGATCGATCGATAGTTCGAGATCGATCGATCGATCGAACAGGGACATCCGCAGTCTTCTTCTTCGTTAAGAGTTTTCCTCCATTAACAAATCTTCAAACTCCATTACAGTCCACCAAACTTTGACCCAATGATCCTAACATATTTTCACATATACTAGGACAATTTCTAACGTGTCAAGTACCTCAAAACTCCAATTCCTTTAAAGAAATAGTGAATTAAACCCAGAATTTCTTGAAACCCTAGTTAGGGTGTTCTTCCCATATTATCATTCAAAATCCAGATTTTAATCCGAAAAATCATCAAGTCTAATCTGAATCTTAATCCTATACATAAGGTAAATCATTCTACATGCGATTCCTATCCCAACATGTATAAATATCATCTTTCTCCAATCAAAATAATGATTTAAACAAAACTATTCCAAAACCCTACACATGGGTATTGTAACTTTATAATTTTTGCAATAAACAACTTGCCTTATGATGAGTAGGGTCTGATTTCGTGGTTGTTGTTGATGATTGATGATCTTCATCCTTCAATCCTTCTTCCCCAACAAGTTGATAGTGAAAATCTCTTTTGAATCCTTCCTAATTCTTCCTTTTGCCTTGAGAATGGTTTCTCTTTTATCTCTAATGGCTATGGTGTGTTTTCATGGGTTTTCTAACCCTAACCCTTCTATCATACGGCCGATATACAGCTCTCATTTTCGTAGGTCTCTATACCCTCTCATGTTAAAAGACCAAAACGCCCCCGAATGGTCTCGGTTTAGTCTAAAATTATCCCGGGACTCAACTAGTACCCCCGGGTATACTATTTTGACTAATTTGACCCTTCTGGACTCATCTATGACCTCTAAATTATCATTTGAGTCACTTAAAAAATATTACTCATTCTCACCCCAACACGGTCTACACGCGTTAAGTAACTATTTACCACTCGCACTAAGTAAATATAATGAGGCAATATAAATCGGTAACTATCTCTCGATTGATATTCCAAAATTATAATTTTTAATAAATCCATTTAAATTACTCCTCTTACGTAATTTAAATTAAGCTGTATTTTCTCATTTAATTATCCAATTTAATTAAATAAAATATTCAGAAATACGGGGTATTACATACTTCACCCCTTGCAAAGGAATTTCGTCCTCGAAATTAGGATAAGGCTGGTATTAAGGCTAAGGACCTTAAGTATAATTGCATCCTCTAATATCCAATACCAAATCATAACATCCTAACGGTCGCCCCGAGTACATGCCTTGCTTCATTATAAATTCTTATCGCATGTTACCCATGCCGCATATATCATAATTAAGTCTCACTACTTAATTTCTCATAGATTTTCCCAATCCAACGTTAATTCTTGAAATTAAGTTTCTCCCCACTTAATTTACCCATTTGATGTATATCTCTATATAACATCTAAGTGTCTACTATCACTCATAAGTAGAATATTATAAGGTATATATTTCACACATAATATATACTTTAAGGAAAATTGGTCCGGCAAAAATCATCGGCCCCAATAATCCTATCATTTACATTGGTCCGGGAATCCCTCGACTCCAAGGTAAATGTAATGCACATGTCGGTTCAGACCTTCCGTCGATACCAATATTTATCATCGATTTGGTTCGGAAAATCATCGACCCCAAATCGATCCCTCATGTATTGGTCCGGAACATCATCGACCCCAATACAGAGATTAAGCACACTTACTATCGCACATAAGTACAAAAATCAATAGGTATATATATCGTACACATAACATATACTATCAACACTTATTTTATAATCACCCCCCTTCTATAACACTTTTGGGGTTATTGGATCGGAATTCCACCTCGATCACCAATAGTGATTAACTACTTGTCTCGGAATCACATCTCGAGCACCAATATATGTATATATATCTCATCGCACATGAGTAGACAATTTGTGAGCCATATATTTCACATTTCATATACCCTAAAATGTCACACTCCAATAGAATGTCCTCATATCACGCGTTAAGGACTAAAAGTTTGAAATGTCTCCTCGAACCACACCTCAAAGTACATGTATTGTTCGTAATCGGTACCCACGAACCTAATCCTCATGTACAGTCCATATAGACACTCACCCTACCTATAAATATGCTCTTATAGGCATACATTCAACCTATGAATTGATCAGTGGGCTTCTCCAAAATTCCACTATCATAAGGGAGGATCATCATTCTTTCTCACTAACATTGAGTCGTAGGTAACACAACGTACTCAAAACAAAACTTTATCTCTATTCCTTCCTGACCATCTCTCACAGGGTGGAATTTTAGGATTTCATCCTGATTCATAATCATGTAGAGTGGCACCGTGCACTCTCCCTTTTCAACTACATACTAATCCATCCCGGTCACCCCATTTCGCTACCCCAACGAAATGTTGGCTTAATTATGATGTTCACAACCCATCAATAATTTATAAGTCTGTCTCCTCATTCCATCATTGGAAATGTGAGTTCACTAACACATTCCAGTTGCTCATTTCGAGACTATCTCGCTCTATTAACTAGAGGTGTATCTGGAGACAATCTCATTATGTCTCTCCTCAACATCGCTTCCCACTTACGTCATCTTTCCTCAAGTGGTACTCTATTTTCCTTTCTCTCCGGGTTTATTATACTTTATAATCCGTGCACTCTTCGCAATTGGCGTACTTTTTGGGGTTGGTTACTTTATAAGAATCAACATTTTAGTAATATGTAAGTCACTCTCAACGCTCAGTCAAGTAGCATCTTGCGCTACTTCTTCATCATAGTTAGGTCTCCCATATCAAGAGATAAACTCTGAACGGTTTCCCACTGACTTTCATCCCATAGGGTGTGCTGGATCTCTCAGCACATATAATCTTGGATCATCGTTTATCTCCCATAACGTTCAACCCATTTCATCGATACGACTTGTTTCCTAATTTCCCCACCGTCGTACAAAAATTTCCGCATCCCTTTATCTCGGATGTCTAAGGAATCCAATTGACTAGGGCGCCCATACACCCTTTTCTCCGTGCACATTTGCAAAAACATTGCAAATGTCCCACCCGTAACATGCTTTTCTTCAACTCCAGCCTAGTCTACACGACGTGACTACAATCTTGTGGGTATTCTCAATACCCTATAGACCAAAAATCAAATCCTTGCCCACAAAGTCTCACTTATCCCTTCGTGGTGAGGTAAGCCTTTCAGTGTTTCTCCACAACACTACCGGCTCCACTGATGCCCTAGCATCTAACACTGTCTCTTCTCCTGTCGTGCATAAAAATTCAGTCATATTCCCTTTCGTAACCGAACTTAAACAAGGGACTTCTCCCCATGTATTCTTACGGAGCATTGTCGGAACAACACATAGTCAAGATACTCAAATTTCATTCCTCGACAATATGTGCAACCATACCCCAATATTTCTAAAGGAGTCAAGTGGCACTGCGCTTATACTATCACTAAGTCCTTAGCACTAATTACAACAGCGAGCTCGATCTCTCCGCTCAGCAGTCATACGACATACATTGACTCTCATCATTTGGGTTCCTACACACCGGAATCAATTACTATGAGACATTCATAATCCCTGAATTCCCTCACCTATTGATGAATGATGACAAGTCGACCTTCTTTCAGGTGAGGTATCGTCACATACCCCATTCACTCGAGGTTAAAACCCATATACTTCCTTATCCATCGCTCTGGTGGTTCAGATGGTTTCCGGACATAACACGCTTGTCCTCTCCGGAATGCAAAACTTATCAGAGTTATTATTTCCTCAAATAACTTCAAGCTAAAATAAAACGCGTGGCCCTACAAACCACACTAGACATCTTTACAAAAATCCCCTTACTCCAGGCCACACTGACCGGTTTGGGGTATCCCTCTTCTCGGACTTGGTAGCCCCGATTCTGAGCACTATCATCCTGGTTCCCTTAGTTCTGCTGACCAAGAGGAACGCACTATGGGGCTTAACAGTCCCGACTTAGAATCTAATCATTAAATCCTCTAGTGGGTTTCCACTTATGGCTTGCACCAACCCCATTACATTCAGTCTTACTCTTTAACTAAATCTTTAAACTCTCCTAACTTCGCCCCCTAGGAGCATTTACCCCAACCTTGTAAGAAGTACCATACTGCCTTCATATATATAAGTCGTCCAAGAAGAGTTTTACCAAAATTGCGAACTACAACTCGAGAGTCCCTTCTCGCAAGGGCTCTTCTTCCATTATACATATCTCATCGGTACAAGTTCACTTCAACGGATAAATTTCTTTCTCACGGTTGGCCTCTACTAGGTTTTCACGTGATGGGTTCTGGTATTTCCATTCTCTTTGCTTCTGAATCATCATTGGAGAACTTTGTGGTTAAACTATACATAAGGTTCCTCTATTTGTATACGGACCCTCAGTCCGGATGTGGTGACTTGTATCCACGCCACGTTGACTAAAAATTTTACCCAAATTTTCACTTCTGGGTATTTCAACTCTATCCCTAAGTGCCAAAACCTCTGTACATTCTACTTCCATTAGTTATCATGCAGTCGTAGTTTTATCACATATTACGGCTCGTTCTCATAAAAAATTTCTCCAGACTCCCTCCCACTATCACTGCATTGGGTGGGTCTAGGTTAGCATTCCCCCTTGTCGTCGCGACACTTGGAAAATGACTTTTATGCCTCAACAACCCTTGCAGCATCTACTTCCCATACACGCTAGGAGTGACCTCAACAACGGTCATTTCTCCTATGATTACCATCTTCGAACACCCCATGCTTTATGACGAACTCCTCCCTCCTGCAGTCCTTCTAACGCCAATGCTGGTCCTACCACCATATTCGACGTACCATGCCCAATCGAACTCGTATATATAACACTACATCTACTAAACAGCAGGAAAACGTAAACTACGTACGTAGAGGAGTACAATAATCCTAAGATAGGGCTCTATATCAATCAAACGATATGCTGAAAACGTAGTAAGCCGTATAGATCCTATGGACACTAGAACCTGATGCTCTGATACCATCTGTGACACCCCGCCTAATTAAACATCGGGTGATCAAGCCTTTATTAAATTAAAACAGGTTTCTCAAATGGTTCATTCTTAGCATCACTGTCGAAAACTTTTTAATTACTAATCCCCTAAGTAAACTTAAACCGGTGCCAAATTTTATCTTTCTTAAAACAGATAAATCAACCATGCGGAACAAAGTACAAATAATCATGTACTGTAATTCAAACAACAAAGTAAAAGTACAACATAACCAAAGTATTACCGAATAAACCATCGGCTAAAAATCCCAAACAACAATAGAATAACCACTAGTCTGAAACTAACGTCTGAGACTAATACCGGACCACAAGTCCATACATAGAATAGTGTGAGATCCTGTACTAGATCTGAATGAGAGATATCATCTAGTCAAAATCTTGTAAGCATCCACTGTGCTACAGCTCCGAGTCTCTAGAATGGAATCATCATACATGGCGTCCCTGTGGCCGGACACCTAAAAGGTTTTGAAAATATTTTATAGCAAGAGTTAGTACTCAAAACATTTTGAAAATATTTAGCAAGCGTTTATCACAATATAAAATGCGGTTATTGAGTACACATGTTAGGTTCTCGTACACTCCCTTGAGTTTACTCACCCCTCATCTCTTGTGCACACCTAACGTTCTACACTTAGCCTACCTAGCCATATCTTCCAAGCTATCTAGGACTAAGTAATCATCTGAACTTATCTATACTTAAGTTCCATTACCGCCCATACGGTACAACCGTTTCACTAACATCTCGCGTATGTTAATTAATTCTCAAGTAACATTTCATCTATGTTATTTTTCAATAGTTCTCATTTAGTTTCACTACTAAAATTACTACAATTCTCACGATTGTTGACTTCCCACTTGTGTAATTAAGTTTCGCTACTTGAATTACAAAATAGATTTTCTCTATCTAAAGGTGCCTTTCGTAATTAAGTTTCACTACTTAACTTACCAATTCAGTATGTATCTTTAAATACACAATATATATCAATCTACTAATACACAGAAGTAGAATATCATTAAGTATATATATTTCACATACAATATATACTAAATATCAGTCATTACTATCTTGCCCTTTTTATACACGTAAAGGACTCTTGGTTCGGAATGATTCATCGACCCCAAGTAAGAATTGGTTCGGAATGATACATCGACCCCAATTATTTATATACACACGTAAATGATTCTTGGTTCGGAATGATACATCGACCCCAAGTGAGAGTTTGTTCAGAATTATCCATCGACCCCAACTATTTTCAAAAAATATATATATACACATATTCTGGTTCGGGACTCTTCCATCGCGACACTAGTTCAAGGTTTGGTTCGTCATTTCTCATCGACCCCAAACATATAATAACTTTATGTTAGTTCGAAATGTCTCATCGACCCTAACATAATTAATTTAGGTATCCAAATATAAATATATACACATATTCTGGTTCGGGACTCTTCCATCACGACACCAGTTCAAGGTTTGGTTCGGCATTTCTCATCGACCCCAAACATATAATAACTTTATGTTAGTTCAGAATGTCTCATCGACCCTAACATAATTAATTTAGGTATCAATCTCTTGACCTAAAAGATCACATAATTCAGTAGGTACACGCCCGACCTATTAATTATATACGTACGTAATATTTTAATCTCATATATTTACCATACAATATTCGCTTTACGATTTATCTCATTAATCGCATTTATTTGAGTATTCACATAACTCTAAGGGTCCTAGTTACCCCTTACATATAATTTCAGTAGTTATTGCTTACCCTACTAGTCTATTACTTAAATTGAATTTACTTCGCCCCGTAACTCAATTTACGAAGTCCCCGATATTCTACTAAATCGGATTATTCTCCTCGATCCGTAATCCAAGCCTTACACCCAATGGCCTTATCGGACCTCAACAATATACCTATTGGTCTTATTCTCACTCCCATATAAGTATAATGTAAATCCTAGAATACTCATTCATTCCCGAACTCAACGAACAATTAAACACAAAATTTTTGAGAAACAGCTTGCGTTGATCGATCGATCGAACAGGGACAGACGCCTTCTTCTTCTTTGTTAAGATTTTTCCTCCATTAACAAATCTTCAAACTCCATTATAGTCCACCAAAATTTGACCCAATGATCCTAACATATTTTCACATATACTAGGACAATTTCTAACGTGTCAAGTACCTCAAAACTCCAATTCCTTTAAAGGAATAGTGAATTAAACCCAGAATTTCTTGAAACCCTAGTTAGGGTGTTCTTCCCATATTATCATTCAAAATCCAGATTTTAATCCGAAAAATCATCAAGTCTAATCTGAATCTTAATCCTCTACATAAGGTAAATCATTCTACATGCGATTCCTATCCCAACATGTATAAATATCATCTTTCTCCAATCAAAATAATGATTTAAACAAAACTATTCAAAAACCCTACACATGGGTATTATAACTTTATAATTTTTGCAATAAACAACTTGCCTTATGATGAGTAGGGTCTGATTTCGTGGTTGTTGTTGATGATTGATGATATTCATCCTTCAATCCTTCTTCCCCAACAAGTTGATAGTGAAAATCTCTTTTGAATCCTTCCCAATTCTTCCTTTTCCCTTGAGAATGGTTTCTCTTTTATCTCTAATGGCTATGGTGTGTTTTCATGGGTTTTCTAACCCTAACCCTTCTATCATACGGCTGATATAAAGCTCTCATTTTCGTAGGTCTCTATATCCTCTCATGCTAAAAGACCAAAACGCCCCCGAATGGTCTCGGTTTTGTCCAAAATTACCCCGGGACTCAACTAGTACCCCCGGGTATACTATTTTGACTAATTTGATCCTTCCGGACTCATCTGTGACCTCTAAATTATCATTTGAGTCACTTAAAAAATATTACTCGTTCTCATCCCAACACGGTCTACACGCGTTAAGTAACTATTTACCACTCGCACTAAGTAAATATAATGAGGCAATATAAATCGGCAACTATCTCCCGATTGATATTCCAAAATTACAATTTTTAATAAATCCATTTAAATTACTCCTCTTACGTAATTTAAATTAAGCTGTATTTTCTCATTTAATTCTCCAATTTAATTAAATAAAATATTCAGAAATACGGGGTATTACATACTTCCCCCCTTGCAAAGGAATTTCGTCCTCGAAATTAGGATAAGGCTGGTATTAAGGCTAAGGACCTTAAGTATAATTGCATCCTCTAATATCCAATACCAATTCATAACATCCTAACGGTCGTCCCGAGTACATGCCTTGCTTCATTATAAATTCTTATCGCATGTTACCCACCCATGCCGCATATATCATAATTAAGCCTCACTACTTAATTTCTCATAGATTTTCCCAATCCAACGTTATTTCTTGAAATTAAGTTTCTCCCTACTTAATTTACCCATTTGATGTATATCTCTATATAACATCTAAGTGTCTACTATCACTCATAAGTAGAATATTATAAGGTATATATTTCACACACAATATATACTTTAAGGAAAATTTGTCCGGCAAAAATCATCGGCCCCAATAATCCTATCATTTACATTGGTCCGGGAATCCCTTGACTCCAAGGTAAATGTAATGCACATGTCGGTTCAGACCTTCCGTCGATACCAATATTTATCATCGATTTGGTTCGGAAAATCATCGACCCCAAATCGATCCCTCATGTATTGGTTCGGAACATCATCGACCCCAATACAGAGATTAAGCACACTTACTATCTCACATAAGTAGAAAAATCAATAGGTATATATATCGTACACATAACATATACTATCAAAACTTATTTTATAATCACCCCCCTTCTATAACACTTTTGGGGTTATTGGCTCGGAATTCCACCTCGATCACCAAGAGTGATTAATTACTTGTCCCGGAATCACATCTCGAGCACCAATATATGTATATATATCTCATCGCACATGAGTAGACAATTTGTGAGCCATAATGTATATTTGCTAGGTTTGGCTAGAATCCTCTCCTAGGTTTGGCTAGAATTCGCTCCTAGGTTTGGCTAGAATCCGCGGTTCTATAACACTTTTACAACAATCTAGTGATCCTCTCCTAGGTTTGGCTAGAATCCGCTAGACATACCTATGACAAAGCAAATATCTGGTCTTGTACATAACATATGATGCATTATTCTTTCCACTACTAAAGCATAATGTATATTCCTCGTCCTCTCTATCTAATCTGGTTTCGAAGGAAACTAATCCTTAAACCAAGTGATTTCTTGCCCAAAGGAAGAAATCTTGTCTTGGAAACCTACATGCTATATTTTGTATCACGTCATCGATAAAGGTCTTGGCATAAGACCTACATCTTATAATTCTGATCACGTAAAAGCTTGATTATAAGGATGAGACTTGCTTATACTAATTCATTCTAATTGAACTAACTAGACAATCACACTCTTATGATGGATTACACACCCACATCATTACTAATTAGGATAATAGTACCACGTAAAGTACCAAAAATACAACCATGTTTCCATCATGCTTTTTGATGAAAGTATTTTTATGATGCCTCGTTGTAGTATAGTCCCTTCAATGAAAATACCTTAAATCTACAAAATACAATAAAAACATGTGTAGTGTCGAGTAAGAGTATCAATCCAACTTTTTAGTATGGAAAGAAATAAATGAAAACAAGTACAATTTTTTAAAAGATATTTGTCAAGGGATATTTATTAACTAATGATGTATTGAAATTTAAATAAATTAATAAATAAATAAAATGATAAGTTGAGCTAAATATGAGGAGTAAACAATAATGAGATAATTCAAGGGATTTAGATTCACCACCTCGCACTTGTCCCTCATGCGCGCCTCTCCCTCATCCGCCCCTCACACTTATCCACCTCTCTCTCTCTCACACATGCTCCTATAGGTAATCTTTTCCACACCTTCAATTTGTTCTAAGATTTTATATGGATGTGTTTTGGCTCGATTTTGTGTATTTTTGGTTCGATTTTGTGTAACTAAAAATATTTTTCGTATTTTGCTGTAACCAAAATTTTCACTTTGTTTTTGGGTTCACGGTTATGTTTTCTTTCTTTTTAGAATGGTCGGCGAAAATGATTTTTTCACATTAACAAACCCTATGTTTTTCCTCTGATTGAGGTTTAGGCATGTTGGTTGTTCTTGATTTTGTTGTTATTGGATTATTGAGGGTTCATGTTTTGTTGTTCATGTACTAATTTAGAGTTTATATTTTGTCTTTCAAGTTTAAGATATTTGGGGTACTAATTTGTGATTTTTAATGTCAGTCAGTGGATTATTGGGTGATTGTTGCATTTTAAGTGCATTTCAGTATAATATATTCGATATTACCTGGCTCTCGAATCGTATGACTAAACAGAATACATGAACCTTGGTATAAGACTGACATGATAATTTTTTATTATTGTTAAAATAACTCTTCAGTATAAGATTGACTTGATTATTTTTGTTATTACTTATTATGATTAAAGAGTTTGGATCTTCTTAATAATTGTTATTTCTTTTTACATGTAATGGTTTTGTAATATTGTTTTTCCACTTCTAGCAATAAGTTTTGTATTGCTAGAGCTGCTGTTTTTTATAACTTTTAATTTTTTTTTATTGTAGGATCAAATTTAAATGGTGTCCATATTTTTAAGAGTGTGAACTTATTTAGGGTTAACAGTTAGTCGAATTAGTGCAACATCTCAGACTCATACGTTATTTTCTCAACGTGGGGCATTAGATACCAAACCTGTGAGGACCCCTAGATTTTGTTTTTCTTATAAATATATATTTGAAGAAGTGGAAGCTCCACATATAGGGAAACATCTGGTTTCTTTTTTATAGGGACTTTACGTTATGTCATAACAAAGAAGTGGTAGTGCCACATATAGGGAAACATTTGACTTTTTTTACTGGTGTGAGTTGCAAGTTCATGTTCCCCCTAGCCAATTGACTTTTTTTTTACTGGTGTGAGTTGTAAATGTGCAAATATACAAGTTCATGCTTAACGTATCCATATTACATGACTATCCAGAACTTTTCAATTTTAAGCATCCATATATTGTAACACTCCAGTTGACACGATATAAATATAAGAGATTCCATTCCATACCATAACTCTCCTCTCTAGCATACTTTTGTGATCGAGGATGGTGCAATTCTTTGGAGTAAATTTTAGGCTAATTTAGTCAATGAAATCAACTTGCTTTAATGGATATAACTATTACCGAACCACTTATATATTATAGTACCTCGAAGAAAGTATATTGTTCAATGCCCATTTTAAGATTGGACTGTGTGTTTTTTATTTCTGTTCAATTCTATGTTTCTTCTTAATTGTAACTTGCAAAAAAGCCACATGTAACCAAGTGAGCACTTGAATCGGGATGTTTGGTAGAGGCTAGCATGGTCATTTCACTAAATGAAATGCCTAGATCATCGTTCTCTTGGAGCTTGGCCAAGCAACATGAGATAATTATGCTCATTAATACTGACATGACACAAATTTTTAGATAGCATGACAGCTAAATTGTTGGTCTGTGAGACTCTAGACCTCTAAAATGTGGGTCACAGTAGTGGATCAAAGTGTGAGAAATGTCAGGAAGAAATAAGGCTGAGGTGAGGTTGTCTCATTAAGGATTCGTGACCAATGTCTTACTATTATTTTAAATTATATGACTCGTATTTACATTGCTCTATACCATTATATTAAACATTTAGTGGCGAAGAAGATTTGACCGTCATAACTGGAAAAATATATAAAAATTGCTGAGGTTCATATTGTACTTAGTATATATTGTGTCCATACTGCATAAAACTCACACACTAAAGTTTAAACTTTGAAACATGGGTGACATTTGTGTACCTTGAAATCATGAATAAAGAGCTGGTGCTTGCTTCGCTGAAACTGCAACAAACGTTAAGACTTAACTACAGTTATGCCTTAAAATAGTAAAATGTGGAACTTGCTATGGTTTTAGCTATATGCACTGAGTTTGTATGTTAATTTACCTATTCCTCTTAGCAGCTGCCACAATTGACCCTTATATATTTTAATAGGGATTACAATATTGTATCTTTTGTCAAATTGAGTCTTGAACACACATACTGATCCATTACTTATTTTTTGTACATTATTGGATTACAATCGTTTAATTTTTGGAGAATTAAGTGATGAATAGATTAGTTTCCCTATTCGTTTAATTGCCGGAATGATGGAAAACTTAATATTAGCTCTTTCTGATCATTCTCAGCACAATAAATTTTACTTTAAACAAAATTTGAAGCATGGCTTTTTATGGAAAGTTTTAATTATGTTTTGAGTCACCTATTAGTTTCTTCATCTACACATTTGAATGCTTCAAGTTCATTTTTATTTATACGTTTTAATACACCTTCAGAAGCTTCAGCTCCAATTATGGAAGATTATAGGAATCCTCTATCAACAAATTCATTAACATCGAAAATTACCCCAATGTTCTCTAAACAGTAATTGGCATGTACCATTGATATTATATATTGTAATATTTCCTACCTATTTGATTGTTGTTCTATTTGTGGTAGGAATATCCTAGGTTCCAGGAAGACCCAAGCTAATTAAACTCCATCCTTAAATGAGCTTCAAGTTCGAGGTCGGGTTGTTTGCTTAATCAATGAGCCGAATCTTGACTCAAGAAATAAAATTCGTTCATTTCTGCTTTAAGTGACTACATGAACTGAGTTCAAATCGAGCCTAATTGAGCTTGATTTTTCAAATGAGATTGAGCTCAATTCTTTTGCTTAACATATGACCCGAGGTCAATTTGTTCATGAATAGGCGAGTTCCTTTTCCACCTAAAGGATAAAGAATGCAATCAATTTTAGGAGTATGGTTATATTGAAAAATAGAATAAAAGGGAGTATATTCTTTGAGAGAAAATCCTTTAGGATTTGTATATGTTTTTATTCTTTTTCACCCCAAACAAACAAACCTTGACTTTATGTAGGGGAGGATTCTTCCTGAAGTAGCATATTTACGACTTAATGAATCCGAAATTGGTCTTCACCTCAAGGTTGGTTGGCTTCTCTGTCATGGAATACATATTTTCTCACACTGTTCGAACTTCAAGTTTACATTTTGTTTATGTTTTCCTTTTTTATTTTGTGTTTTCAGATCATTATTTTTGTATACAGATTGTTTCTAAAATCAGATATGTATTAGAATTACATATGTGTTTTTGGGGTAAACAACATATTTTTGTTTTGTTATCATTTCATTATTTTTTTGTAAAAATGGTTTTCTATATGCATTTTTTTTCTCACTGAGCATTCTATTCATCGTGATGTACGTTCCGTCATAAGGGTGTTTTTTATTCCACGCATCCAAAGGAGATTTTGTGCTAGATCCTCGAAGGAGAAATTTTTAACATGTGAATATGCTTAATTTTTTTATCAGAAGTTTGAATATTAGGATGCGCAGCGTAGCAGTGATAATTAAAAATGACTTTAGATACAAAGGGAATAGCGGGTATGCATCTGAGTTTGATGATAGTTTCCATAACAATATTGAGAAAGTGGTGGCACTTTCCCCTGGGCCGTACAAAGGCAGGAGAAGGTGCGGTGTCATAAAGATTACATCCAGTAATGGGAGGAGCACCGGTGTGTTCCATTCGGTAGATTCATAAATGGTTGTTTTAATATTTATCGTCCAACAGTTTATATGGTTTCATATAGCACATGGATTGGATAAATCTTCAGGAAATGCTTTCGGCCTAGAATCCTCTGTATGCAGATATGTCAGCAAGTCCAAGTTGTTCTTGATGATGCCAAGTCCAAGTTTATGAGTTGTAATTATGACTTCAATTCTATGAGTCCTAATCATATATTATTATTATTATTGTTATGAATATTTTATTATTTTTTTTCCATTTATGAGAATATTTTATTATTAGTTCATTCATCTTATTGAGAGTGTACTATACTATATAAAACCATTGTCCCATTACTCTTAAATTTTTTAGCAGTGGATTCTTAGAGATATAATGCCAGCACCTTAAAGTATAGAGCTTTTGTTATAACTTTTTTTTTGCTATTTTTGCAGGTCTTTAACATTGGATTTCCTTCCGTTGCTCCATTGTTTTGTAATTTAAACCGGTTGGAGTTGGACATAAATTGTTATTACTGGCATGTGATGCGATGCTTTCTTGAAAACTCAAATAACCTACAACAGTTGAGATGGAAATACAGTATGTTGTTAAAATGATTTTACTTATTTTTATACTATTTAAAGAACATTTGCTTCCATTATCAATAGGTGTTCAATGCCTGTGAAAGTAATATACCGCAGAGCGATCCGGAGCACGTGCCTAAACGTTTTTTGTTGTGCCTAAAATTAATTTGGTTTATTTATTCATGTGGTTGCAATAATGAATTTGACATGGTAAGATATATTCTGAAGAATGCACAAGTTCTAGAGACAATGACGATACTACAATCAAGTTATGATAATGGTTGTGCTAAAGACCGGAGGTTTGATGTTCTCAATATATTCTGAAGAATGCACATGTTCTAGAGACAATGACAATGATGATATCACAATTAGTTCATGAATTGGCTTCAAGACACAGATCCACTGGACAAGGTTCTACAAATGAATCTCAACAGAAAAATAATGACGATGAGACAGGGCCACAGGCTGCGGTTGAGAGATTTGAAGATACTCCTGTAGAAAATTTGTTGGAAGTTGATTGTGCATTAGGAGGTGATTTCTTGAAATTGAATGATCTTACTGATCCATAATCAACTTCTTCAAGTTCATACAATTCAGCATAAGTTCGTGGCATGTATTTATCTTATGTAACTCTACATGAAGTTGTTGTATGTGTTGGTACTATTGAATTAATGGAGAATTTTATCATAACCTGTTTACGAATGAAGTATATGGTATGATGTGTGAAAGAGTGCGCGTGCGTTCAAATAGAGATATTATTTAATTAAACACATTTTTACCCAATAAAACCCTAAACATGAAACTAGGTTTGATTGAATACGATGTAAAACATGCTAGTACGATCAAACCCACACAATTGAGAAAAAATCCTCCAAAGGGGAAAAACCATTTATTTTCATTATAATATTGTAACATACAATTTCTCTGATTAAAATGAAAATACAGTGACACAGAGTTACCCGTAGGCATCGGATCTGTAGTCGGCGGCTTGAAGTTTCCCTTTCCAGGAGGGAAGCAATGAAGAAGAAGAACGATCTTCTCCATAAGGGTATGAACAGACACACAAATGTGTTCTTGGGTTGCGAACAGATTCAAAAAGGTTTGGCTTTGTGGTGTGAATCAAACAAGAGTCTTGGGACACAAAAAGATGAAGAATTAGAGTTTTAGGACTCTGAAAATCGTCTATGAAAGTCTTAGAAAACAAACCCCCGAAGTTGGTTTATAAAAGGAAACCTGGGCCGAAAATAACTGAACACGATCTGCATGATTTTATCCCAGACGAACCGATCCGGATCTGAAGTGGATCGGTCCAAGGTCGGACCGGTTCATTTTTGAAAGAGGTATCTTCGGTTCGTATTTGATCCGGGCTCTACTGGTTCAAGAGCAATGCGAATCGGTCCGGGTAGGGGGCGGATCGGTCCGAGGGCGGACCGATTCTTTTTCCAAATGAGCGGATCGATCCGATGCGGATCGGTTCCTTTTTAAAATAGGCGGACCGGTCCGGCTGTCTAGAATTTTGATTCCTTCCTTGAATTCTTTGATATTCTTTTATAGCGGAAATGAATGGGTCTGATCAAATTCGATAGGAAAATCAATGCATACAAACATGACATATATGCACGATGAATATCGGATACTCCAAACGAATGAACTCAAATGCTTCCTTTGGTGTAACAAAAATGGAAATAAGAGACATTGACTCTATCAAATCAACAAATCAAAGCTCACAGTGATTTTCACACCAATAACGTCCAAAATAATTTCATGCTTTTTCAGGACATTCAACGAAGTGTAAACCCGTTTAAATTTTCCAACCAAATTCCCTCAAATATATTATTTTTATAGAGGTAATCTAAATTCTCAAACTTTGGAGAATTGATGGTGAAACCTAATGGCCCATATTTGGCATGTATTGATTTTTATTGCCTTTAAATTTTTCGGGCTCATTTAACCTCTTTGGACCTCGGATAATAAAATTCCTCCATTTTTTAGGTCCTTCCCCATTTTCAATAATCACACAGTCTCACCAAAAAGGGTTTTTACATGCATTCCAATATTGTACGTTGTATAGACAAAATTGAGATAGAAAAGTACAATAATCAAATATAACCGTGCATGTGTGCAATAAAGCAGATAGGATTCAAACATGTAGAAATATATCACTAATCACATCTCAAAGACTCCAAACAATGTAAAGCACATGGGTGAAGTTATGTAGCGTCTCAAATCTCTATCAAACAGTCACATGGAATGAAATTGTGACTCGACTATCTTAAATGCTCATCCATAAATGGTGCAATTAAAATCTTTTTGGATTTTTCAAAAATTTATCAAAATAAAATCTTTTTGATCTTTTCTAAAATTTTATAAAAAGAAAATCTTTTTGGATTTTTCAAAAAAAATATAAAAAGCAAAACAAGAGAAAACAAAGCATATGATACAATCTAGTAATAGGCATCAGATGATATGAAAAGGACAATGAAATCTATGCTAGATACGGACCAACCCCTCAGTCAACTGTGCAAATGCCCAAAGACTTCCTAAGACTCTAGAATCTAAGGGTATCTAAAGGTTTCATGAAAACATCGGCTAACTGATGGTCGGTGGGAACGAAACTCAGGGATACGACTTTCTCCTCAACTAACTGACGTATAAAGTGTTCGCGTATCCTGATGTGCTTTATGCGCGAATACTGGACTGGATTGCGGGATATGTGTATCGCTCTCGTGTTATCATAGGAAATGGTCATGGTGTCCTGTGAGATCCCATAATCCTCTAGCATCTATTTCATCCACAAGAGTTGCGTGCAACAACTCCCGGCGGCGATGTACTCAGCCTCCGTAGTGGACAAAGAGATGGAGTTTTTATTCTTTCTCAACCAGGCGACAAGAGCAGAACCAAAATAGAGACACCCACCAGAAGTGCTCCTAGAACCATCTACATCCTCAGCCCAATCGACATATGAATAGGTGGACAAACGATCATTGGTATCAAAGGAATACCAAATACCATATGATAGGGTCCCACTCACGTATTTGATAATACATTTTTAAGCGACAAAGTGTGACTCTTTTGGGGATGCTTGATATCGCGCACAGACTCCAACACCAAAGGCTATGTCGGGACGACTGGAAGTCAAGTAGAGAAGACTACCTATCATACTCCGATATAAGGTTTTCTCTACGTCCTTGCCTGAACTGTCCTTACTAATCTTGATAGAAGTACTCATAGGTGTACGTGCATGCTTAGCGGAGTCTAAACCAAATTTCATCACTAGGTCTCTAGTATACAGAGATTGGGAGATGAACATCCCATCTTCTAGCTGACGAACCTGGAGACCAAGTAAGAAAGTAAGCTCACCTACCATGCTCATCTCAAACTCACTTTTCATTTCCTCCTCAAAGTGGTAAGCATGCTGAGAGCACGTGGATCCAAAGACTATGTCGTCCACATAGACCTGGCCAACCAAAATAGCACCGTTATCTCTCCTGACGAACAACGCCATATCAACTCCCCCTCTCTTGAAGCCACGGGCTAAGAGATAGGAAGTAAGCCTTTCGTACCAAGAACGGGGTGCTTGCTTCAAACCATATAAGGCTTTTCGCAAATAATAAATGTGCTTAGGGTGCTTGGGGTCTTCAAACCCTTTTTGTTATTCCACATAAACCTCCTCCTGCAGAATGCCATTCAGGAACGCACTCTTGACATCCATCTGATATAACTTAAAGTGCATATGACATGCGATGGCGAGTAGTAAGTGAATGGACTCAAGCCTCGCAACAGGAGCAAATGCCTCCCCAATGTCTACACCCTCATGTTTGATCCCAAGGCTATCACAGTAGACATCCACTTTTGCTTCCTTAAATTATGTGTCGTTGTCACTAGGTATCCTGTTAATAGTGACTCCGTGTTGATTTTGCAGGATACGGGACTTGGTCATTAAAAACTCAACAGCATCGTATTTCTCCCTCAGAAAGCCTACAATATAGTATCTGGAGAAATTGTCTACCATCACGAGGATATACATCTTACCACCCAAACTCTCAGTATGAGTAGGACCCATAAGATCCATGTGAATCAGCTCAATTACTCGGGAGGTAGTAATGGAATGTAACTTCCTATGAGGGTTCCGAATTTTCTTTCCCAATGGACAGGGTCCACAAATTGTGGAAGTTAACTTTCCAAGAGATGGTAAGCCACGTACTAGTTCCTCTTTGACTAAACGAGTCAAATATCTAACATTCACGTGACCTAGACGTTAATGCCATAAATCCATGGGAGTGATCGTGGCGCTGTTGAAGACAAGTGATGAAGTGGGCACAGTCCCATAGCAATTATCCTCGGTCCTGACCCCTTGCATTAAAAGTTTACCGGCTTTATTGTAGACATTACACGCATCACGGTTAAACTTTATTGTAAAGTCTACGTCGCACAGCTGGCTAATGCCGAGAAGGTTTGCTTTCAAACCTTTGATGTACAAAGCATTCTCTAGCTTAGGAAAACCTGGTAACTCTACAGTACCTCGTCCTACAATGCTAGACTTGCTCCCATCTTCAAAGGTGACTCTACCTTCCTTATATTCCTCTAGTTATGTAAAAAAAGACACATCACCTGTCATGTGTCTGGAGCACCCACTATCAAAATACCACTGTGAGGTATTATGATCTTTGAGAGCAATATGAACAACAAGTTCTTTCTTATCTTTCTTAAGCACCCAAGAAGTAGTAACCCTTTGTTTACCCTTGTTGTTGTTGGTTTTAGCTGGAATATGAGAAGCATTCACAGACGGCAAAGACATCCGTCGGAATTCATCCATCAAACTCAGTGAGGTGGCGGATAAAAACTCAACATCGCACTGAGAATCATCTAAGTCAAAATCGCGCTCAGAATCTGACGAATTTGTCTCTCTTTTTCTAGACAGTTGTCCCCTCTTTCTTCCTGACCCCTCACTCTTTCTCTCTTGGGAATTAAGTGAAATTCCCTTATCTTTAGTCTTAGCAGTTTTAGGAAACATATCAATTTCATATGTTTGCAAGTCTCCTACGAGTTCCTCCAATTTTAGCGTATTTAAATTGCCCATTGAATTTAGTACAGTGACTTTAGGGATAAAACGCTTAGGCAGAGAACGAAGAATCTTTTTAACAACTCTAGCATTAGGGATATGTTCACCAAGATTAAAGCTAGCATTAACAATGTCAGAAAGCCTAGCATAAAAATCATCAAAACATTCAGTTTTCATGCATGGTGATGGTCACAAATTGAGTTGTTAAATTTTGTAGTTTAGACTCTTTTACAGCATTCATACCCTCATGGGTAAGTTGAAAAACATCCCATGCCTCTTTTGACGTGGTGCACGTCATTATACGTCAGAACTCATCAGGAGTGAAGGATATGGAAATGGCACTTAACCCTTTAGAATTGAATGAAGACCATTTCAATTCTTCTTCAGTCCATGAGGTGACAGGTTTTAAATTAGTCACATTTTCAATAGTGACGGAGGGAGGAGTCCACCCTCTTTCAACCAAAATCCAGACACGTTCATCAATGGCTTTTAATGTAGATCTCATGCAGGCTTTCCAATATGCATATTTTGTCCCATAAAAAATTGGCATTTTATTATATAATTTCTCCATTATGAACACACTTATTTTCAAAAACTAATTTTTCAGAAAATTGATATCTTAGAAAAATTTTGCGGAAAATTACACTGTAAAGTTGTGTAACTGGCTCTGATACCAATTTGAAAGAGTACGCGTGCGTTCAAATAGAGATATTATTTAATTAAACACAGTTTTACCCAATTAAACCCTAAACATGCAACTAGGTGTGATTGAATACGATCTAAAACATGCTAGTACGATCAAACACACACTATTGAGGAAAAATCCCCCAAAGGTGCAAAACCATTTATTTTCATTATAATATTTTAACATACAATTTCTTGGATTACAATGAAAATACAGTGGCACAGAGTTACCCGCAGGCATCGGTTCTATAGTCAGCGACTGGAAGTTTCCCTTTCCAGGAGGGCAGCAGTGAAGAAGAAGAACGATCTTCTCCACAAGGGTATAAACAGACACACAAATGTGTTCTTGGGTTGGAAATAGATTCACAAGGGTTTGTCTCTATGGTGTGAATCAATCAAGAGTCTTGGGACACAAAAAGATGAAAACTTAGAGTTTTAGGACTCTGAAAATCGTGTATGAAAGTCTTAGAAAACAAACCCCCGAAGTTGGTTTATAAAAGGAAACTTGGGTCGAAGATAACTGAACATGATCTGCACGATTTTATCCCAGGCGGACTGGTCCGGATCTGAAGAGGATCGGTCCGAGCTCGGACCGATTCATTTTTGAAAGCGGTCTCTTCGATTCGATTTCGATATGAGGTCTACTGGTTCAGTAGCAATGCATATCAGTCCGGGTAGAGGGTGGATTGGTCCGGGGGCGGACCGGTTCTTTTTATAAATGTGCGAATCGATCCGGTGTGGATCGTTTCCTTTTTAAAATAGGCGGACCGGTTTGGCTGTCCAGAATTTTGATTCCTTCCTTGAATTCTTTGATATTCGTATCCGTTGATGATGATTCTATCTTGAATTTCTTCAATGATGTAACGGCGTATGACATAAAATAGAAAATGGACAAAAATGTCCTTACAATGTGACAGATTTGCTGATTGGAATCTGCAGGGGTCATAAATAGTTTTTCAAAAGAGTTTCTTTGGAGACACCAGACTACCTGAAAGATGATTTCCTTTAAGTTTGTTGTTGTGTTAGTGTTGTTAAGTCCCACATTGATGGCGTTGTAAGTCTCCCCTTATCCTTCCTCCCATCGCCCTATAGTAGAGGTTGTGCTACTGCTTCTGCTGGTCGGACTTCTATTCCCCAAACAAGTGTTATCGCAGCAGAGCTCCTCCTCCTCCTCCCATGCCAGCAATGTCCCTCATCTCCTTCGGGTCTCTCCCTTGAATCAGCGATTCACAGCAGTAAGCCAAGCCAAGCAGGTAATGTTCGATCTTTTTTTTATTTTTTTTTAATTCAATATTCAAGAAGGTTACTTTATACATGTAAGAAGACATTTGAGATAAAAGTGAGATCGCATTTAATTCAATATTCAAACCAAGTCTACACCAACGACACTGTAACAACCCTCACGTTTGATAGCATATTTTATATGTATTTACTATGTGTACTAATTAATTATAAAATGATAGATGTTGAGTAAATATTAATTTAATATGAGAAAGGTAAATATTTACTGAAATGTTGTATGATTACCTGATGAGTAGGTAAAAATATCCATGTGATGATTTATGGTGTCATAAGATATAAAATGACATTTTGGTTTAATGAGAAACCGGAACTTAAAATTAGTTATAAAATTTTCAAATGATAATTTGTAGGGTGTAGTTAGTCCCGGTAGGTGCGAGACAGTCAAAATAAGTGCCATATTGTATTTTGGCATTTCGAACACTTTTGATTGGTTATAGCTTAAATGTGTAGTGCGCATCATTTTATCGCGTACTAGTCATTAAAGTTGGACATTTTAGACTAGTGGTCCGGTTTAGTCTTGCTAACCTCATTATTTTCCTTATTTTCTCTTAACACACAATTGTTAACCTAGAGAGAGAAAGGAGAAAGAAGAGAGCTTTGGAGAAAAGGGAGATTTGAGCTTGAATTTTGCTTGCATCTTCCTCAAATCTGATTTTCTACATCAAGGAAAGTTATCTACTTGCTATTATATGATTTAAGGAGAATAATTAGTTATGATAGTTATGAATTTGTTGTGTTTAATCGTTTTAGGGTTTTGTTGGATTTGTGGGTATTAACCCTTGGAAATTTATTTGGATGATTAATATTGTAAATGATGGTAATTAGACATGTTTGTGATGTATTAGTTCCACTAAATGATATGGGTTTGGGTGATTGGGAAAATAAATGGAGAGTTTTGGTCTAGGTATGCAATGACCGGTCGACCGTGTTTTTCAGACCGATCGACCGGGACTCCGGGAGAGGGCACACTGCTTTCTTTCAAAGGCATAAAATTTGAGGCGCGGTCGACCGCGGTCCCCTTACCGGTCGACCCGCTCTGCCGAAGTGAGCTTTCTGCTTTTCTTCAAAGGCATAAATTTTTAGGCGCGGTCGCCCGCGGTCTTGGGACCGGTCGATCGGTCCCCTGTTTTCTTCCCAAAATTTTACTTTTGCTTTTAAATATTTTCTTTTCATAGGGTTTTAGGAACCTTCTTGAATGAAGTAAACTTTGGCTTTTAGAGTCCCAGTTGAGTCCGGTTGTCACCCTAGAGTGGAATGGATTTCACTTGGGGTTAAGTCCAGAGGAGGGGGTGTTCTAAAGTGATGTTTAGGCATCACTCTTTTTGTTACTTCTAAATAGGAGGATAGGGGTTGTAGGCCCATGTTTGGAGACTTAAGGGCTTATCAAGATTTTATGAACTTTGAGGACTTGTAGGATCATAATGATCATTTGGAGATTTAGTCGGGACTTGTAAATTGAGGAATATTAATGACGATATTCGAGGGGAACTAGGTTCGTATAATGAACCCAAATGCTTAAAGATGATAGGTTCAACTAAAATGGACCCAAATTGAGCTAATGATGATTGGTTCGAATAGAAGGAACCCAGTTGTTTAATAATGATAGGTTCAAATAAAAAGAACTAATCACATGGGTAATGGAAATGGAAATTGGTAATGAATATTGAATATGATAATGACATTTAAAAATGTAAATGTTAATTTACTGTTACACACCTCTCTAAATGACATCATAAGGGAAGTTCGCGCGCATGGTGATGCCCCATGGCTAATGAATGCAGGGTGGATATAGTCCTAGGCCATGTGAGCGTTTGTTATATATATGTTTTCTGTGATGGGTAGGAGATTTCGGGTGTGATCTTGACTATCTCGCAGGCACATGGCCGCTTCCCGACGTCTTGCGTTGTAGGATCCCAGGTTGTCTTATGGTAGGCCCTGGAAGATGATGGTCATTTTGGGGCGCGCACAGTGGGGAAACCCGGACGGACGGTCTTAGAATCGTTATATGTATATGAATATAACTATATCTTATCAAGTGGGACTTGATGGTTTGTAAACGCCACAAAAATCGTATGATAAATGCCACAAAGAGCATAGATATGTTCCATAAAGAGCACAGGAATGAGATTAATGAAATATGTGCCATAAAGTACACTTGATATTAATGGTATTCCTATTAAGGAATGGAAAGATGAAATGGCAAGATAATTAACAATGAAAGTTAATAAATGGTTTTATTCTTATTAAGGAATATACAAGGTAATGGAAATTTGATAAATGAGGAAAGGTTTTAAATTTAAGTTATTACTTTTCTTTCTTTTATGTAAATGACATTTCATCATTTAGTTAAGTTGTAATGTAAAATCTATCATCCTTATAATTCATGCATAACTATTCATTTCTATCATGCTTTTTATTTTTTCTGGTGATTATATAGAACCCGGCCCTGACCGGTTTACTTTCCTTGTCGTGTATATGATTGTATCCGCTCAGGTGTTCCCCCGCAAGGACGCCAGTCTTGATGTTCCCATTCCATTGCTTTTGACGAGCTGTAAGACTCTGCGGGTTATTACATGATCTTGAATTAGACGCTTTCATCTTTGTGTTCTAGATATGATCGGGTCTTTTTATTCGGGCGTGTGCGCCAAACTTTTGTATTTGATTAATGGATGTATTATGTAAGATATTTAAATTGTTGTACTTTATTATATGTTGTTGTGGATCGACAGCCTATTCGGCCCTGTTGTTCACTTTCATCTTAGTTGTATTATATATATTCGTGTGGAATTCCACTTTCTTATCAGATAGGGTTGTTTTAATTTAAATTTCTTAACAGCATTTTAAATTTCTAAACTTTTTGGCAACCCGTTTTCTGATGTATTGGGCGGTTTTCATGTATACTCAGTTTATATTTTGTGATGCTGAGAATGATATCCATCCATGATTCCTGTTACATTTGGGTATCGGGCTGGTCACCCCTTATCTCGGATCACGGGTTATCACAGATGGTATCAGAGTATCAGGTTCTAGAGTCTTTAGGATCTATATGGATTCGTCACTTTCTCCCGTAGCGTTCTTTGATATAGAGCCTAAGGATAGGACTGTTTAGTTGCCTATGTTTGCGATCTTCTGCAAGATAGATAGTTTCAAATAGTATTTTAACTCTATTGTTACTTCATCTTAAATGCCGCCTAGAGAGGTCGCCCAGCGATACGAAATAGAGTTGTAGAAGAGGAGGTAGATTCTCCATCGCCGCCATAAGGGACCGTTAACGCTGCGGATGTAGCAAACATAGTAGCTTAAGCGATTAACACGGCCATAACCGTAGAGGTCAAAACATTTTCCATAGGCTCAATAATTGGCTCACGATGTTCAAGCTCCCACGGGACTTACTCCGTGAGAAAGGGTTAGAGAGTCCTTTCTAAAGGGCAATTCCCCAAAATTCGAGGGAGGCATGGATTTTATTGAACCCAATACATGTAAAGAGAATAGACAATGCCACCTTCGAATGATAGAATGTAGTGAGGAGATAAACAAGTCCTTGCCACTTTTAAGCTAGTCGGATCTGCGTTATACTGGTTGAAAATAATAACCACGCCAGAGCAGAGAGACACAATGACGATCACTGAGTTTTGGGCTTTGTTCGATCGTGAGTATGTTCCTTCCGCAGCTCATTGGGAGATGAGAAGGAAGCTCCAGGATGTTGTGCAAGGAGATAGATCTGTGGCGGAACACGAAGAGGGGTTTTCACGATTTGTGAATTTCGTCCTAGATGAAGTGGCTCCGAAAGATAGGAAGATCTCAAAGCTTATATGAGGTCTAGACTGGAGAATCCGGCATTAATTGCGGCGTAAACAAGCCTTATAAACTTCTGTTGAGGTTATGAATGCAGCCTCACCCCATTTCCATGAGCATCGGTTACATACACCGGGTAGAAAGAAAGCTACATTCGTGGGTAAGTAGGGGAAACCTAGAGGATTTGGGACTTGAAGAGGAGCATTGCCCTCATCCTAAATTTTGGTTGGTAAGCGTAGAAAAAGGGACCCTCGGCATGGGGTCTCATCTACGAGACAAAGTTTTGGAAGGTTTATTGCGAGTGGCAATAACAATAGGCACGGTCAAGGTGCTTCGTAACATGCGGGTTGGGGTGGTCATGGAGGTAAAGATCCTTTGGGCTAAGGTACCTCCTAGTTTAGAAATAACGGGGGTCGATGTCAGCAGGATATTAAGGGACGGTGCTTTCATGGAGAGGAGGCGGGTCATTATAAGATGGAGTGTCCTCAGGTGATTGGGGGGCCAATTTCCTAGGTCTCCGCAGCAGCCATATGTTCAGTTTCCACCTCCGGCACCTATTATGGTTGTTCCTTTCGCAGCAGGGACAACTACAATATTGGCGTATTTGTCAAATTTAGGAGGCTATGTTTCCTCCTGCTCTGCCGGCACCTCCCGTTATAGGAGGGCAAAATTTCACTCAGGGACACTTGAGTTGTGTGTTATTCGATGTAGGCTTTACGCGCTCATATACTTTAGGAGCTCTTCTCAGACTACATATTTGATAAGATCTGTTGGGAGTATTTTTACTAGCGTTAAGTTTCCTATGAGTGGTTGTTCACTAAATTCCTTGTTTATGTAGATATAGGGATTTATTGTGGTACTTTATGCTTTGAGGCCGATTTACTCGTCCTTAACATGGTCGGGTGTGATGTGATTTGTACGCCTTATCCCCACGACCGACAAAGTTGAGTAGTAGCGTATAGGAGGGGTTCCTTGTTTGGATTCCGCTTTTGCGAGACGCTCCACGCGTGAACCTCAACGACGTTGGAAGTGGAGAAATGTTGTTCTTTCTTCTGTTAGATAATTTCATTTTATCTTAATTTATTTTTTATGGTAAATAGATGGGTGGAAAGGTTTAGCCGAGAATCAAGTAGAAGAGTGATTAGTGGCTACTAAAGTGCGAAATAGAAGCATTGTATACAGTTCTCTCCCCTGAACGATGTGAGGGAGACTGGGATGCGAAGTCGAGTTAAGACTTCGGGTTATGCCTTGATAAGAAGGCTATTTAAAAAGGTACCTATATTGTGGGGTATATAATTATAGGGATTTAGTTTGGATTTTTTTGATTTGTTAAATCTTCAGTTATTTATATGGTAATGTATATAAGTAGAATATTTTCTGTCCCGAACATGTGTCTTGGACCTGTATGCCTTGATGACTGACGACGTGAGGTAGTAGTGTAACGGAAGGGTTCCTTGTTTGGATTTCGCTTCGGCGAGACGTGCCACGCACGAAACTGAGCAAATGTCGGGAGTTGAGAAACGTCTTGGGCACTAGGGATATACTTAGTATTAGGTGTATACGACTTAGATAGGATATAGTATAGGTAGGTAGACTTTAGGATCGTTTGGACATAAGGCCTTTAGTATGTGATGTTGGTTTAGGAGGGCTGTTGGGAGTTGACCAAGAATAAGTGGTGTGTTGACTCTAAGAGGGATTGGTTTCCTAGTAACGAGAAGTATGAGATTTTGAGAAGTTTGGTTGCTAAAGTAGAAGGAGATGAGGCCTCTTGTAGTAGAGTGTTACGGAGGTAACGAAAGGGTGAATTGACTCGCATTCCTGAGCCATGTTTCTAAGCTCGAGGGTGGATTCAATTGACAAGCCTCTGCCAGGATGGGGAGTATTAATACTGGAGCATAGACCTAATGTTTATGCACCTCATAAGCTAAGACTTGTGAGGAGTATTATCTCATGCTGGAATTTAAGTTCATCGTGGGGGGTGATCGCCGTATGGAAAAGAAGGTGCTCCTTCCCGGGCAGAATTTAAACCTTCACTCGAGCAATATTTTGTTGCAAGATGTCGTAGGAGAGACAAGAGTGGTTAAGACCACATATACAAGCTGCTGATTAAGGGAACATAACCCTACTCTATTGACTTTGAGGGTGGGGTACGTTTCCATAAGAGAATCTTTGTCCCGAATGAGAGGGACTTTAGAAGGGCAGAAATGGTGGAATCTAGCGGTTCTAAGGTTGTATTACATCCGGGTAACGACATCATGTGTCAAGTTATGCGCCACCAGTAGTAGTGGTCGGGCTTGGAGAGGTTGATGTATTGCGTGAGGTGCCTTTGATTACAGTCTCCGACTGAAATAGGATTTTCGTTTCTCACTTTTGGCAAGTTTCTAAAAATGGGAAACAAATTGAAGTTTAGTACTTCCTATCATCCTCAAACAGATGGCCAGACCAGAAAGGGTAAACCATATGTTGGGGCATATACCCCTTATGTGTATACTTAACTTTAAAAAAAAAAAAGTTGGGAACAGTATCTCCCACTAGTTGGATTCGCTTATTATGATTTGTATCGATTCACTATCGGAATGGCTCTTTATACAACCTTGTATGGTAGGCCTTATGGATCTCCTGCTTGTTGGTTAGAGGTGCGAGATGATAAGTCTCTCGGACCTGAAATAATCCGGGGTACTTCTTCGAAAATCGAGCTCCTTCGGAATCGCATTCGTGTAACCAAGATCGACAAAAGAGCTAAGTCGATGCGGGGTGAAGGTATGTGGAGTTTGAGGTAGGTGGACCAAGTGTTGGTGCGAGTATCGCCTATGAAGGTCATTAAGTATTTTGAGTATAAGGAAGACTTGCACCGCTTTACATTGGACATTTCCTATGAATGCTAAGGTGGGTCCGGTAGCCTATTAACTTGCTTTACCAAAACATTTGCAGCAAGTTCGTAACGTGTTCCATATCGCTCCTGTATAGTAGTACAAGAGATGTGATTGGTGCCCTTAGGCACATTTCTTTCGAAGTAGATGCATCTTAACGTTCCTTATGAGGAGTAGTCGGTTGCCATTTTAGAGCGTGGTGACCGGCGATTTAGATTGCAGATAGTAACTTTAGTTATGTTGCAAGATAGTCAGCACAGTGTCGAGAAATCGACATGGGGTCGCGAGGATGACTTGCGGGAAAAGTATCCGCATTTCTTCTTACGAGGTATACCTGAATTTTGGGGGCAAAATTCCCTCTTAAGGGGGGGAGTATGTAACAACCCTCACGTTTGATAACATATTTTATATGTATTTACTATGTGTAGTAATTAATTATAAAATGATAGATGTTGAGTAAATATTAATTTAATATGAGAAAGGTTAATATTTACTGAAATGTTGTATGATTACCTGATGAGTAGGTAAAAATATCCATGTGATGATTTATGGTGTCATAAGATATAAAATGACATTTTGGTTTAATTAGAAACCGAAACTTAAAATGAGTTATAAAATTTTCAAATGACAATTTAGAGGCTGTAGTTAGTCCCGGTAGGTGCGAGACAGTCAAAATAAGTGACATATTGTATTTTGGCATTTCGGACACTTTTGACTGGTTATAGCTTAAATGTGTAGTCCGCATCATTTTACCGCGTATTAGTCATTAAAGTTGGACATTTTAGACTAGTGGTCCGATTTAGTCTTGCTAACCTCATTATTTTCCTTATTTTCTCTTAACACACAATTGTTAACCAAGAGAGAGAAAGGAGAAAGAAGAGAGCTTTGGAGAAAAGGGAGATTTGAGCTCGGATTTTGCTTGCATCTTCCTCAAATCTGATTTTCTACATCATGGCAAGATATCTACTTGCTATTATATGATTTAAGGAGAATAATTAGTTGTGATAGTTATGAATTTGTTGTGTTTAATCATTTTAGGGTTTTGTTGGATTTGTGGGTATTAACCCTTGGAAATTTAATTGGATGATTAATAATGTAAATGATGGTAATTAGACATGTTTGTGATGTATTAGTTCCACTAAATGATATGGGTTTCAGTGATTGGGAAAATAAATGGAGAGTTTTGGTCTAGGTATGCAATGACCGGTCGACCGCGTTTTTCAGACCGGTCGACCGGGCCTTCGGGAGAGGGCACACTGCTTTCTTTCAAAGGCATAAAATTTGAGGCGCGGTCGACCGCGGTCCCCTTACCGGTCGACCAGCTCTGCCGAAGTGAGCTTTCTGCTTTTCTTCAAAGGCATAAATATTTAGGCACGGTCGACCGCGGTCTTGGGACCGATCGACCGGTCCCCTAATTTCTTCCCAAAATTTTACTTTTGCTTTTAAATATTTTATTTTCATAGGGTTTTAGGAACCTTCTTGAATGAAGTAAACTTTGGCTTTTAGAGTCCCAGTTGAGTCCGGTTGTCACCCTAGAGTGGAATGGATTTCACTTGGGGTTAAGTCCAGAGGAGGGGGTGTTCTAAAGTGATGTTTAGGCATCACTCTTTTTGTTACTTCTAAATAGGAGGATAGGGGTTGTAGGCCCATGTTTGAATACTTAAGGGCTTATCAAGATTTTATGAACTTTGAGGACTTGTAGGATCATAATGATCATTTGGAGATTTAGTCGGGACATGTAAATTGAGGAATATTAATGACGATATTCGAGGGGAACTAGGTTCGTATAATGAACCCAAATGCTTAAAGATGATAGGTTCAACTAAAATGGACCCAAATTGAGCTAATGATGATTGGTTCGAATAGAAGGAACCTAGTTGTTTAATAATGATAGGTTCAAATAAAAGAACTAATCACATGGGTAATGGAAATGGAAATTGGTAATGAATATTGAATATGATAATGAGATTTAAAAATGTAAATGTTAATTTACTGTTACACACCTCTCTAAATGACATCATAAGGGAAGTTCGCGCACATTGTGATGCCCCCTGGCTAATGAATCCAGTGTGGATATAGTCCTAGGCCATGTGAGCGTTTGTTATATATATATATTCTGCGATGGGTAGGAGATTCCGGGTCTGGTCTTGACTATCCTGCAGGCACATAGCCGCTTCCCGACGTCTTGCGTTGTAGGATCCCATGTTGTCTTATGGTAGGCCCTGGAAGATGATGGTCATTTAGGGGGGCGCACAGTGGGGAAACCCGTACGGGCGGTCTTAGAATCGTTATATGTATATGAATATAACTATATCTTATCAAGTGGGACTTGATGGTTGGTAAACGCCACAAAGAGCGTATGATAAATGCCACAAAGAGCATAGATATGTTCCATAAAGAGCACGGGAATGAGATTAATGAAATATGTGCCATAAAGTGCACTTTATATTAATGGTATTCCTATTAAGGAATGGAAAGATGAAATGGCAAGATAATTAACTATGAAAGTTAATAAAAGGTTTTATTCCTATTAAGGAATATACAAGGTAATGGAAATTTGATAAATGAGGAAAGGTTTTAAATTTAAGTTATTACTTTTCTTTCTTTTATGTAAATGACATTTCATCATTTAGTTAAGTTGTAATGTAAAATTTATCATCCTTATCATTCATGCATAACTGTTCATTTCTGTCATGCTTTTTATTTCTTCTGGTGATTATATAGAACCCGGCCCTGACCGGTTTACTTTCCTTGTCGTGTATATGATTGTATCCGCTCAGGTGCTCCCCCGCAAGGACGCCAGTCTTGATGTTCCCATTCCATTGCTTTCGACGAGCTGTAAGACTTTGTGGGTTATTACAGGATCTTGAATTAGACGCTTTCATCTTTGTGTTCTAGATATGATCGGGTCTTTTTATTCGGGCGTGTGGGCCAAACTTTTGTATTTGATTAATGGATGTATTATGTAAGATATTTAAATTGTTGTACTTTATTGTATGTTGCTGTGGATCGACAGCCTATTCGGCCCCGTTGTTCACTTTCATCTTAGTTGTATTATATATATTCGTGTGGAATTCCACTTGCTTATCAGATGGGGTTGTTTTAATTTAAATTTCTTAACTGTATTTTAAATTTCTAAACTTTTTGGCAACCCGTTTTCTGATGTATTGGGCGGTTTTCCCGTATACTCAGTTTATATTTTGTGATGCTGAGAATGATATCCATCCATGATTCCTGTTACATTTGGGTATCGGGCTGGCCACCCCTTATCTCGGATCACGGGTTGTCACAGGCACATCCCATTGGGATAAAAGCTTACCAAACTCCATAAATTCTTCCTCATGACACAATTGTTGCGACCACAATTGTTAAGCACAAATCAATTTTGTTTTGCAATTGCTGTAGATTGTTAAGCACACCTATGACCACAACTCAATTGATTTGTGCTCATCAGTTGATCAAAGAACACAAATGACTGAAATTAATGTTTTCAGATATTGTATTGTAATTAGGTTTTGGTTAGTAGAGCCGTGGGGGCATGGTATTAAATTCTGCAGTTTGTAATTTTGCAGTCCGCAAAAATTCTGCAGTTTGCAATTTTCGTAGATTGGAACCCTCAGGTCTTCTCAAGAAAAATGGACACAGAAAAGTGCTATTTATAAAACATTTGAGTCGGTGGCTTTGTTCGAATGATAAATCAATGTCATTTGAACTAAATTAGATGTCACTTGAAGGGACTTCCCGTGAGCTATCAAAT